>CM072513.1:29994125-30056625 GCA_036898135.1 Oncomelania hupensis
GCAAAACCTGGTGGGAATGTATACAATAAACTATTTGTAATATTGTTTGATTTTCTTAAATAATAAGAAATAACAAAAAGAAAGAAAGGAAACTGGCTTAGCAAACAAATAAAGGCTCATTATTCTCTTCCGCATCAATTAATTTGTTTCTTCAAGAAAGCGTTCCTAGCAATATTAAAGACGTTTAATATATTTAAAAACATGTATTATAGCTTTAAAAAAATAGTTTATTGTGTATTAATTTAGTTTAAATTGTAAATTAACTTCATTCTCTTTTTTAAAGTTCAGATCACTTTAATTCAGTTCAGTTTTAGTGTGAACTGATCTAAGCTGATCTAATCTGAGCTAGCTGGGTGGAGTTGAACTGATCTGAGTTGGGTTTCTTTGGGTTGGTTAATATTTTATACACTTACCTTTAAGAATTTCGCCAGTCAGCAATAATAACTACACAATCTCTGATTTTGGTTCAACTTATGTTTATTAACATAAGCTGCGAATGTCTTGAGCAAAATATAACGATGCCAATGAGGTATTTCCGAAAGAGATAGAGGTTAATTGCCGAGCAGACATCAAACAGTTTTTTTTTTTTTAAAAAAAACGCAAGAATTCGAAGCTCTGAAAAGAGCACGAACATATGGTCCTTCGTATTTACAGCATAATTATTCACTATACGTGCTTGTTTTGTTTCTTTGTGTCTGTTGTATTTATCATTTTATTTTAGGCAAAGTTTGGCAAAGATTTTATTGATTTAAGAGGCAATACGATACTGGTGCAAAGGGTCTTCAGTCTACAGTAACATTCGGCTCAAATTTTGCTAGTGAAATTTCTTTTTTTTTTTTCATAAAAAGTTGTGATCATAAAACAGACAATTACTGGCGCTTCTTGTATTGATATGATGAAAGCAGACATCACAGCAGGGTCAACAACCACGGGCAGTGCCCCCAACACGCATGACGTCATATCAATGTATATCAGTGACATAATGTCAACATACGTCAGTGACGTCACAGCAAGGGCGCCGATGGTCACTGAACTTATAAGTACACCCCACGGTGATGATGTTATTACTGAAGCCCCAAATACATTCCTTTCCAAGGACGAGGTGGAGGTCAGCACGCAGATGCTGGAACACGTTATTCCCACAACCGACAGAAATGCCACAGTTGTAGCTAACAACACTGAGTACTACGATATGGACACATATCGGGACGACTTTATAAACTCGTTCAGAACTCCGACCATCGTTTCCACGACCTTGGGTCTACCCTCCGTCCTCTTCAACGTCGTCCTCATCGTAGTCATCGCTCGCACGCCCAGGCTCAGACAACGCATTTCCAACGTTTTCGTCTGCTCTTTGGCTTCTACCGACGCTGTGCTAGGCCTGTGCTTGCTAGTGGGTGGCGTGGCGTTGATCCCGGGGCTGGAGACCGTTCTGTACGACACCAAGTACGTGTGCCTAACCTACATGACCACCCTGTACTTATCACCCACAGCCTCCGTGATCCTGTCCCTCGTCATCTCCGTAGACCGTCTCTGCTACATGCAGTTCCCGTTCCGCTACAGAAGCAACATGACCAGATCCAAAGCGCTGGTGGCGGTCATTCTGTCCTGGATGGTGACTATTGGCATCTGCATTGTGCCCGTCTTCGGCTTCAGCAAATACGAGGAGAGCTTCTTTTGCATGGACATGCTACCATGGTTTGTTGAAGTCTATTTCTTCGGCGTCTTCTTTTACATTACCTACGGCATCATTGGCTTCAATTATCTGCTAATCACTCGCATAGCCGTACTGCAGACGCGGAATTTCAAGTCCCAGATTTCTCTGGGCATCTTTAAGGGCAACCCCTTTCCTTGTAACAGCCACATCCCCGGCACCACCGACACTTTCGACACGAACACTTCTTCCCAGTCCCACCCCGCCGACTGTCTGAAAAATCCTAGTGTAGATGAGTCCAGAACCAACAGCGAGAAAGGACCAGAAAGTCACTGCAACAGAGCTTACTTGCATGAGGCGGAAAACCACAGTAACCACAGACAACTGGTTAGATCGTGTGAAAAGCAAAAGGAGATGAGAAACGACGCTGATGTGGCTACTGCACAACAAAGCTTCAATGGCGGAAAATCGCAGGGTCATACCAACGAGACAGCACACGAGAGTATGACAGAGGAACGTGAACATCTTACGGGATTTGGCAGCGGCAATGTCATTATTGACCAAGAGACTTTGATGCACGATGTGACCCCAGCTGACAAAGTTTCACAAAAGAACAAGAAAAAGCCCAAAACAAATGCCAAGCAAAAGAAAGAGTACCAGGACGACGAAGACGTTCGCGACGTCGACTATGAGTACAGTTCTAGTGAGGCACACACGCGTGTGATAACCAACCCTGTGGCTGTTCGCAGAATTCGAGCCGGGCCTGGTCCAACTTTGCAACAGAAGCTTCGCAGCGTCAAAATGTTCGTGGTGGTATTCGGTTTCATGTTTGCCTGCTGGATGCCATACACGACCACCAATGTCATCAATTTTGGATTCTGGTTTGTGTCGTACGACATCCGCTACTATTGCATGCTGGGCGCCTACTTCAACTCTGTCATCAACCCGCTTCTCTTTTTGCTCATTAATAGGGACATCCGCGGCTATGTGACGGCTGTCGTCTGTCGCGCTTGTCGGTATGCATAGAGGAAGCAGTTCACAGTGAGTGTCAGAGCCCACATTAGTCCTCAGATCCCTGATGCAGTCCTATGCGGTCTCTAGACACTCATGTAGGGCTGGTAATCATCGTACTCGACAAGGTGCGAAGACGCTGGTAATCATCGTATTGGACAAGGTGTTAAGGCGCACTAGGTCACTTGAAAAAAATCATGTCTGACTAGCATTAGACAGTAAGTAGCCTAGTGGGAATGAATTTGGCTCATATTATTTAATACTTGATTACTAAATAAGAAATTAGTATTCAACAGATAGGTAATTACTTGACAGCATTATTGTTCTTTAAATTAAAAAAAAATATCGGCAGCACGAAATGTTGATGTCATTACGACCTGAGGGGATTTACTTTTTTGTGTTACAATAATTTTAAACTTCTGATGTAGAATGAATGTCTTTGTTTAAAACAAATAGAAAGCTTACAGACTTGATCGCAAAATTCAAATAGAGCTAAAGCAAGGACTATTTGGAGTCATTAATAAACCCATGCTTGAGTATCCGGTCAGATACAGAACTCGCATTAGCACGAAATATTGCAGCGAATCTAGTCTGAAACGCCCACGGCATGCAGGGAAAGATGTGTAACCAACAAAAATCACAAATTTGCAAATACCTAAAATGATTGTCGAATCAAGTTAATATTTTGTAGATTGGTGTCATTTCTGATGCAGTGGCAGAACGAATTTTTGTTATTCAGATTAGATTAGATTAAATTAGATTAGATTAGTTTTGTTTTACCTTGAGGAAGAGTTTTAAATACACTTTTTAGCTTCTTTTTTTAAATCTCACGCCTCGTGTTGTTTTCCAGTTCTTTTTTTTTCTTTCTGTCTCTAGATTAGATCAGTTCAGAACAGATCAGATCAAGTCAGACCTGACCTTATCGAAATTTAGGCAGATGGCAATAATAGACAATGTTTGTTTTTCCTTAAAACAAAAGCAATGTGTCCCGACCTGAAGTCCTCTCCAGGATCGCACAAACAACTGTTGCCCTGACAAGGTTGAAGTCCATTTGAAAAGACAAGACCATCAGTCTACGTTCCCAGGTAATGCTGCTGCGCTCCCTTGTCGTGTCCATCTTCCTATACGCTTGCAAAACATGGAACCTCACAAAAGATCTACAACGAAGAATACAAAGCACGGAGATGAGATACTACAGAAAACTTTCGGGCATTTGCTATACCCAGCACATCACCATCGACAAAGTCCGACAGACCATCACACAAGCCATTAGACAACACGATGGCATGCTCACAGTGGTGAAAAAACGGAAACTCTGATGGTATGGCCACGTCACCAGAGCATCAGGCATTACAAAGGCACGGTGCAAGGAGGCAGAAGAAGATGGAGATCGAAAAAAAGGTGGGAGGACAACATTCGAGAATGGACTGGCTTGACACTGAGCGAAGCAGTGAGAGTTTCTGAGGACCGAGAAAGATGAAGTAGGCTGGTTAAACGATCATCTGCTATGCCCCAACGACTTTCGAGTTACGGGATAGGATAGGATAGTACTTCAAATCATGGACCTTCAGTAGCAGTCCGGTTACGGTCAGTTTAATCAGTTCGTCGCTCCGAATTTTACTTTTTCACCAACCTTCATTGGAACATTACCTAGGATAGTGGTTTTTGAAGTATATATAAACCAAAATTCGACGATTTTGTTGAGTTCGGGTATGAATTCGTTGAGTTTTGGTATTCATGTGCTTCAAATTATGGACCATCTTTCAGTAGCTCTCCTAAAAACGTTTTGCGCTCTATCTAAAAATTGCCTCAGCCGATTTTGATAATTTGTGTATTTTCAGATTTATTTGGAAAAAATAACTTTGAATATATTATAAAACATTTTTGCGCATTATCTCAAAATTTGATGAACCGATTTTGACAATATTTGGCTTCCTCCAAGTTCATAGTGACCTATCCCTCCATTCTTTCATTTTGTTTCTGTAGGATAAAGCCAAGGCATAACATCTCTCTCCACGTAAATTAACTCTTCGCTATTTTCCATATATGTGAGCGAGTGTCTTGCCATCTTGTTAGTGGGGGTGCCGGGGGTTTCAGTATAAATAGTATCCCCACTTTCTGGAAATTTAGGGCTTTAAATTCCCACTGTTGCTGTCTTTCTCATTTGCTCTTTCTCATTCCTGCTCTGTTCTATCAATCTACTATACTATGTTCTTCTTCGCTAGACCAGTCACCTACCTTTTTTTCTTGAAAACTCTTCCGGGACAAGACTTCTTGTTTGTGTGTGAGGTCTGTTGGATCAGCTTGGGAATATTGGACACTTTCTGCCAGGTGGTCACTAGGGCTTCCCATGATGTTAGTATTTAGCAATGTATGCATTTTATATGTATGTGTTTTGTTGATAATTTATAATGATGTTTGTATTCTATTTTGTTTTTGTAAACGGGGGTTCGATAAATTAGAGTACAGCCTCAGCGTCCCCTGCGTGGGATGTCTTTATTGTAAAGTGACTGCATGGCTGGTGGAGAGCTTACAGTTTTACCACTAGGGTTGTTTCAGCAGATCTTTTATGCGGATCGGGGGTTGTCCGGTCCTGATTTGGCTCGGAAGAGTCCGCTGGACCTAAAGCAATAATCATGTAATGTAATGTAATCTTGTTAGTATTTGGATTTCGTACATCGGTACATGCAGCCTACGTAGGGAGTCAACTTTCGTTATTTCATCGCACATTGTATTGTAATTGCAAGTGTATTGTATTGCAGTATATTGTATTGCAGTATATTGTATTGCAGTGCATTGTATTGCAGTGTATTGTAATTGCAAGTGTATTGTATTGCAGTGTATTGTATTGCAGTGTATTGTATTGCAGTGTATTGTATTGCAGTGTATTGTATTGCAGTGTATTGTATTGCAGTGTATTGTATTGCAGTGTATTGTATTGCAGTGTATTGTATTGCAGTGCATTGTATTGCAGTGTATTGTATTGCAGTGCATTGTATTGTATTGTATTGCAGTGTATTGTATTGCAGTGTATTGTATTGTATTGTATTGCAGTGTATTGTATTGCAGTGTATTGTATTGCAGTGTATTGTATTGCAGTGTATTGTATTGCAGTGTATTGTATTGCAGTGTATTGTATTGCAGTGTATTGTATTGCAGTGTATTGTATTGCAGTGTATTGTATTGCAGTGTATTGTATTGCAGTGTATTGTATTGCAGTGTATTGTATTGCAGTGTATTGTATTGCAGTGTATTGTATTGCAGTGTATTGTATTGCAGTGTATTGTATTGCAGTGCATTGTATTGCAGTGTATTGTATTGCAGTGTATTGTATTGCAGTGTATTGTATTGCAGTGTATTGTATTGCAGTGTATTGTATTGCAGTGTATTGTATTGCAGTGTATTGTATTGCAGTGTATTGTATTGCAGTGTATTGTATTGCAGTGTATTGTATTGCAAGTGTATTGTATTGCAGTGTATTGTATTGCAGTGTATTGTATTGAAGTGCATTGTATTGCAGTGTATTGTATTGCAGTGTATTGTATTGCATTGTATTGTATTGTAGTGTATTGTATTGTAGTGTATTGTAATTGCAAGTGTATTGTATTGCAGTGTATTGTATTGCAGTGCATTGTATTGCAGTGTATTGTATTGCAGTGTATTGTATTGCAGTGCATTGTATTGCAGTGTATTGTATTGCATTGTATTGTATTGCAGTGTATTGTATTGCAGTGTATTGTATTGCAGTGTATTGTATTGCAGTGTATTGTATTGCAGTGTATTGTATTGCAGTGTATTGTATTGCAGTGCATTGTATTGCAGTGTATTGTATTGCATTGTATTGTATTGCAGTGTATTGTATTGCAGTGTATTGTATTGCAGTGTATTGTATTGCATTGCAGTGTATTGTATTGCAGTGTATTGTATTGCAGTGTATTGTATTGCATTGCAGTGTATTGTATTGCAGTGTATTGTATTGCAGTGTATTGTATTGCAGTGTATTGTATTGCAGTGTATTGTATTGCAGTGTATTGTATTGCAGTGTATTGTATTGCATTGCAGTGTATTGTATTGCAGTGTATTGTATTGCAGTGTATTGTATTGCAGTGTATTGTATTGCAGTGTATTGTATTGCAGTGTATTGTATTGCAGTGTATTGTATTGCAGTGTATTGTATTGCAGTGTATTGTATTGCAGTGTATTGTATTGCAGTGTATTGTATTGCAGTGTATTGTATTGCAGTGTATTGTATTGCAGTGTATTGTATTGCAGTGTATTGTATTGCAGTGTATTGTATTGCAGTGTATTGTATTGCAGTGTATTGTATTGCAGTGTATTGTATTGCAGTGTATTGTATTGCAGTGTATTGTATTGCAGTGCATTGTATTGCAGTGCATTGTATTGCAGTGCATTGTATTGCAGTGTATTGTATTGCAGTGTATTGTATTGCAGTGTATTGTATTGCAGTGTATTGTATTGCAGTGTATTGTATTGCAGTGCATTGTATTGCAGTGTATTGTATTGCAGTGTATTGTATTGCAGTGTATTGTAATTGCAAGTGTATTGTATTGCATTGCAGTGTATTGTATTGCAGTGTATTGTATTGCAGTGTATTGTATTGCATTGCAGTGTATTGTATTGCAGTGTATTGTATTGCAGTGTATTGTATTGCAGTGTATTGTATTGCAAGTGTATTGTATTGCAAGTGTATTGTATTGTAGTGTATTGTATTGCAGTGTATTGTATTGCAGTGTATTGTATTGCAGTGTATTGTATTGCAGTGTATTGTATTGCAGTGTATTGTATTGCAGTGTATTGTATTGCAGTGTATTGTATTGCAGTGTATTGTATTGCAGTGTATTGTATTGCAGTGTATTGTATTGCAGTGCATTGTATTGCAGTGTATTGTATTGCAGTGCATAGTATTGCAGTGTATTGTATTGCAGTGTATTGTATTGCAGTGTATTGTATTGCAGTGCATTGTATTGCAGTGCATTGTATTGCAGTGCATTGTATTGCAGTGTATTGTATTGCAGTGTATTGTATTGCAGTGCATTGTATTGCAGTGTATTGTATTGCAGTGCATTGTATTGCAGTGTATTGTATTGCAGTGTATTGTATTGCAGTGTATTGTATTGCAGTGTATTGTATTGCAGTGTATTGTATTGCAGTGTATTGTATTGCAGTGTATTGTATTGCAGTGCATTGTATTGCAGTGTATTGTATTGCAGTGTATTGTATTGCAGTGTATTGTATTGCAGTGTATTGTATTGCAGTGTATTGTATTGCAGTGCATTGTATTGCAGTGTATTGTATTGCAGTGCATTGTATTGCAGTGTATTGTATTGCAGTGTATTGTATTGCAGTGTATTGTATTGCAGTGTATTGTATTGCAGTGTATTGTATTGCAGTGTATTGTATTGCAGTGTATTGTTTTGCAGTGCATTGTATTGCAGTGTATTGTATTGCAGTGCATTGTATTGCAGTGTATTGTATTGCAGTGTATTGTATTGCAGTGTATTGTATTGCAGTGTATTGTATTGCAGTGTATTGTATTGCAGTGTATTGTATTGCAGTGTATTGTATTGCAGTGTATTGTATTGCAGTGTATTGTATTGCATTGCAGTGTATTGTATTGCAGTGTATTGTATTGCAGTGTATTGTATTGCAGTGTATTGTATTGCAGTGTATTGTATTGCAGTGTATTGTATTGCAGTGTATTGTATTGCAGTGTATTGTATTGCAGTGTATTGTATTGCAGTGCATTGTATTGCAGTGCATTGTATTGCAGTGCATTGTATTGCAGTGTATTGTATTGCAGTGTATTGTATTGCAGTGCATTGTATTGCAGTGTATTGTATTGCAGTGCATTGTATTGCAGTGCATTGTATTGCAGTGTATTGTATTGCAGTGTATTGTATTGCAGTGTATTGTATTGCAGTGTATTGTATTGCAGTGTATTGTATTGCAGTGTATTGTATTGCAGTGTATTGTATTGCAGTGTATTGTATTGCAGTGTATTGTATTGCAGTGTATTGTATTGCAGTGTATTGTATTGCAGTGTATTGTATTGCAGTGCATTGTATTGCAGTGTATTGTATTGCAGTGCATTGTATTGCAGGTGTATTGTATTGCAGTGTATTGTATTGCCAGTGTATTGTATTGCAGTGTATTGTATTGCAGTGTATTGTTTTGCAGTGCATTGTATTGCAGTGTATTGTATTGCAGTGCATTGTATTGCAGTGTATTGTATTGCAGTGTATTGTATTGCAGTGTATTGTATTGCAGTGTATTGTATTGCAGTGTATTGTATTGCAGTGTATTGTATTGCAGTGTATTGTATTGCAGTGTATTGTATTGCATTGCAGTGTATTGTATTGCAGTGTATTGTATTGCAGTGTATTGTATTGCAGTGTATTGTATTGCAGTGTATTGTATTGCAGTGTATTGTATTGCAGTGTATTGTATTGCAGTGTATTGTATTGCAGTGTATTGTATTGCAGTGTATTGTATTGCAGTGTATTGTATTGCAGTGTATTGTATTGCAGTGTATTGTATTGCAGTGTATTGTATTGCAGTGTATTGTATTGCAGTGTATTGTATTGCAGTGTATTGTATTGCAGTGTATTGTATTGTATTGTATTGCAGTGTATTGTATTGCAGTGCATTGTATTGCAGAGTATTGTATTGCAGTGTATTGTATTGCAGTGTATTGTATTGCAGTGTATTGTATTGCATTGTATTGCATTGTATTGCAGTGTATTGTATTGCAGTGTATTGTATTGCAGTGTATTGTATTGCAGTGTATTGTATTGCAGTGTATTGTATTGCAGTGTATTGTATTGCAGTACATTGTATTGCAGTGCATTGTTTTGTATTGCGTTGTATTGTACTGCATTGCATTATTTTGAATTTTATATAATCGTAAGTGCAAGTTGATTGCAATACAATTTAAATGTCACGACTACGTCTATAGCGGTGTAAGTAGTGACAAGCAGATGCGCCCAAAGGCTGCCAGTGTGAGGCACTCCGAGCAGCTCGAGTTATATCCTGTATGGACCAGCGCCTTCTGCAGCTGCTGATCTGAAAGAGCACTATTTAAAAACGATTAAATCACTAAGAAATTAAATAAAAAACCACAATCGTAGAGGGCATAAAAATACAAAAATTATGGTATAATTACATGTACATTGACCAATGAAGATAATTTTAAATCCACTTTTTATTATATCCACTTATAATTTATTTTCAAGCTGTGCTGCAGTCCTATGGATTATCCACTACATCGGCAATGAAAAAACTGACAAATGAATTCGTTTATGATCAGTTATCGTTGTTGTTTTTTTCAAAGCCGTATTATTATAGAATTTGATTGTTAGGCGGATTGTTGTAATAATTTAATCGCATTTGTTGATGATTACTATGACTATGACTATTGCTATTATTATTATTATTATTATTATTATTATTATTATTATTATTATTATTATTATTATTATTATTATTATTTGATTTGATTTCTGTCGTTTTTATGGAAAGTGCACGAACGAGCGCAATGCAATGAATACGGGGGTTGAATCCTCTGAACTTTGCACGGAGGTTGTAGGTGCCTCGGCTTCAGAAGGCAATGGGATGGGGTGGGGAGTGTGCAGGGAAGGAAGGGAGAGGGGCTGAATGTTCGTTTTTTTTAAAAATAGTTTCAGCTGGGAGCTGAGGTGAATGGTTGAATGGAAGGTTGGTGTTGCTTGCTTTTATGAACTAGCTGCTGTTTTATTTTATACTGACTGTATTTTGTGAGTGAGACTGTCAATGACTATCGTCCACTGCGAAGTAATTTGTCTGGCTGTTTGTTGGGATAATAAAGATTCTGATTCCTTTATACTCAAGCTGTTTCACATTAGGAAACTTAACATTTTAGGGTTTTCGCAGAAGGTTTACCTGTATTCTAGTGTTTTTACATTGTTTTCGTGTTGCATTAACTAAATAAATGTTAAAAAAAAAATTGTTTTCAGAGTAATTTCCGTTTTATTATTTTGTTAAACAGTCCGTTGAACGAAATGTATTAAAAACAACAGTTGGTCTACAACAGGAAAAGTCACCATTGTGATGACACTTATGGGGATGACGTAAAAGACGAATGGTGAATGTTTCGCAGAGCTCAGATGAGACGTTCAATTAATTACGAATACTTCGCTGTAGTTCAACTGGTTTTGATGTTGCTTTCACCATGCAAGAAGTATAGCCTACTCTTGCGTCCATTTCGCACAACTGTAATTTATCTGAGTTAATTCGTAAAATACAAAAAAACTCTCTCTCTCTCTCTCTCTCTCTCTCTCTCTCTCTCTCTCTCTCTCTCTCTCTCTCTCTCTCTCTCTCTCTCTCCCCCTTGGGGTCATGAGCAATCTTGCCACTGTAGATTGTCCTAACCTATAAATGGAAAAGTGAAAGCCACAGTTGAAAACCTGTCTTGACTTTGTAGGCATGACCGATTCACTGCGGCAACAGTACCCCCGTTGGAGTGCCGGGGGTTTTAGTATAAATAGTATCCCCACTTTCTGGAAATTTAGTGCTTTAAATTCCCACTGTCGCTGTCTTCCTCATTTGCTCTTTCCCATTCCTGATCTGTCCTATCACTCTGCTATACTACCTTCTTCTTCGCTAGATCAATGACCTACCTTTTTTCTTGAAAACTCTTCCTGGACAAGACTCCTTGTTTGTGTATGAGGTCTGTTGGATCAGCTTGGGAATATTGGACGCTTTCTGCCGGGTGGTTACTAGGGCTTCCTATGATGTTATTATTTAGCAATATAGGCATTTTATATGTATGTGTTTTGTTGATGATTTATAATGATGTTTGTATTCTATTTTGTTTTTGTAACCGGGGGTTCGAGTAGTTGGGGTAAAGCCTCAGCCCGTCCCCTGCGTGGGATGTCTTTATTGTAAAGTGACTGGCCGGTGGAGGGCATTCAATTTTCCCACTAGGGTTGTTTCAGCAGATCTTTTATGCGGATCGGGGGTTGTCCGGTCCTGATTTGGCTCGGAAGAGTCCGCTGGACCTAAAGCAACAATCAATCATTCAATTAATCTCTCTCTCTCTCTCTCTCTCTCTCTCTCTCTCTCTTTCTTTCTCTCTCTCTCTCTTTCTCTCTCTCTGTGACCTCTCTTACCGTATGGCCTATTATGTATTGAACGTGTTGTGCTGTTTGTCTGTCCTACATTACTTGTTACTTGAAGACAATGCCCTTATTGTAGCCCACAGGCGCTTGTTTCTGGACACTCGAGCTAATACCTAAGGGGAGACGCGTCACAGGCATAGGCGCTCGTGTGTTCAGATACAAGCTCCTGTTATGTAGCCATTCAAAAGCCTGTTAACAATGTTATGCATAGTTTAAATAGTAGTTAATGTTGCTCGAATAATTTAAACGACAGACTCCTTCGGATGAGAGTATAAACCGAGGTTAGTCTGTGCACTCAGGTATTCCATCGCGTGGACTTTAAAGATCCTGCCGCTCATGTCCTAGACGGATGAGTGCCTGCTATACAAATGCACCCAGCAGGTCAAAGGGCCTTACTTCCCCATCCCCGGCCGCTTAGGATTGTGCTCAGTCATCTGGCCGTCATCAGACTATGTGCCCAAAGGTTGCAAGTGGCTCCTCAGGCGGCGTGTGTAAGATCCTGGCCAGCGCCCTGAGAGCTCTTGACCTGGAATATCGCTATATAAGAACGATTAAATCAAGACACACCAGGGGGGGGGGGGGCCGGGTAGCTCAGTTGGTAAGAGCGTCTTGCTAGTAACCGAAAGGTCGCTGGTTCGAATCCCGGATTGGTCAACGTGTGATCATATTATTTTCCCCTTTACCAACAACTGGCCCGCTGGTGTCAGTATAAATCGGTCCAGTAGTCACCTATATGCGAAAGTGTCGTGTGACTATAATCTACATACAAACAAACAGACACACCAGTAGTTGGTAGACTATTATGCTCTATTGAGTGAGTGATTGAATAGTGGTGTGTGTGTGTATGTGTGTTCCATCAGTGTCGTTTGTGTAATGTTCGTGGTTTAAATGCTGTACTGCCTGTAAATCTCTTTTTATAGTTCATTGTAGTTGGCACTGTATGGTTTTTAAATAGTTTTAGTTAAATGTTACTGTTTTATAAAATAAATTGTTGTGTGTGGCTTTTGAATATTGTTTTAATTACTGTCATATTACTTCTTTTGCCCGTATCACTAAGTGGTACTTTTTATTTTGAGCTATTTTTATAATTGCTTCCTTATTTATTCTTAATGCTCTTGTAGCTGAGCGGAGCATTGGTCCTGATTTGGCTCGGAAGAGTCCGCTGGACCTAAAGCAATAACCATGTAATGTAATGAGCGGAGCATTTGACTCCCGTTTCTCGGCCACCACCTTGAGAACACGGCTCAACTCGAGCTGTTATGTCTATTTATCCCTCGTTAGAGCGATATAAAAATAGTTGTCCTGCAAGGCGGGGATACGTGGTTAGTAGTAAACCGGGTTGCCGGCTACTAGTGCCACGACTCTCTTCTGCAAAGTCGCTGCCACCGACCTGCATAAAATGCCTGCCGACAATGTAGTCCTGCTCACCACCAAAAAAGCAGAAGACGAACGGTTAGCCGGGCCGGGAGAACAAAACAATGTCGTGTCGCCTTGTCATGCACAATCCAATGGCCACACCAAAGGATTCTGCACAGCAGAAGCCATCCAAGGCTAGTCTACCCAAAAAATGTAAAGTTGAGAACTTCTCTCCCGAACTTCAACCAGTCGTCTCCCATTCCGCCACACTGATATCTTCCTGTATGCGTGTGTTTGTGTGTGTGTGCGTGTGTTTGTGTGTGTTCTTATGTATGTGTGTGTATGCGTGTGTTTGTGTGTGTTCTTATGTATGTGTGTGTATGCGTGTGTTTGTGTGTGTTCTTATGTATGTGTGTGTATGCGTGTGTTTGTGTGTGTTCTTATGTATGTGTGTCTCTCTTTAAATATGCCTTTTCATACTTAAATGTGATGTTTGTTATTATTTCTTACGATGCTTATAGTATTTTATCTCATAATGTTGTACCGTATTGTTTACATATTTATCCTTGTTAGGTGTAATGTTTATATTATTTCTTCCATTGTTTAACTGTTTTATCTCCTAATGTGTACGTTTTACCACATTGTATAGATATCTATCCCTGCGAGCGTATGTGTGTGTGTGTGTATGCGTGAGAACGA
Source organism: Oncomelania hupensis (assembly GCA_036898135.1). Lineage (NCBI taxonomy): Eukaryota > Metazoa > Mollusca > Gastropoda > Littorinimorpha > Pomatiopsidae > Oncomelania > Oncomelania hupensis. The sequence continues at coordinate 30,008,022 of CM072513.1, forward strand.
TAAAAGCAAGCTTTAAGTTGGGTTTGCGCTATAAAAAAATAAATCTGAACGGAGAAGATCGAGTGCACGAGTCAAATCGACCATAAAGGAGGAAACTTCGATCTTCTTGTAGCTTCGAGAAGTGCCCAATCGGGGCTGGTTACGCGGTTTTGAGACCAACAGCTCAAACGACACGCAACAGTGGTTGGACACATACTTGTCCTCGACTGCGAAGCCGGTCACGCTCGCGGCGCTACAAACAAAAAATGGACGATTTTGAAACCTGCGCAAATAACTTTCAATAATAAGCTAAATCAATTTGGAAACCAACAGACAGGAAACTAAACAAACATTATACTTACTATTCGTTGCATTACGTGTTTATTCGAAAACTTATTTATTCAGTAAAGTGTGAACTGAATTCAGCTACAAAATAATAGGTTGCTAATTTTGGGGAAAGTGAGGTTTGAATATGGCAAACACCTCGACCTTGATGTAACACAGACAACAACAACAACAACAACAACAACAATAATAATAATAATAATAATAATAATAATAATAATAATAATAATAATAATAATAATAATAATAATAATAATAATAATAATAATAATAATAATAATAATAAGAAGAAGAAGAAGAAGAAGACGAAGAAGAAGAAGAAGAAGAAGAAGAAGAAGAAGAAGAAGAAGAAGAAGAAGAAGAATAGAAATAGTAGTAGTAGTAGTAACAGTAGTAGTAGTACTAGTATTAGTAGTAGTAGTAATAGCAGCAGCAGCAGCAGCAGTAGTAATGGTAAAAACAACAACAATAGACTTAATAATAGATTCTATAACAATAATACTAGATGTTATAACTATAATAATAGATGTTATAACAATACTAATAGATGTTATAACAATAATAATAATAGATGCTATCCACGCGCTTTTCATCTAAAGCAGACTCCAAAAGTGCAGATGTTTAATCAGCATGCATGTTCAAAACACACACAACAAACACACACAACAAACACACACAACAAACACACACAACAAACACACACTCATCACTCAAACATGTGGTGTAAAGGCAGGAAGATTGCTATTAGAAGACGGACAGGAAAATGAGTTTTGTAGTCCAGACACCGAGATCGACTATATTAAATAGCCTTATTACCTACGCTGTACATGTACATGATAACATACTTATAATACACATAATAAATGTACTCCCTCGTATGCATTAAATAAAAGAAAAGGCCAGCTTCAATTTAAAAGAATCGAAAGCAAGTTCAAATAAAACGATAGACAAATAAACAATACGACCAACCAATCCACGCATCAATTATAGTACTTCCAGCAAAACAACAACGACGAGGACGACGATGATAATGATGATGATGATGATGATAATGGTGATGATGAGAGACTTACTAATAATGATAATCATAGTAATAGTAATAATAGTAATAATAATAATAATAATAATAATAATAATAATAATAATAATAAATCCAAAATAAATTGGCTTTAAGCGCAAACCGCCACATCATCAATGCCCACAACGACACAAATAATAAAATGAAATGCAATATCGGAATCAAGCATATTTGGTGCATCCCAATCTTTCCAGATGCTTGGTAACTTGCATGCCTGAATAGGCGGTGACCCCCAGGGTAATAAAAGAGTCCCCTGAAACAAACACACACAGACATCTTGTTACAAACATTAGCGCAAATGCAAACACAAAGGATGATATTTTAGTAATTTATTTAGTCATTTTTCGGCTATGTGTGTGAGTGTCTGACACTATATTTGAATGGCTTGCCATGCTGTTTATTCCTGACATTGTGTGTGTGTGTGTGCATAACACGTCAGCTTTAAGGCTAAATTGGTCTACATCGCCGCTCACTAAGCTCCACAGAGGAAAAGCTCCTGTGCAGCATACAGTATTTTATTTTTATTATTATGTGTAATAATAATAATAATAATAATAATAATAATAATAATAATAATAGTAATAATAATAATAATAATAATAATAATAATAATAATAATAATAATAATAATAATAATAATAATAATAGTAATAATAATAATAATAATAATAGCAGTAGTAGTAGTAGTAGTAATAGTAGTAGTAGTACTACTATATTAGGACCAGATTGTTTTTAGCAGGGGTTTGCTAATTACAATTCCAATGTATCAGCTCACACTGCAAGCAGATCCTGGTGGCGTACAGATAAGCAAAGGCAGAGCTGGCCAAGAAGGACTGGCATGACGAGGTGCCTAAAATGAAGAGAGGGTACGACAACAGGGCTCGCAGTCTTCGATCCCAGGATGGAGATAGCTTGCTCATCTGAAAGCGAAACCATTCGTTATTGAAGTGTACACTCAAGGTCTATGATTCCGACAGTTACTGACATTTATTACCTCAGTTCGCAGGACAGGTCTGCGATCATTGAATATAAGTAGGCTTACTAATAGATTGCAAATTAGTCCAACTGACAAACGCGCGAACACCCAACCCCAATACTTTCATACCCACCCCACCCCTCACACACATTTATGACCATGATGATGATAAGGCGGATGACTGTGTTATAAAGCTGCAGATGACGACGAAAATGTTGACCGCATACACGCATACACTTTCCATGCCGACAGGATTGCATAGATCACAGTGATGCGATGATAATGATGATGAAAATGCTAATGTTGAGGATGAAGGTGATGCTGCTGATAATGATGATGATGATGATGATGGTGATGATGATGATGACGATGATAAAGATGCCGACGATGACGACGTCGATGATGATGATAATAGAGTGAAACGACGACCACAACGATAAATACAGAATTCTCAACATTGATATGTTTGTGTGCCTATTAATAGCAACAAAATTTATTCTAAAAACAAAGCACCACAGCGAGAGTGGACATCGTATGCACAGTTGCGCCTCGCCTAAAAGTCAAAGCTTAGTGGTTGGTTATAGCAACGATTGCCCACTATATCGTATTTTTATGTGACAACAATGCAATTTCCCAAGTCACTCGTTGTCACACACACACACACACACACACACACACACACACACACACACACACACACACACACACACACACACCTACTCGAACGCTTACACAGCCTGAGGACTATGATTCTAGACCTCGGTTGTGGGGACTATTAGAAAGAATAGGTATTTTTGAGATTCGATACTGCAAGCATTGTCTCTTGGCTCCCGAAAGCAGCGCTAGGGGTCGTACGTTTCAAAATAGTAACTACTCTTTGAGCTATTAGACTTGGTATGTTGCGTGATAAGTGAAGACTGGCGGGGGGTGTCTTGTGAGGACTAAATACACACATTCACAAATAGCATTCATGTTGAGGACTTCGTACACACTTGCTTACACACTCTTAAACCGTATTAAGACCGAGGACCATGATGCGGGGGTGTATTGTGAGGACCTAATACACACATTCACAAATAGCATTCATGTTGAGGACTTCCGTACACACTTGCTTACACACTCTTAAACCGTATTAAGACCGAGGACCATGATTCTAGACCAACGTTTTCAGGACCGTTAGCAAGTCCTCAAGATGAATGTTGAATGGAATAAAGTGCATTATGATAATAATAATAATAATAATAATAATAATAATAATAATAATAATAATAATAATACAGGATGCTATATACACGCCATTTCCCAAATCAATCAGGCTCAAAGCGCGGCGATCTATACCAACATACACGCTCACCTGTTCCTGGACCTCTATCTATCAATACAGATCAAGCTATCACCAGTCCCATACCTCGGGGGTCGTATCCCATCCCCCACCCCCCTAACTATCTTAATCTTAATCAAACAGTCACCTCTGCCTCAACCCAAAGAGCTAGGCTATTGCTTATTCCTATGTGGACAGTGGCTGTGATGCTGCTTTAGGGTTAGGGGTTTGGGTTGTGATCCATCAACTCTTCTTGAGATAGGTGAAGCATTCAGGGGGTCCTCTTGGGGATGAGCCCAATATGGACCGCCTGACTGGATGGGTTGAGGAGAAACTTCAGGTTCTTAGAGGTCTGTACTTTGAAAGGGTTCCAATCTCCCAATAACGACCGGACATTTGGGCGGGAAACCGTCTGGCGCCCAAAATACTGCCAAAGGCACCATTCAGGTGCACGAAGTGGGTACAGCACACATACCCTGACCGAACAATGTTGGAAAAGCAGCCAAATTCATCCCCATGAGGTGGCCACTTTGGATCGAAAGTATTTGGTCATTTTGTACAAGGATTTCAGGACGGTCAGATCAATCAAACAGTCACCTCACCCCAACGCGTTCTTTCATTCTTTCCTTGTTCAGGGACTATATGCAGGGGTGGGGCTAGAACATACCTGGTAAATGGGAACAGACTGGGTGAAGTGGTTCTTGAGTTATTGAACTTATACGACGCAAATCGCGCAACGATTGTACACACTTTCCTCTATCAACCCATGCCATCATCACTTTGGGAGCTCCTATCGTATCACCCCTCCCCTAACTTGGGGCTGGTTTTGTTTCTTGGCGTACTATAGGATGTGTCTAGGACTCAGCATCAAGGGATACCAGATACAAGATACAACAGAGCTTTATTATCTGACTGTGAGACATGAACTTGATCAATACACACAACCCATAACACATGGACCCTACTCTGGTTGCACTTTACATTGTTCCTGGACCTCTATCTATCAATACAGATCAAGCTATCACCAGTCCCATACCTCGGGGGTCGTATCCCATCCCCCATCCCCCTAACTATCTTAATCTTAATCAAACAGTCACCTCTGCCTCAACCCAAAGAGCTTGGCTATTGCTTATTCCTATGTGGACAGTGGCTGTGATGCTGCTTTAGGGTTAGGGGTTTGGGTTGTGATCCATCAACTCTTCTTGAGATAGGTGAAGCATTCAGGGGGTCCTCTTGGGGATGAGCCCAATATGGACCGCCTGACTGGATGGGTTGAGGAGAAACTTCAGGTTCTTAGAGGTCTGTACTTTGAAAGGGTTCCAATCTCCCAATAACGACCGGACATTTGGGCGGGAAACCGTCTGGCGCCCAAAATACTGCCAAAGGCACCATTCAGGTGCACGAAGTGGGTACAGCACACATACCCTGACCGAACAATGTTGGAAAAGCAGCCAAATTCATCCCCATGAGGTGGCCACTTTGGATCGAAAGTATTTGGTCATTTTGTACAAGGATTTCAGGACGGTCAGATCAATCAAACAGTCACCTCACCCCAACGCGTTCTTTCATTCTTTCCTTGTTCAGGGACTATATGCAGGGGTGGGGCTAGAACATAACTGGTAAATGGGAACAGACTGGGTGAAGTGGTTCTTGAGTTATTGAACTTATACGACGCAAATCGCGCAACGATTGTACACACTTTCCTCTATCAACCCATGCCATCATCACTTTGGGAGCTCCTATCGTATCACCCCTCCCCTAACTTGGGGCTGGTTTTGTTTCTTGGCGTACTATAGGACGTGTCTAGGACTCAGCATCAAGGGATACCAGATACAAGATACAACAGAGCTTTATTATCTGACTGTGAGACATGAACTTGATCAATACACACAACCCATAACACATGGACCCTACTCTGGTTGCACTTTACATTGTTCCTGGACCTCTATCTATCAATACAGATCAAGCTATCACCAGTCCCATACCTCGGGGGTCGTATCCCATCCCCCATCCCCCTAACTATCTTAATCTTAATCAAACAGTCACCTCTGCCTCAACCCAAAGAGCTTGGCTATTGCTTATTCCTATGTGGACAGTGGCTGTGATGCTGCTTTAGGGTTAGGGGTTTGGGTTGTGATCCATCAACTCTTCTTGAGATAGGTGAAGCATTCAGGGGGTCCTCTTGGGGATGAGCCCAATATGGACCGCCTGACTGGATGGGTTGAGGAGAAACTTCAGGTTCTTAGAGGTCTGTACTTTGAAAGGGTTCCAATCTCCCAATAACGACCGGACATTTGAGCGGGAAACCGTCTGGCGCCCAAAATACTGCCAAAGGCACCATTCAGGTGCACGAAGTGGGTACAGCACACATACCCTGACCGAACAATGTTGGAAAAGCAGCCAAATTCATCCCCATGAGGTGGCCACTTTGGATCGAAAGTATTTGGTCATTTTGTACAAGGATTTCAGGACGGTCAGATCAATCAAACAGTCACCTCACCCCAACGCGTTCTTTCATTCTTTCCTTGTTCAGGGACTATATGCAGGGGTGGGGCTAGAACATAACTGGTAAATGGGAACAGACTGGGTGAAGTGGTTCTTGAGTTATTGAACTTATACGACGCAAATCGCGCAACGATTGTACACACTTTCCTCTATCAACCCATGCCATCATCACTTTGGGAGCTCCTATCGTATCACCCCTCCCCTAACTTGGGGCTGGTTTTGTTTCTTGGCGTACTATAGGATGTGTCTAGGACTCAGCATCAAGGGATACCAGATACAAGATACAACAGAGCTTTATTATCTGACTGTGAGACATGAACTTGATCAATACACACAACCCATAACACATGGACCCTACTCTGGTTGCACTTTACATTGTTCCTGGACCTCTATCTATCAATACAGATCAAGCTATCACCAGTCCCATACCTCGGGGGTCGTATCCCATCCCCCATCCCCCTAACTATCTTAATCTTAATCAAACAGTCACCTCTGCCTCAACCCAAAGAGCTTGGCTATTGCTTATTCCTATGTGGACAGTGGCTGTGATGCTGCTTTAGGGTTAGGGGTTTGGGTTGTGATCCATCAACTCTTCTTGAGATAGGTGAAGCATTCAGGGGGTCCTCTTGGGGATGAGCCCAATATGGACCGCCTGACTGGATGGGTTGAGGAGAAACTTCAGGTTCTTAGAGGTCTGTACTTTGAAAGGGTTCCAATCTCCCAATAACGACCGGACATTTGGGCGGGAAACCGTCTGGCGCCCAAAATACTGCCAAAGGCACCATTCAGGTGCACGAAGTGGGTACAGCACACATACCCTGACCGAACAATGTTGGAAAAGCAGCCAAATTCATCCCCATGAGGTGGCCACTTTGGATCGAAAGTATTTGGTCATTTTGTACAAGGATTTCAGGACGGTCAGATCAATCAAACAGTCACCTCACCCCAACGCGTTCTTTCATTCTTTCCTTGTTCAGGGACTATATGCAGGGGTGGGGCTAGAACATAACTGGTAAATGGGAACAGACTGGGTGAAGTGGTTCTTGAGTTATTGAACTTATACGACGCAAATCGCGCAACGATTGTACACACTTTCCTCTATCAACCCATGCCATCATCACTTTGGGAGCTCCTATCGTATCACCCCTCCCCTAACTTGGGGCTGGTTTTGTTTCTTGGCGTACTATAGGATGTGTCTAGGACTCAGCATCAAGGGATACCAGATACAAGATACAACAGAGCTTTATTATCTGACTGTGAGACATGAACTTGATCAATACACACAACCCATAACACATGGACCCTACTCTGGTTGCACTTTACATTGTTCCTGGACCTCTATCTATCAATACAGATCAATCTATCACCAGTTCCATACCTCGGGGGTCGTATCCCATCCCCCACCCCCCTAACTATCTTAATCTTAATCAAACAGTCACCTCTGCCTCAACCCAAAGAGCTAGGCTATTGCTTATTCCTATGTGGACAGTGGCTGTGATGCTGCTTTAGGGTTAGGGGTTTGGGTTGTGATCCATCAACTCTTCTTGAGATAGGTGAAGCATTCAGGGGGTCCTCTTGGGGATGAGCCCAATATGGACCGCCTGACTGGATGGGTTGAGGAGAAACTTCAGGTTCTTAGAGGTCTGTACTTTGAAAGGGTTCCAATCTCCCAATAACGACCGGACATTTGGGCGGGAAACCGTCTGGCGCCCAAAATACTGCCAAAGGCACCGTTTATGTGCACGAAGTGGGTACAGCACACATACCCTGACCGAACAATGTTGGAAAAGCAGCCAAATTCATCCCCATGAGGTGGCCACTTTGGATCGAAAGTATTTGGTCATTTTGTACAAGGATTTCAGGACGGTCAGATCAATCAAACAGTGACCTCTCCCCAACGCGTTCTTTCATTCTTTCCGTGTTGGGGGACTATATTGAGGGTTGGGGCTAGAACATAACTGGTAAATGGGAACAGACTGGGTGAAGTGGTTCTTGAGGTATTGAACTTATACGACGCAAATCGCGCAACGATTGTACACACTTTCCTCTATCAACCCATGCCATCATCACTTTGGGAGCTCCTATCGTATCACCCCTCCCCTAACTTGGGGCTGGTTTTGTTTCTTGGCGTACTATAGGATGTGTCTAGGACTCAGCATCAAGGGATACCAGATACAAGATACAACAGAGCTTTATTATCTGACTGTGAGACATGAACTTGATCAATACACACAACCCATAACACATGGACGGTTGCACTTTACATTGTTCCTGGACCTCTATCTATCAATACAGATCAAGCTATCACCAGTCCCATACCCCGGGGGTCGTATCCCATCCCCCATCCCCCTAACTATCTTAATCTTAATCAAACAGTCACCTCTGCCTCAACCCAAAGAGCTAGGCTATTGCTTATTCCTATGTGGACAGTGGCTGTGATGCTGCTTTAGGGTTAGGGGTTTGGGTTGTGATCCATCAACTCTTCTTGAGATAGGTGAAGCATTCAGGGGGTCCTCTTGGGGATGAGCCCAATATGGACCGCCTGACTGGATGGGTTGAGGAGAAACTTCAGGTTCTTAGAGGTCTGTACTTTGAAAGGGTTCCAATCTCCCAATAACGACCGGACATTTGGGCGGGAAACCGTCTGGCGCCCAAAATACTGCCAAAGGCACCGTTTAGGTGCACCAAGTGGGTACAGCACACATACCCTGACCGAACAATGTTGGAAAAGCAGCCAAATTCATCCCCATGAGGTGGCCACTTTGGATCGAAAGTATTTGGTCATTTTGTACAAGGATTTCAGGACGGTCAGATCAATCAAATAGTCACCTCCCCCCAACGCGTTCTTTCATTCTTTCCTTGTTCAGGGACTATATGCAGGGGTGGGGCTAGAACATAACTGGTAAATGGGAACAGACTGGGTGAAGTGGTTCTTGAGGTATGGAACTTATACGACGCAAATCGCGCAACGATTGTACACACTTTCCTCTATCAACCCATGCCATCATCACTTTGGGAGCTCCTATCGTATCACCCCTCCCCTAACTTGGGGCTGGTTTTGTTTCTTGGCGTACTATAGGATGTGTCTAGGACTCAGCATCAAGGGATACCAGATACAAGATACGACAGAGCTTTATTATCTGACTGTGAGACATGAACTGGATCAATACACACAACCCATAACACATGGACCCTACTCTGTTTGCACTTTATATTCTTACTGGACATCTATCTATCAATAGAGATCAAGCTATCCTATTAACCATCCCATAACTAGAGGTGGTTGGGCCCCCTCCTCCCCCACTCTTACCCTTATACTAACACTTTACCCCATCCATATCATATCACTACATCACCTGTAGATGAGACAGGTGAGCGTGTATGTTGGTTCAGATCGCCGCCCTTTAGCCACCCTCACCACAGATAACCCTATTGCACGATGGTCTAATGGTAGTGCGTTAGGTTAGGAGATCAAAATCATTGGCATAGCTCAATTATTGAGTTCAGAGTGACTGTTTTAGTGATCCAACCCCCCAAAAGAACATGTCTCCTAAACCACCTTTTGGAGATTTGTTCAAAAACGGTAGCTACGATTTCCTTTTAATTTCGCACACTAGTAGGGTTAGGGTTAGTGGCAAATGTATCAAATTTTATTCTGATGAATACAATTGTGAATAAAATTTGATTCAACAACAATAGCTAGACTCCATTTCGTTTGCTCAAATAAGCCTACTCTAACAAATATTTGGCCAAGGTTTTGAGTTGCGGCTTTCCAAAACCGCTTTGATGTGCGCAATTTGTTACCAGTGTGTGTGTATCTGCAGCCACACGCACACACACACACAATCTTCAGCTTAGGCTGTTTTCACGTTCGCACACATACAATCACAGCTATAAGTGAGCGTCACAGTAGGGAGTCTTCGACTGTCCTATCCTGCCACAAAGTACCTGTTCCTTTTCCAATTAAAGAGCGATAGTTTAGCTATGTTTCTGGTTAAAACACGCTGAGCATTGACACTAAAATGTTGACCGTATGAAGGGTTACAGACATATTTATTATTTATTTATTTATTTAATCGTTCTTATATAGCGCTTTTCCAGCTCAAGAGCTGCTCAAAGCGCTGGCCGATACAGGATCTAACTCAAGGCGCCCGAGACGCCCACCCGCAGCCTTTGGGCGCATGGTCTGACGCCCGGACAACTGAGCACAATCCTGGGCAGCCAGGGATGAAAGAGAAGGACCTAGGTGCATGCTGGGTGTTTTCTTGTCACCGGCACTCACCCGTCTAGGACATGAGCGTCAGGATCTTTAAAGTCCGAATGTATGCGATACAGACTCAATAGCGCGAACATTTTTCAGTGAAAATTTTTTCGGGATAATAAGATACAACGGAGATATAGGATAACAAAGGAGTCAAGTACCCCTAATTCTTGACCAATTTTAATCGGGTTTGTGATCCGGTCCTGATTTGGCTCGGAAGAGTCCGCTGGACCTAAAGCATCAATCAATCAATCAATCGGGTTTGTTGCAAAATGACCAGCTCCATCTGCCAAGACAGATGGTGGTTAAAAACACATCACCTCGGTGGGGGGTAGGTGGGGTGGGGGTGCCCCCATGAGGTGGGTGATGAGATAAGACCCCCCCCATTGTTGATGGGATAGCTTTTTCTAATGCAGCTGCCGCGTATCCCCCAAAAACAAGAAAACAGCCCCAACGATCTGCGAGTTATGGTATTGGTGATATAAACACAGTTTAGACTAGTTGCGCGATTCGCGTCGTATAAATTCTATATCTCGGGAACCACTGCACCGATTTGGATCATGTTTACCAGTTTTGATCACGGACCCGTGCACCTAAAAAATAATGTCAGGTTTGGCTCACAAAAACTAACTCCATGGTCTCGAGCTGTGTGTGTTTTCCCATATAGACCCAAAAATTGATGGCCTTTCTAGGAAGCCTTCATAGCTAAGTTAGTAAAACTTCCGCCTACCGTGCAGGACGACCCAAGTTCAAACCTCACGCGGACCGTATTTTTTTTTACACTACAATATGGATATTTTTCTTTTTAATATAGGCTTTTTACCTTTAATTTATTATTATTATTATTATTATTATTATTATTATTATTATTATTATTATTATTATTTTTATTCACTAATAATAAATTATTATTATTATTATTATTATTATTATTATTATTATTATTATTATTATTATTACTATTACTATTACTATTATTATATCTTATATCAAATTTTCTTTTAAAACCTTGGTGGTTTTTTTATATTTCTATTTGTATTATTCTATATCAGGGGCGTCGCACACGGGGGGCGGGCAGGGGGGCACCCGCCCCCCAATAATTTGGCCAAAAAAAAAAAAAGAAAGAGAGAGAGAAAGAAGAAAAGAAGAAGTAAGAAGAAGAAGAAGAAGAAGAAGAAGAAGAAGAAGAAGATTTCAAACGATAGAGGAAGGCAGGAAGAATCAATAATTAAAAAAAATCACCATATTTTTAAACCGTAGTGTAAAGGGCTAACGTACGAAATAATATTACAATAATCTATTAGCATGTGCCTGTGTTTCACAACAAAATATTTCGTGGCCCTAACGCAATCACCGGGCAGCAGAGCTGGCTTTCGCTGTTTGAAAGAAGTGTCATTTCATCACGCAAAAAGCAAAATTAACAAAACAATGGAATCGTCTGTTTTCCAGGTTTGTTGATATCAATTATTTACTTTAGTCTGTAAAATGAGTAAGGCAAGGGTGAATGTGCAAGTGTCAATAAATAGTTGAGGTGCGCGATATTTTTTAATTTAGATTTAGTTTGTTGATAGGCCTACACGTGCACGTGCTTTGATCGCAAAAGGGGAAAAAAAAGGACCCGTTCGCTTTTCTGGGGACAGATAACGTGGTCTTGACTGCTTTGATTATTACACCACCACCCCCACCCCCCACTACCCATTATAGGTTTCACTTGGTTGGTTTGTTTGTTTGTTTGTTTTGTTTGTTTATGTGTCCGCGAATAGATCTCCGATGTTTGTGGACTGAACTAGCTGAGATTTTGTTCATGGACTACTAGTAAGATCATCTCGATCCTTCCCAAAATCCAAGGTCACAGCTAGGTCAAAAAGGACAAAACCTGACCTTTGGCTCCTTTTTTGGTCTGTAAAAAGATCTCTGGTGTTTGTAGACAAAATGACGTCCCGCTTGTCAGCCCCCCCCCCCCCCTCCCCACCTCCCTGTCGACAGGGTTGCCCCCCCCCCCCAATATTTTGGACCGTGCGACGCCCCTGTATATTCAATATTATTATTATTAGTATAAGTATTAGTATTAGTATTATTATTAGTATTAGTATTATTACCAAGGATCGGGATGGGGTGGTACGTGTAGGTAAAAGGGGGCTACGGGTAGGTTTAAAGGGGCATGGGTAGGCATAACGGGGATACGTGGGGCCGGGTAGCTCAGTTGGTAAGAGCGTCTTGCTAGTAACCGAAAGGTCGCTGGTTCGAATCCCGGATTGGTCAACGTGTGATCATATTATTTTCCCCTTTACCAACAACTGGCCCGCTGGTGTCAGTATAAATCGGTCCAGTAGTCACCTATATGCGAAAGTGTCGTGTGACTATAATCTACAAACAACGGGGATATGGGTATATATAAGGGGGTATGGTGATGGTCCCCTATACGCCTATGTGTCCGGGGACGTTAATCTATATAACTAACTAACTAACTCGATTCCTTTCATCCATACCTGCGAAACGATCAACGGGGAAGTATCAAGGAGGGTACAGGTAGGTTACAAGGGGGGTACGGAAGGTATCAAGGGGGTATGGGGAGGTATCAAGTGGGTTCGGGAGGTATCAAGGGGGTATGGTGAGGCATCATGGAGTGGGGGGGGAGACTAGGAGATATCAGAGGGGGTGGGTATGGTGAGGTATCAAGGGGGATATGGGGAGGTATCATCGTCCAAATGAAACTCGCTCACAACAGTTGTCTCTGTCTACATTTCAAACAGCAACCTGTTGGCTTGCCAGGGTACAAAAACCACTAGTATGTATATATTCTACTTCACTTTGTCAACAGTTTTACTGTCACTACATCACCTGTGTGAATGAATGAATGAATGAATGAACATTGAGGTTTAACGTCTACACCCACAATTGGCGATATGGCAGACGGGGATAACCATCCCAGGGACAGAGGGGTAGGGCCCTAAATCAATACTGAACCACAAGAGCCATCATACTGCTAAAATGGACAGTGAAAATGGCCACATTTTATATCGCCCACCACGGGATTCGAACCTGGGTCATCGGTGTGCCAGGCTAACCCTCTACCACTTGAGCTACGGCTTTGCCCCTCCTCCCCCCCCCTCCCACCTGTGTGAATAGGAAAGATGAGCTTATAATTATGTTGCTACAGCTCACAAGGACATACGATTTAGCCTTACATAGGCAAGAGGAAAGAAAAAAATTGACGAAAGCAGCCTCCATAACTCAGAATAGTTGAAGCCACAATGTATGTGTGACGTGAGACAATGCGAGGGTCGCAAGCTGGAGGGGTGGAGCCCTTGAACACCTTATTGGGCAGAATAGTTCATGTCACAATTCATTAATGCAGTGGTGAGCCAATTGCAGGCTCGCCAAGATGTAGGGTGGAGTCTATGTAGCTCGCAAAGCCATAGGGGTGGAGACAGGTCTCTAGTTGCGCGATCCAACGCGACACACTCGGCGACATGGTCATGTGACGCTACGTGTGACCAATCCTCTTCAAGATATGAGTGCGGAAATCTGTCAAGTTGGACTCCCTCTCTCTCCTTCTTAGTAAAAATGTGTTTAGCCCAATACGCACACGCACAGTCAAGTTTATAATTGCATCTTGGTAAGGACTATGCTCAAACTTAGCCAAAATAGTCTAGGCCTCACGTAGACAGCGTTTTTGCAATAAAATTGTGAGGACTATGGTTGTAAGCCCTCAGAGCGGAAAAAGTCCTCACAGCGTGGGTGTGCAACATGGCAAAGTCCTTACGAGGGCGTAGGTTCAAACACACACACACACACACACACACACACACACACACACACACACACACACACACAAATATTATCCTTGATACCCTGGCATTTTTACAAGAAAAACCCATAATTGTCTGTCGGAAAATTGCAAATCTACTGTTGGATATCGGAGATATATTTTACCAACTGTTTCTGGACGATTTCATTCCTCTCTAGGAATGCTCCGAGCATTTCTAGGTTGATTTCGACGAAGTTGATAAGAGCCCAGATGATGTTGTTAAACTCGCCACCGTGCCACACCCCCATCCCCAGAAAGGATGCCAGCATGCCCAGTTCTTGGCGCAGGAATCCAGCCCGGGTCCCTCCAACAGGGATGAAGATGTACCTGTCAAGAATTGCCCACGTCATAAAAGTAGGCAGCAACAAACAACTAGAAAAACAGCAGCAGCAAGATGTGAGCCAGCGCAGTTTGCTCAGGGGTGTACGCAGTGTACTCTAATGTTAGGCGATAACATTGCAGCCTGTGCAGGCAGGGGTTCAATGCCCATCAACAGCTTGGGGGAAAAGTTTATACAGATATCTAAATTTTTAAAAATAATTTTTACAAAATATAATAGATATTCCCGGAATACTCCGAGACAATGTGCCCCTATCCATTCCGATGAGACTATTAACCGAAGTCTAGTCTGTGCTCATCGCTACGACCTCCGAGTTACGGGATAGGATATTATAGCCTGTGCTCGCGTGTATTTCATCGCACGGACTTTAAAGATCCTGACGCTCATGTCCTAGACGGGTGAGTGCCGGCTACACGAATACATCCCGAGCACGCATTAGGTCCCTTCTCCCCATCCCAGGTCGTCCAGGATAATTGTGCTGAGTAGTTTTGGCGTCGGTTGCAAGTGGGCGCTCTTGGCGGCTTGAGTTAGATCCTGTATCGGCCTTGGCCTATAGCAGCTCTTGAGCTGGAAAAGCGCTATATAAAAGTGATTAAATAAAATTAAATAATTAAGTGCAGGCAGTCCTTGACCAAGTGCGGAAAAAGAAGGAAATAGTCATAGCGCAAACGACTGGAATGCCAAGGTTGGCCAAAATGCGCACCACAACTGGGGAGAAACATGTGGACCCCACTGCAACAACGAGACAATTGACAGAGGTCTCAGACTCCTGGAGTTTGCCAAATACAACATTGTGATACTGGCAAACACGCTTCGTCCCCACAAAAAATCCAGACGATGGTCATGGCACAGTTCCAGCGGGGACATCACAACCAGATGGACTACATCATGGTCAAGAAACACTTCAGATCAAGCGTTAACATTGGCAGGATACGTACTTTTCCAGGAGCAGACATCGGAAGTGACCACGATCTCGTGATTATGTCTTTCCGGCTCCTTTTGAAGAGAGCAAACACAGCAAAGTGCTCCAGACTGAAGTCCTACCTGGACAAACTGCAAGACCCGGAAGTGGCGGAAATATCCCAAGCCACAATTTGAGGGAAATTTGCACCACTGCTGATTTTGGGAGCTGGTGAAGTAGATGCCAACACCATGACCACCACCTTCAACTCAGCTGTGACAAATGCCGCTACTGAGATCCTTGACAAGCATCGCCCAAAGAAGAAACCGTGAATTACACCTGAACTTTTGGACCTGTTTGACAAACGAAGAGAGATGAAAAAGAAAAAAAAAACTCACATGGAGCTGATGCCTTCCGGAAAATCAACAATGACACCCGAAAAGGCATGCGCACGGCAAAGGAAAACTGGATAGAAGAGCAATGCCAGGAAACAGAGAACAGTCTAATCAAGAACAACAGCAAGAAGGCCTACCAGAATGTGAAGCGACTGACAAGTGGAGTGGTAAACAGCCCAAGGTCTCCACGATCCAAAGCAAGTCTGCCTTACAGAAGAACAAGAAGTCTTGGATAGATGGATAGAGTACTGCTCTGACCTTTAAAAACACACCACACGGAGACCCTTCAGTTATACGTGTAGCATGTCCCCAAGACAGAGAAGAAGAAAAAAATCCTCCCCATTCTACGAGAAGAAGTTGAGGCAGCAGTGCAATCGCTGGAAAAAATGTAAAGTCTGCGAGAGTGGACAACATACCCGCAGAATTGCTTCAAGCAGGAGGAGAAGCGATGATTAATGCACTCACCATTATCTGTAACAAGATCTGGCAGAGTGGGGAGTGGCCTACACCATGGACCCAATCGATTGTCATCACTTTCCCAAAAAGTGTAACCTTCAGGAGTGTGAAAATTACCGCACCATCAGCCTCATCAGTCATTCCAGCACGGCTATCCTGAAAATAATCCTCAACAGGTTGAAACTCCAAGCTGAACAAATCATAGCTTAAGAGCAGCCATGATTCAGGGCTGGGCGAAGTACCACTGAGCAGATTTTCAACCTCAGAATAATCTGCGAGAAAAACTTCAGCATCAACAACATCTATATCATGTGTTTGTAGACTTCAAGAAAGCGTTTGACCAAGTCTGGCATGCAGCTCTGAGGAACCAAGAGAGTGTACAACATCAGCCCTAACATTATTGAAGTCATCAATTCTATATGACAAGGCTACCAGTGCCGTCCTTCACAACAGCGCCATCGGAAACAGGTTCAGAACAACAATCGGTGTGCGTCAAGGATGCCTACTCTCTCCAACACTCTTCAATATGTTCCCGGAGCGCATCATATCAAATGCCCTTGCAGATCACAAAGGCACAGGGGGTAGAGCAATCTCCAAGTCCTTTTTGCGGATGACATTGATGGATTGGCTGGAGAGGAACGAGAACTTGAACCGCTGAAACAAAGGCTTGACACCACCTCCAGAGCCTTTCGAATGGAAATAAGTGCAGAGAAGACCAAACTGATGACCAACAACACCAATGGCATCAACACGGACATCAAAGTCCAAGGACAATCCCTCAACACGGTGCATAGCTTTAAATATTTAGGAGCCATTGTATCAGACAATGGGTCCCGACAGGAAGTTCTCTCCACGATCGCACAAAAAAATTCTGCCATGACAAGGTTGAAGCCCATTTGAAAAGACAGGACCATCCGTCTGTGTTCAAGGTAAGGCTGCTGCGCTCCCTTGTCATCTCCATCTTCCTATACGTTTGCGAAACATGGACCCTTACAGCAGACCTACAACGAAGAATACAAAGCTTGGATATGAGGTGCTACAGAAGACTTCTGGGCATTTCCTATACCCAGCACATCACCAATGCCGAAGTCCGACAGACCATCAAACAAGGCATTGGACATCACGATAACATGCTCACAGTGGTAAAGAATCGGAAGCTCCGATGGTATGGCCACCTCACCAAAGCAAGAGGCCTTGCAAATACCATCCTGCAAGGCACGGTGCAATGAGGCAGAAGAAGAGGGAGACAAAAAAAGAGGTGGGAGGACAACATTTGAGAATGGACTGGCTTGACACTGATCGATGTCATGAGGGTTGCTGAGGACAGAGAAAGAGGGCGAACGCTGGTTAAACGGTGATCTGTGGTGCCCCAAAGACCTTCGAGTTACGGGAGAGAATAAGATAGGATAGGATAGGAAATAATTAAGTAAATAAATAACTACAAAATCCTACCTAGTATTATAGCAACAGTTAACACAACGACGCGTCACCTCTGCAGTACGTTTAAGAATCTTGTCATTTCTGTCACTGTGCATGTGACGAACTCAAAGAATCACACATGCAGTTCGATTAAGGGTAGCTCAGGACAGCGGGTATTGACGTGACGCAACCCGTTCGCTTTGTATTGCAGCAAGTGTGCGTTCTGAGTGTGGCCAACACTTTGCACAGTTGCTAGTTAGCACGCTAGTTGTCAAATTTACTTTACTTTAACTTAACAACAACAACAACAACATACTACTACTACTACTACTACTACTATTACTACGACTACGACTACTACTACTACTACTACTACTACTACTACTACTACTACTACTACTACTACTACTACTACTACTACTAAATTTGCGTACCTTTTCAAACATCCGTAAAGTCCACGATCAAACGATCTGTAATAAATAACAATTAAGTCGAAGTAAACCAGACAATTATATATAATAAATAAATAATGGAACAAATGCTGAAAATGAACGGAAATACATTGGAAACGCCTGTCAAAATGTTTTTGTTTTTTTAATCAGAAACTCTGGCATGCAAATTAGTGTCCAACTGCATGTTCGGCAATATAAATCTATAGTTCCAGAAAACATATGCATTGGGGTTATTAAAAACAACGACAATCGAGCAGTAGTTAAAAACAAAACAAAAACCTCCGGATTACTATTAAAATTGGGAATTCCAGATTACACGCCTCGATGCAGCCAAAACACACGAAGACTGTTACGCAACTGTGGATTCCAACAACCGAGCCCTGTGTTTGTTGGCACACTTAGCCAAAGGAAAACATGGTATTAGCTTATGCAGCTAGGGTTATAAACACTCTTATATTTGTACAGCCCGTGTCTAACGTCTAAACTGCACTTCAAGAATATAACTTATTTAAAGGGGCCCAATTCGAATGGTTTACCCTAAAACTCGCATAGTTAGTACATGACACACTGATAAATGACTTGTGCTTTCGTTGCTCAAACCAACCGCTAAAGTTTGAATTTTCCATGTGTTTTCTGACAGCGAGTGATTTCCCCTGTTTAACGGTACACTAATACCATAGCCGTGTGACCTTTGACCCTTATTTCCGAATGAACCACGCAGCATCAAGTGCGCCTCTTTTGTTGTCTGAGATAGATTAGGGTCTATTATATCAACTTAAAACGAAAAGCCTTACCGAGGAACTTTGTTATGGGTTCTGGCTCTTACTGACTTTGGTAGAGACTATTTTTAGCGGAAGAGTCGTGGCTTGCGGTTGCTATTAATAAGCACAAAAACAACGGAATTTATTGATTAAAAGAACTATTCTTTCGAAAGAGTTATTTTTAGTTGTAAGCTTATATTTTGTCAGTGGGGGCAACTCCCACTGTGAATGTTAAAAGGACCTATTAAGAGGGCGTGGTCAAAGTGGGTCCATTTTAATTTTAACGCTTTCCTCGATCCCGCACCCTCATGTTGCGACTTGTAATCTGGTTTGTTGAATAAAATGTATGTTTAAACTAATTCAAAGCTTTGTTTTCATGTGACAAAGAAGAACAATCTTACTTCCACATGTCTGAGTAGAGGTAGATGGTACTGATGCACGCTGGCTGTTGGGGAAGGTCAAGGCCGTCAAACTTGGCCACTTCTGTCATGCTGCCGTAGATGATGACATACTTCACGGTCATGAACTGACCAATCAGCCAGGCAGTAGTGGCTAATGTCCATTTGTTGACGGTTTCCATCAGTTTGATATTTTTACCCAAGGCCTAAAATATACAAGGGCGAAGTAGGCTATGTGAAAGGAGCTAGCTGCTACAATTTACACTAAACTGATGTTGAAATGAAAGTTGCCCAGTTCGAAAGAATAATTTTTATTGTTGGGTTTACCCGGCATAAAATTCGCATTCTAATTAAATTTTACAAATGATACAGTGGATGGTCGTTGCACAAATCTTCCGCTAAGGTGTGAATGTTCGATTTCCATTACGTTACATGCAAGCACATCTCTGTTTAAAATACACCAAGTCAAGACTAGCCAGCGTCCTGTATCTATTGTATCGATGCCGTATAGCTCGCGTCACTCCAACGAGTTTCCTTGATTACATTCCAACAAAGCGGTTGTTTGAAATTTTATAATGCGCCCCAGTCCACCGGGTGGTTGCTTTGAAAACGTTTTATAACGCTACAACATACAAACGACACCTTGACGTGCTATGCTTAGTTAACGGCAATGTTAATTTTCGCAACATAACCATTAGCTATTACTAGACGGATAAACAAACATGCAGAATTTAATTATTTCACCTATGCTATGCAGAGTTAACGGCAATGTTATTTTTAGCAACATAACTATAATTACTATTCGCATAGGCAAACATGAAAAATTTAATTATTTATAGCATTTTTTGTTGTAAGCTTTGTGCAACACTCACTGTAAATGTTAAATTAAACGTTGAATTGGAGATAATAGGGCCCTTTATGGTACCCAACGTGGAGATGGACAATCCTGAACAGAAGTCACTATTCTGGTTCATTTAACCCTTCCGCTTTTGACTAGTAAATAAATCTTTCAGACATTTATTAAAGACAAAACGTTGTGCATGTAAGCCTACAACTGTTTTAACTAAAGTGTCTATGATTCCCACATTATTTTTAAGTCATTTAAATCATTTACGCCTTTGTGAAAACTGCAGTTCTTCGTAGAAAGTAGCCTGCCTGTACCAAAATATTCGGACAATATTCATACAGTACTCATTAAATATTAAAAATAAATTGGAGAAGGATTTTTAAGGAGGAGGGATGGGTGGAGGGAAGGGGGAAATTATATAATAAGAACGAGGCAATTCACATTGCAAAATGTAGATACAAATG
Organism: Oncomelania hupensis; assembly: GCA_036898135.1. NCBI lineage: Eukaryota > Metazoa > Mollusca > Gastropoda > Littorinimorpha > Pomatiopsidae > Oncomelania > Oncomelania hupensis. The sequence continues at coordinate 30,028,731 of CM072513.1, forward strand.
CTATTTTTAATCGACAATTACTACCTCATCAAAAACAAACAGGTTATTGACTACTTAAAGGAAAAGGCATGCACATAAACTCACAGAAAAATAGAAGAAATGTTGCACCACGTAGATAAAGCATGCCCAAAAGAAGATTCTGGTTGTTTTCCATAAAATACCACGCAGTCTCGCGGATGTTAAAGCAACAGGATGTTTGCACTGAAACATAAACACTATTAGACCAACAGTGAACCAACAGTGACCACTATACGATTAAACATTAAAAATGGAACTTCAAGCCATTATCCAAAACGATTATAAATTAAATTATTCTTGGTTTAATAGATCGGCATCGCCACATGAAACTATGCAAGTTCAAGATACACATTAATTTAAACAAGATGGCAAGACATCAAAATGTATTTCCAGACACCCAAACACAACCAACTTACTCTAAAAGTCACAGAGAGAGAGAGAGAGAGAGAGAGAGAGAGAGAGAGAGAGGGAGAGAGAGAGAGAAAGAACAATAATTTACCTGTTCAATGAAAGTCTTATAATTTAATGGCGGTCCGCCAAAAAATATCGGGACGTAAAACACGTAGAAATAAAGTTCAAGAAGACCAGGCACTTCCGTCACCACAGGCCAGCCATACAAGCTCAGTTTTGTTTCACAACTGGTGGCACCATTGGTTGTTGAAGACGATAGATTTGGATTACTTGGAAGGTCTGAAGTATGGCGGTCAGTTCCTGTTACTGTTAGTGTGTTTCTTCGTTCAGCAGGAGTGGATTTTTCTCTGGGGTTATCGCTTGTAGTGTCCTTACTATCACACTTTATTTCTTCTTCTTTTGATGAAAATGATGTTTGCTGTTGAAGCTCTGTAAACTTGTGTTGATTTACAGACCAACTCCTCTCCAAGGCAAAGAAATAACAACGTAAGTAAAAAGCGGCAGAGACATAGATAACCTCAAAATATGCCAAAAAGCCCTCAACGTGCAGAAAATCCACCTGAAAAGAAATTTATGCATAAAGTATACTACCAACGTATCATAAATGATTCATTACCCTTAATATTGAGGTATTGCTAATGCTACAAAACAAAATCTAATTACATTCGACAAAAAAAAATCCTCTGAACATTGCTGTCAACTACAAGGCACGGTCCATTTCACCAAAGACGAGCATGTAGAATTTATTGTGATTACATTACAAAGCGGTTGCAGTAATTCAGTGGTTCATGTAGACAAGCAATGCGCCAGCTTTCAGCATTTGTGCGCCTTGGGCGATTTGGGGCTCGATCCTAAGCTTGACAAAACACTGAACAGTTATTTGAGCTGGCAACAGACAACAATTTACTGAAGTTCTATATCTGGTAGCATTGCTAATGTTATTGCTGTTGCTGCAGCCGCTATTGTTGTTGTACGGTTTAGTATGTCCAGACTTATTTGAAAACACTTTTAAAAAGTAAAGTTTCAGAACGACCTGAATATCTGTCCGTCCGTCGGTCGTTTGGTCGATCCGCCGCCTGCCATATTTCAAGAACAGCTGGACATATTTGGTTTAAACTTCATTGGGACATTGCAAGGATTATTGATCAGCCTGACATGCCTTCGTATTTGCTCTTCCTCAAATGTAAAGGGCATTGAGATAAAATCTTTGCAAAATACGCAGTACATGACAATCATCATCATTATGAGCAAGAACAGTGTACAACGCCTTGCGCAGCTCTTTGTGCTAGGAAGCACGCTGTGTAGGAACAATCCAACCCATGGACTCACCAGATCTGTGCTGTACTTGTTATAGGCGAGTGCCACAGCGATGCAGAGAATATTCACGGCGGTCACACTACCTACGGAAGACAATAGGTAGAAAGGGAGCGGGGTTAACAGCAGAAACAACAGAATCCTCCAAGATGTCATGTACCACACTAGCAAAGTGCTTAGAAGGAGGTAGCCACATCTTTTGGCCTGAAAACAATATCATTGGTTGGAATAAAATAAAAATTGACGATGAAGAGCTACATCAATGCTGAGAAGAAGCTTTCAATAATTAACCAATAGTAACAAGATGGCAAGCCATTCACACATATGTTTTTCAATCAATCGCAAATGTAACCAAAAAATCATCATCATTATCGTCGTCGTCATCATCATCATCATCATCATCATCATCATCATCATCATCATCATCATCATCATCATCATCATCATCATCATCATCATCCTCATCACATCATACATCAACATGTAGAAAATTGTAGTTTCAACAATTACAACGATGTGGGTATATTGCACTATTGTTTGTTAATTGCACTAAGCACAAACTGTTAAGTTGGAAATGTTACCTTTGTTGGTAGGCTGAAGCACTGTAGGGCAAGGGACACGATGATGTAAACAAGCAGCATAGGTGGAAGTTTCCAGCTCCAGACCCTCTCGTAAAACAGCCACCCGAAATTAGCTTGGTCCTGGATGATAACAGACAAAATCATTACAGTCTAGTAGTAGTAGAAGTGGTGCGCATTACCGCCACCACATTGTAATCGCCATCACTATCAGCCCTCCACACCATCAACATCCTATCCTATCCCATAACTCGGAGGTCGTAGGGACACACAGATGATCGTTTAACAAGCATCCTCCATCTTTCCCTGTCCTCAGCAACCCTGATGGTTTCGCTCAGTGTCAAACCAGTCCATTCTCGAATGTTGTCCTCCCACCTCTTTTCGGTCTCCATCTCCTTCTACCTTCTTGCACTGTGCCTTGCAGGATGGTTATTGCAAGACCTGATGATCTGGTGACGTGGCCATACCATCGGAGTTTACGTTTTTTCACCACTGTGAACAGGACATCGTGTTGTCCAATGGCTTGTGTGATGGTCTGTCGGACTTCGTCGTTGGTGATGTTCTGGGTATAGGAAATGCCCAGAAGTCTTCTGTAGCACCTCATCTCCATGCTTTGTATTCTTCGTTGGAGATCTGCTGTGAGGGTCCATGTTTCGCAAGCACATAGGAAGATGGAGATGACAAGGGAGCGCAGCAGCCTTACCTTGGAATGTAGACTGATGGGCCTGTCTTTCCAAATTGGCTTCAACCTCCCCTGGGCAGCATCATGGTCATAATATCGCCATCGCCACCACCACCACCTTTCGCTATTACTTCCATCACCACAAAGAAAAGATTGACACTTCTTGCTTAGGGGGGCTCGGAGAATCTTATAAGCGACCGCCTTCATCATCTAAATCCGGACCTACTGCTCTATCTCTGGTAGAACGTTGGCCTGGGAAACCGATGATCCAGGTTCGAATCCCGTGGTTGCCAAGTTATAAGTGGTTCTTTATCACTGTCCATCTTGGCAGTATGAGTACTATGGTGGTTCAATGTTGATTTAGGTCCCCAACCTTCTTCCCTGGGAATGCTATCCCCGCCCGCTGGTGGGTGAAAGCGTTAAACTTCAATGTTCATTCATTAAAAAAAAGGGTAAAGGTAGTCCCATAGCCTAGTGGCCGTAGGGGAGCGTGATGTTGGAGATCACACTTATCTTGGGCCAGCGTAATGAGGGTGATGCCCATCTCTCTCCCTCGCTGTTTTACATTCACCACCCTTAAGAGAGTAGGTATTCAGTCACAGTTGAGTCAACTGGGGGCGTTGTTATTTGTCGCTTCACGTTTTGCGGTCACCCATCCAAGTGCTAACCGCACCGGACTGTGCTTAACCTGCGACACAGTAGCGAGTGCTCCAACCACTGCGCTCTCCGACACCCCTATTCATCAAAATCGTACGACGAGATCGTGTTATTCTGTAACTGTATGTGTGTAATACAATTATCGTACACCACACGGACCATACTAAACTGATATGGATATTATTAGCGGCACACAAGACCCGAATCCCGGATCAGTCACTAGTTCCTACATACACCAACGTGTTTCCTCCAATAATATAAACACTATGCAGTATATTATACTTCCTTAGACCGGTTTGTTGATCACTCAAAGCAAGCTTTTACAAGCAAACAAAGACAATTACATATGAAATTTCCTACTCTAAAATTACATCGTTGTTTCCCACTGAAAGAGACTAACTTTCATGTATCACGGACCCTGCACAAATTCACAGTGAGTGTTGTCCCACTGGATACAGTATAACGTTAAACCACTTTAAAAAAAATCTTTCAAAAGTACACTGTTGATACATATCTTGACTTGACTTGACTTGATTAGACTAACGTCCCCGGACACATAGCGTTTAGGGGACTAGGATACATATCGACAACTTCATTTGTTTATATACCTGTTACTAGCGCAGCATCAAGACTGATTAAAGGAATAGCGCCGCAACGATCTGTGTATGGCACAGCACAGCTGTTTGTTTACATACCAAGAATAGAAGCAAGAAAATTCAAATCTTAGCGAACGATCTGAACGGTAACTGCCCACTACATCAAGTGACAACAATGCGAGTTCCCAAGGTAAACTAATAATGATAATAAGGATATTTATATAGCGCTTTTTCCCAATGAACAATATCAGTTCAAAGCGCAGTACTCACGCATTCATTCTAAACATCCGGCTTCATACAAAATAAAATCAGACACTGGCTAACGAATAAGAGACGAGGGAGGGAGGAAGGAGGGGAGAGCTAAGGATGGGTGATGGGTTGGGTGGTGGCGGTGGTCTGAATCAAAACAACAAAACAAAACAAAACAAATAGAGGAATGACGACGATGATGATGGGAGGCGAGATCAGAAACATTTAAGGAAGAGATGAGTTTTCAAGTTGGATTTAAAAGTAGCTATGTTTGGAGAGCTGCGAAGAGAGAGGGGTAGAGAGTTCCAAGTTAAAGGGCCAAGTACTGAGAAAGATCGACGGCCAGCAGAAGAGAGTTTGTAGCGTGGTATGTGAAGCATGAGGGTGTCAGAGGAAGAACGAAGATTTCTAGAAGGCTTATAGAATTGAATGGTCTGGGTGAGGTAAGAAGGGGCTAAGCCATGGACGCACTTGTAAGCCAGTGGAGTGAATGTAGTAGGGGAGTGATATGACCAGATTTTTTCCTTTTGAGAACCAGACGTGCAGCTGAGTTCTGAACACGTTGGAGCAGATAAATAGAAGAAGAAGGAAGTCCAGCCAGGAGAGAATTACAGTAGTCTAAGCGTCACAAAACAAGAGAGGAAAGGAGTAAGTTTGACAGTAGCGTCAGTGGTCAGCTGTTTGCGTACAAGGCCTATTCTACGGATATGAAAGTTGCATGTTTGACAAGTTTTGCGTATGAATTCTGACATGGAAAGGGTGTTGTCAAGAACGACACCAAGGTTTTTGACAGAAGATGACATAGGAAGAGTGGTCTGTCCAAGAGTGACAGTGTCTACGGAGGAAGAAGACAGGTTGTGTTTGGTACCTGTGAGCATGACTTCAGTTTTGATTGCGTTGAGTTGGAGTTTGTTGACTGTCATCCAGTTACATTACATTACATTATTATTGCTTTAGGTCCAGCGGACTCTTCCGAGCCAAATCAGGACCGGACAACCCCCGATCCGCATAAAAGATCTGCTGAAACAACCCTAGTGGGAAAACCGAAAGCTCTCCACCAGCCAGTCACTTTACAATAAAGACATCCCACGCAGGGGACGGCTGAGGCTTCACCCCAACTTATCGAACCCCCGTTTACAAAAACAAAATAGAATACAAACATCATTATAAATTATCAACAAAACACATACATATAAAATGCCTACATTGCTAAATAATAACATCATAGGAAGCCCTAGTGACCACCTGGCAGAAAGCGTCCAATATTCCCAAGCTGATCCAACAGACCCCATACACAAACAAGGAGTCTTGTCCCGGAAGAGTTTTCAAGAAAAAAGGTAGGAGACTGGTCTAGCGAAGAAGACGATAGCATAGCAGATTGATAGAAAAGAGCAGAAATGAGAAAGAGCAAATGAGAAAGACAGCGACAGTGGGAATTTAAAGCACTAAATTTCCAGAAAGTGGGGATAGCATTTATACTGAAACCCCCGGCACCCCAACGGGGGTTGTCATCCAGTTAGAAATGTCTTCAAAGCATTCAGAAGTTTTGGTCAGAATGGATGGGAGGTTTTGAGGAGTGTGACTGTTTTTTTAGCTGTGTATCATCTGCGTAGAAATGGTGGAAAGTGTCGTGGTTTTGGATGATGTGAGACAGAGGAGATGTGTAAAGGGGGAAAAGAACAGGCCCTAGAACTGACCCCTGAAGAACACCGAAGACAAGTCTGGACGGTTCAGAGAGGTGGTTGTTGATGCAGACAGATTGAAAGCGATCAGTTAGGTAATTCACAGTCTCACAAACAATAAACAGCATCCTTGAGATTCAGGCGCAGAGCAAGAAACTCACCTGCTTGTCTGAGAATCCTTTCATGAAGCCGGCGCTGTTTGCAAGGTACTTCAGCTGATGCCCGGTCTCTGTTGCATTTCAAAAAGCATTTACACAAATATTAAAAGTGTGTCGTGTGGATTTTTTTTGTCTTCAAACTTTTACACGCGCTAGTATAATGATAGAAGAGTCCACTAACCCTCATTATTGAGGTGAAAGCTATCAAGTAAGCGTGTAAAAAGTTTTAAAAGACATTCGGTTCCTCGATAATGTCACCTTCATAGGCTACTGTAGTCCAAAGTAAACACTTGTAAATAGACAACGATTTTAGGTCATATTTACCTGCGCGTTATTTATGGACACCCAATGGAAAAGAACTCCGGCTTGTTGAAAAAGAATTGTTTGCAATTTTAATGGCTTTGGACACTATTAGCAACACCTCTAGTGCCTTTTATAACATAGTTTTATGTGTTGATTCTAAAGCTGTTCTCAAAGCCCTTCAAAATTGGTATTGTAAAACAAGATCAGACATTATTTTCGATATTAGATCATTAATTCATGCTATTATGTCAAATGGTGTAGGAATTTCTTTTTGTTGGGTTCCTTCACATTGTGGCATTTATTTTAATGAATTTGTGGATACTTTAGCAAAAGAAGGGTCATTCTCAGTAAGTGACAGCCCCGTTGTTAGACCATCTGCATCGGAACTCATTTCGTTGCTAGAAAGGTCACTGTACTCCACATTATCACAAAGTACTGGAACAGATCATTACTCATGTTCTAGAAACTTATGTAGAATAATCAATAAGCTAAGAGTCAACTCATGGAATACTAAATTTTTAGCTAATGCTATGTGTCCATGTTCTCAACCAATTTCCGTTGAACATCTGTTAAAAACTTGCCCCATATTAACATCACAATATTTAAACAAAAATATTAAAACAAGTGAACATTCCACCGTTGAACTGCTGCAGTATCCAACCATTATTACCATAGCACAAATTATTAGCCAGTCTCCAGTGAGCAATTTTGTGTGATTATTATGCCTGATCCTTGGATGTGCTTTTTGTATTTTGCGTGTGATTGTGTGTATGCTTGCGTGTATGGTCTAATATCACAAACTGTGAACAGACGTTAAATAAAATTATTGAATTGAATAGAACTCCGGCTCCTTACCAAAAGACGTAATGTAGAGGTGGTAGATACCGTAGCTTGCACCACATAAAAACACCACCCAATAAATCGTCTGCTCAAAAAACGGAAGTGACGCAGGTATTCGCCGTCCCATCGTGCCAGGCTTCGTACGTCCAAAGAATGTAGGCCTACAGTCACCTTCTTTGATCCGTCTAAATTTCAACCGGACCCTGAATGCAACATATATTATACCCACCCTGTTAATATAGAATAAGTATAGAATGTAACAAGGAATTTTGTTGATTTGAGAATCAACACGCGGCGAAAGAGTTGGAAATCAGGTACAGGATGGTATTGTTGCGAGTTTGGTCTGGGCGTGGTTGGTCTGAGTGTGAGCATGAGAGCTGTAAGATTGCGTGTTGAATTGTAGAACGGATAGTATACAAACACAACTAGTGTGCAATAATAATTTAGGAAACTAAATGTATTTGAAAATATCACTGCAGTGGCATTTATAATCAAGAAATAATACAATGTCATTATAAAGATACCAAGAGATTTCTATAAAAGTTACCAATTAAAAGTTTTTTGTAGTTTTTTTTTTAAAACAGAAAGATTGTCTAACGTTTGATTTTTTTTAAGTGACATGTAAATAAAGGTCTAAATGTAAAAACAATCTGAGCACAGCATTGAACATGAAAAAGTATGTGCAGGTTTGCTGCAAAAAGACAAAAATAATGTTAAAAAATAATTTTAAAAACTATTAATCAGTCCATATGACTCACGTTTTTTTTAAATGGAACGTGCAATATTTAACATGAAAAATGAGTACTCACAGAAAATAAAATTAAACGGTGGTATTAAAATGCTAAGTACTATCAACTTTGATCTTTATGTGTTTCTTGCTCCAAATACACTTATTTACTATCAAATAAACTACAGCAAAAGTTGTATTCTGCCAAAGTGACTTTGAGATGATGTTGATCTTCAGTGACCTTTACCTTGGAATGACCTGGACTTTCACGTGACCTCTCGAGCTCACGTATGATCAAATAAATCAATGTTGTTGCCATTTTACTGTATAATTACCTTTTAAAAAAGATGTTTTTGCAAGGCCTAAAATATTACCTTGACCTTCAAGGTCCACGCATCATCTTTAAATACAAGTTAAGACTTTATATCTCTCATAGTTTAGGGTCGAGATAACTTCAAAGTACCTATACAAACCGACTTTGGACAGCTTCAGTGACCTTGACCTTGGCGTGTATTATTCAAAGAATGCATGCATCACATTGGACGACATGCGTGTAGAGTAGGCGTCTGCAAATGCGAATATTGTGTTCTGCCCAAAACCCCGCTTATACAAAATAAAATCGTCTTTCATTTCCGTCAACTAGAGATCCTCTAAAGGTTTCTCGGGCCAAAAAATGTTGTCTCGTAAAATATTGTTCAGTTTCCAGTTTTAAAAAAAAAACAACTTGAAATATGTTTGCTATGTGGTCAAATTATTAACGTTTATCGTTTTGGATAATTTATATATTTTACCTCCTGCGATTCTGGAATGCAAAGCTTATGTTTGTACACATTGAATTTGACAGGGTCTCGTAGGTTTAATGAACACATTCCAACCCACCGCTTGGAGATTATGTGCCTGGGAGTAGCGCCCCTTGAATAAGTCCCATAAGAAAAACTAATCGACAGAAAATGTAAAACCCACCCAAAAGTAATGTAAAACAAGTGCTCGACACTAACTGGTGCAGAGTTCCTTCGCGTAAACCCACCAACCCACCCACCCCCACACACACACACTCACACCCACACCCACTCATACACATACACCCACCCCTCCCCCCACACACACACTGTATTTTTGATAATAAAGAAGAATAAGGACAAAAAGGTAGAAGAAATTGGAGGAGAAGGAGGAAGAGGATTAGGAAGATACCATTCCCGGATTTTAATAAACTGACGCTCATGTCCTAGGGGGTGAGTGCCAGTGAAATAAATACAATGAGTGGGGCACTGAATATAAGCTGGAGCCTCGGATGGCTTGAGTTAGATTCTGTATCCACCAGAGACTATAGCAGCTTTGAACTGGCTATCCCTCCAGTAGTTTGGGAGAAAATAGGATTATTAAAAAAAATCACAACAATGTATGACGTCACACGGTATACATAAGTTTTGACTAAGGCTCAACGCATCTGTGCAGCCTAATTTCATACACAGTTTCAAGCAATTGTGAAAAAAAAAATAATTAATTAAAAGATGACGTCATCATGATTACATCACTCGATTTGCATAAGTTTGGTTTTACATTGGAGGCCTTAGGAAAGTCTAAGTATATACCAAACATGAACCAAATCCATCCAGTAGTTTGGGAGAAAAAATAGGATTAGAATAAACAACAAATTATGGCGTCACCTTGATGACGACACACAATGACGTCACTCAATATAGCATACTTCTGTTTAAGGATCAGGGCATCTGTACACTCTAATTTCACAAAAACTAAAGTGATTTATTATTTAAAAAATTTTGTTATTTTTTAAAATGATGTCACGATGATAAAAATAGGATTAGAATAAGAAAAACAATGATGATAAAAATAGGATTAGACAAACAAATATTATGAGGTTACCATGATGAAGTTATTCGATAGGCATACCTTTTTGAACAGTCCTATCGTAGGGTTCACAATTTCCTAACTAAATACCAAGTTTCACAGAAATTCCATTAGTTTCAGAGAAAAGTGTGCAAGTATCACGCCTGACGCCGTGTCACCAAGATGACCTTACTCGATGCACAGTAGTTTTGACTAAAGCTCGACGCATCTGTACACTCTCATTACATACAAAGCTTAAGGTAAATTTCTTTTTTTTTAAAGTAAATAATTAAAATGTAAAGATTACGTCTTATAGTCTTATTTGTCTTATACTTTTACAGGTTATATTTTATTTTATAGTTTATTTATGCATTTAACAGCACATTTATTTATTGATTGGGAGTATTCTCCGGGTGTATGTAAGGTCATTTTTAATTTTTATTCTAATTCTTATTGGTTATTTCTGCGCCAACGCTGCCTTTGTAATCGTATTGCCCAGCTTGAGAGGAATGAAGTTGTGTGGCATTGTTTTGTGCTGTATTGTGTTGTGTTGTATTGTGTTGTATTGTATGGTATTGGATTGTATTGCTGGGATGTACATCTTGTACTATAGCTTTCTGCAGAGAAACTTGTGATATATCGGGGCAGTTTATCTTTTATGACTTTTTATGACATTCACCTCTAGTTTATTGTATGTATTTAACTGTATGTTTAGTTATCTATTTGTTTTATTTATTATTTTTTGATTGGACTATTTCTCATGTGTATGTAATAATATTTTTAATTCTTTCTGGTAATTGTGCTGATGCTGCCATTGTAATTGCTCAGTTTGAGATGAATAAAGTTGTATTGTATTGTATTGTATTATTGTATTGTACGTCATTATGATCACATTACTCAATTTTCATAAGTTTGGTTTTACGTTGGAGGCATATTGAAAGTCAATGCCAAATTTGAACCAAATCCTTCCAGTAGTTTAGGAGATAAGAGGATTGGCGCTCACTATCTCTGCACACTGCTACAGCAACAAACCTTGCACACAAATAATGAGTATTTAATTATAACTTCAGTTTGTTGAACTATTTATCATTGGATGTATAAATATGATAATAATAACATTAAATTAAAAAAAAAATTAGAACACATTTAATTACATTCAAGATACTTTCGCTGATTAGATCCGTTTTCTCGAGCGAAAGCTAAACTTACCTACTTTTTATATTCTACACACATGTTTTTGTTCCCTGATAATGACACTTTTTATCTTCTGTTGTAAGAAGATTGTGTAGTCATGGCGAATGTTTCGAATTGATACCAGCCAAAAATGTGTTTTGTTTCCGTTCCTTCTCTTTGGCACAGTCCGCAGAAGGATTGACATACAAATCAATGTATTGTGTACTGTAATAATAACAACGTTGATATACACTTATCTTTGAAGTCTTTGACCTGTTTAATTTTCTCTTGGAAGATTAAAACTAACTGAACTTGTAATCTGATTCGATGATAACTTTGCGTTATCATACAAACGACCCTGTATATTTGTCTTCTAAATTTCCTACAATAAATAACACTACATTTAAGGCAAGAACAATAATGTTACAAGATCAGTGACCTCAAACCTGTGTAAGTAACAACTGAACTATAAGAACTGACTTGTACTACACTATACCTTATTATAACAGTTGGCCAGATCATGCAGGGACAAGGAAGTGATTTGACCCGAGTGTGACGATACAGACTCAATTAATTAACCACGCGCCTATGAATGGAGAAGAATGAATGAATGTAGTGTGGGTATGACGCAATCAAATATAAATGACGTGAATCGCTGTGACGTCATATATATTTCAGCCCGGCTCTTCAATACAAGTTGACAATGTTTTATTCTCTTCAAAATAAAACTTGGAAGGTAAAATAACAGTTAATTTTTCAGGACACTTATTTAAATTATAACCTATCAATATTCCTGGAAAGATTATAACTCCGTGTTAGCGACGCCTAGCAACCGAGAGAATAGTTGTCTTTGGAGACCTTTAGCAACAGCAGTTGGAAACTTGATTTATTGTTGCTTTAGGTCCAGCGGACTCTTCCGAGCCAAATCAGGACCGGACAACCCCCGATCCGCATAAAAGATCTGCTGAAACAACCCCAGTGGGAAAATTGAATGCCCTCCACCGGCCAGTCACTTTACAATAAAGACATCCCACGCGGGGGACGGCTGAGGGTTGACCTCAACTACGCGAACACCCCGGTTACAAAAACAAAATAGAATACAAACATCATTATAAATCATCAATGAAACACATACATATAAAATGCCTATAGTGCTAAATAGTACAATCATAGGAAGCCCTAGTGACCACCCGGCAGAAAGCGTCCAACACTCCCAAGCTGATCCAACAGACCTCATACACAAACAAGGAGTCTTGTCCAGGAAGAGTTTTCAAGAAAAAAGGTAGGTCATTGATCTAGCGAAGAAGAAGATAGTATAGCAGAGTGAAGGACAGAGCAGGAATAGGAAAGAGTAAATGAGGAAGACAGCGACAGTGGGAATTTAAAGCACTAAATTTCCATAAAGTGGGGATACTATTTATACTGAAAACCCCCGGCACTCCAACGGGGGTACTGTTGCCGCAGTGAATCTGTCTTGCCTATAAAGGAAAGACAGGTTTTCAACTGTGGCTTTCACTGTTCCCTTTATAGGTTTGAACAATCTACAGTGGCAAGATTGCTCATGACCCCAAGGGGTAGTTGGGGTAGTTGGAAACTGAGGCTGTAACCCGCAACACGTAGATCTGTGGTCAGAGCAGAAAACAGTGCGCTTAAGGGCTTACAACTGGCCAACTCACTTCACACACCGTCTGGGTGCAAGTACTGTCTTTCCGCGGTCCGCGGGTGTTATTTTCTTTCTACTTTGTGCAAGAGGAATCCATCAAATGTGATGTCAGCGAAGAGACTCTAGCTGGTAGGTGTGGCAGCCATGCATGCAAGCAAGGACTTGACCGTTATGGCCACCCTTGTCTTATCCCTCGCTTCATTCACTCATTCACTCATTCACTCACTCATAGTTTTGCTTATATATATATATATATATATATATATATATATATATATATATATATATATATATATATATATATATATATATATATATATATATATATATATATCATCAGCATTACCATGTGTTTTATTCTCCCTATGTATTATATTAAAAAACGATGTTCACGATAGAATAATTTGATGTCGTGGTTGCCTGTGTCAGAGGTCACAGTAGTGATGCCAGCAGTTGCTTCTGTACATCATTGTCTGTGTACAATTTATAACAAACATTCAGATTAGCGATTCAGACGCTGTCTGCAGTTCAGAGGCATTCACTACTGGGTCATGAAGGCGAAAATAAACATTATCTACGTGAATGGAATCCTTCTGACTGTTACAGAGGGGAGTTTTCGTATTCAACCAGTGTTCATCATCCTCCATTGACTGTTCGTCGTTACTGTACATTATTCATCGGTGTTCATCGTTCCGTCAACCGTCGACCGTTCTTCGCCCGCCGTCGTCCTTCATCGGTTCTTCGCCGTCGTCCGTTCTCATTTATCCTTCACCGTTTCTTCGCCGTTCATTCTTCACTGATTCTAGCTAAGTTATGACGATACTCGCCTGCCTACGAAACATGTACAAATCTCGCTGACAGGCAGCATCTGAATTGTTAATTAATTTTGTTCTTTTTGTTTAGTAAATTAATGAATACACATCACGTTCCATCGAATCATCTCATTAATAAATGTTGAAAATTTAAGACAAATAGAGTCGCATCTTTTTTGTATGAAAAAAGCAGGTGATGGAAGAGACTTCATTCTCTTATTTATTTTCTTAGGGCATAGTTATCTGCCCCATCACCGATAATACGTGACACCGAGAAAACATATAAATCACCTCTGTGCAAAGCGTTGTCAGCAAGCAGTTAATTACACCTAGAACTTTACATAATAGTACTTGATTAATCGTTCTTATATAGCGCTTTTCCAGCTCAAGAGCTGCTCAAGGCGCATGCTGATACATGATGTAACTCAGGTCGCCCACTTGCAGTCTTTGTTCGCATCGTCTGACGCCTAGATAACTGAGTACAATCCTAAGCTACCGTGTATGGGGAGAAGGGACCCAGTGCTTGCTTAGTGTATTGTGTTACCGGCACTCACCCGTCTAGGACATGAGCGTCAGGATCTCAAAGAAAGGTCCCGAGGGTTTTATTCTTGGCTTTCTTTGTTTCTCAGTAGGCACCTACAAAACACAATTGTTGATTTCACTGGCTCTATGAAAAGGTGTTTGCGCATGTTTTGAACATCAAAGGCTATTCTTAGTCCATCGATGATCCAGGTCAGGTTATTGAAAGGTGTTTGGGTGCATGGGGAGTGGGGGGTGGGGGTTGTAGTAGTGATGAATGTCTTTGTTTTTAATTTTCATTATTTTCTATATAATTTATATTTATGAAAGTTTGGTGTGCCCCAAGATTTCCAGATGCTTCAAGACTTGAATGACACTGTAACTAATGACCATCGTAGTCAGCAGGGAGTCCCCTGAAACAGCAGTGATTTATATCACAACTATATTGCAAGAAATATAACGCTATCTTAAAGGACATAACATAACACAAGAACAAAGATTGTAGAGTCTAACCCCGCTGGAGACTGACTAATTTGACGAGACTTTTCAGATCACAGTGGAAATTGTTTTTATCCCTTACAGTACTTTGGTTTTATCTCTAGCTTGCAAAACTGGTATTGAATGCAGTCAATCTAAACTGAAGCTATTCCTCCCCTCACCCACCCTCCACCCTTTTTGAGAACTTCGATTTCCTCCCTCCCTTATAATAATGGTTATGGATGCAGCCAATAGAAAAAAAAAATCGAAAATAACGCTTCCATTTTATTTCCGTCTTACAATAGCGTTTTTCCTCTTTATACTACACCACGAGGGATGTTTTATATTGTATTTCCAGACTGGCGTGGAAATACTCAGAAATAATAGGGGAATATCAGAACAAGCTAAATGTCGGTCTGTCTGTCAGTCCGTCTGTCTGTGGGTCTGCCCATCGAAAGCCATATCTCAAAAACCACTGAACGGGTTTTGACCACACTTCAATATCTCTCTAACTCTGCAACTATTTATCTCAAAGAAGTGCAAACATTTAATGCATGATGCAAAGCGAACTACCTAAATTTAAATGTGAAAAAACCAACCTAAAGAACTGGTTATTGATTTAAGAAGAAACCCGTCTGCTTTACCTGACTTAGTGATTGATGGAGAGAAGGTGGAGAGAGTTCATATCCTATCCTATCCTATCCCGTAACTCGAAGGTCGTTGGGGCAACACAGATGATCGTTTAACCAGCGTACTCCATCTTTCTGTCTTCAGCAAACGGGATTCAAAATGGGCTTCAACTTTGTCAGGGCAGCAGTTGTTTGTGCGAACCTGGAGAGGATTTCCTGTTGAGGGATTGGCCTTGGACTTTGATGGCCATGTTGATGCCATTGGTGTTGTTGGTCATCATTTTGGTATTCTCTGCACTTGTTACCATTCCATATGCTCTGTAGGGGGTGTCAAGCCTCTGTACCAGCTGTTCAAATTCTTGTTCCTCTTTAGCCAATCCATCAATGTCATCCGCAAAGCGGAGGTTGGAGATTGCTCTACACACACACCATCCCCCACTCCATCCACCATGTTGACTGTGCCTTTGAGATCTGCAAGGGCATCTGACACGATGCTCTTTAGGAAGATGTTGAAGAGTGTTGGAGAGAGTGGGCATCCTTGACGCACACCGATTGTTGTTCTAAACCAGTTCCCGATGGCGCTGTTTAGGAGCGGGACTGCACTGGTAGCCTTGTCATACAGGCTTTTGATGGCTTCAATAATTTTAGGGCTGATGTACATTCTCATGGTTGCCCACAGAGCTGCATGCCAGACTCGGTCAAAGGCTTTCTTGTCTTAAAATCTACAAACACATGATATAGATGTTGTTGGTGCTGTAAGTACTTCTCGCAGATTATTCTGAAGTTGAAAATCTGTTCAGTGGTACTTCGCCCAGCCCTGAATCTCTCTCTGTCTCTCTCTCTCTGTCTCTCTCTGTCTCTCTCTGTCTCTCTCTCTCTCTCTCTCTCTCTCTCTCTCTCTCTGTTTTTTTTTCAAGTTATTTGATTCTCAGGTACAGTCTATTCTTCTGTACTCATCTGAAATATGGGGTTTATGTCGTCTTGATAGTATTGAGAAAGTTCATTCATTAGCATGTAAACAATTTCTTGGTGTTCCCACTCGCACTCCAATTAAGATGATTTATGGTGAAGTAGGCCGTTTCCCCCATGTATGTCAACTCTGCTGTCCGTACTTTGAGATATTGGTTTAGATTAATTCAACTTGGATCTGATAGACTCCCAAACCAAGCATATCACATGTTGTATAACTTCGATAATTCTGGGAAGAATAATTGGGCATCAGGTGTACGTAAACTTTTGTATGCTCGTGGATTTTATTTTGTTTGGTTACATCAGGGAGTGGGTAGCGTATAAATATTTTTGACAGAATTTAAAACAAGACTACAGGACATATTTAAACAAGAATGGGTTGGAACTTTAAGGGATAAAGACCGCTACGAATTGTTTCGCACCTTTAAAACTGACTTTGCCCAAGAATCCTACATTGTAGACATTGATGTGTATTGCTTCCGTGTAGCATTGTCTTTACTTAGATTTGGAGTTCTGCCCATCAACAACAATGCCCATAGATACAACGAAGACGTGTTAGCTAAAAATTGCATTGTTTGTAAAAACATTGTCGAGAATGAATATCACTTTTTGTATATCTGCCCCATGTATAATGATTTAAGAACTCGTTTTTTGTCTAATCGACCTGCATGTATAACAAAGCTAATTCAAAGAAAAGACCTTGTCCACGTACGATCCTTAAGTAAATTTGTATACCACGCATTCTCAAGGCGTAAAATGTTGTCGTTGAAGTAATATATACATATATATATATATATATAAAAGTCTCCAACCGGTCATCATATATATACTGGAACACCAGGGCAAATTTACTGCTTCACAATCTCCGTTTTCCAGTTTTAAAATTTATGTTTATGAATCACCAAAGTAAATTTATTTACCATGAAATATATTAACGTTGATCTAACAATCTGTCACGTGGGTTTATGGGTTTTAGGGCTCTGCACAATGGAATGATGTAAACCTCACGCTTTATCCGATGGGAACTGCTAGTTAGTCACCCTGTGGAGTACTATAATAAATTTATTTATTTAGCTCGGTCTGTGTAACGGCTGGGTTATAGAGATAGATAGAAAAATGGTAAACGATTACTGTCACACTAGCTTTCACACGGCTATGAATCATATGTAGTCCAGCCACTTGATAACAGTTAAACATCACACATTTATTTCTTCTACTCTATACAAGATTCTCTAAGTACTAATCTACCTTAAACGTTAAATAGTCACTGTGAATAATTCGATCGCTGATAGTCTATGCAGCTAATAGTTCATCCTTGGGCACTGGATGTTATTGTTCATGAGAAGTGGACTACTGTGGTCCTGTAGCTCTCAGTTTTTTGTGCACACACCGCTTTGGACTTAGACTGTGAGTCTGGCGTGCTGTGCTGTGGTCGGTTTGTTGACAACTTGTGTTGTCTTCTTCTGGTTTTTCCCTGTGGGTAGACTGGTTGGCTTTCCTCGCACAATGCTGGGGATACCGTTGCAGCCAACTACTGCGTCGACGAGGTTTCGTCTGAGGCTGTGTTGGGCGCACTACAGAACGCCTGTACGTCTGTAACATATGAGACGAAATTCTGCACAACCTTGAATGATAGGTGTGTGCAGAGCGTCTCACTGAAGGTCGTAATAGCCCTCAGTGATTAGCTCCACATCTACATATATAAGCGACGAACATTCTGCTAAGTCCGCGGTCCACTGGAATCTCCACTCTAATTTCCTATACATTCATAACTGTAAAACATGGCTACTTATACACATCAAGAATTAATAATATTATACACATTCATTTGTACAGTCACTGGTCTATAAGCATACATATAAGTTAAACAACAGTGGTTCCGTACATAATTCAAGATGGCGTCGGGCCGGTCGTCTTTTTGCCTCGTGGTCAGCTACGCCACGTGTTCGGCAAAGTTGGGCAAACAATTCAATTCTAAGCATATCAAACTTCACAAACATAATTCAACAATAATATAATACATCACGATGAAACAGAAATATGTTCATTTACCTTCGTGACAATATCAGGCAGTGGCTGCTGGAGTGAATTCGAAGTTTCACCAGTACTGCGTCCTAGTCTTTTCTGAAGAGAACTACTGCTAAGCTGTGTAGCTCTGTAGCTCTTATCTCTTCCTCGGTTTAGACACGAATGAAGTAAGCTATGCGAGGTTTTGACACAGTCCGAACTGGCTCTAACCACTCTGCCTGCGTCTCATTGGTTCAACTTTCTCGCCTATCGTAATTACGATGATGTCATTGCCTTTGCTTACCGTCCGCTACCACTGTATGTGTAATCTGCCGTATGCTATTACTACGCTTGATCACTTCCATCGTCTGCTGCCTAACTTTGAAATTCTAATATTATATAGACTAACCAAGCTAAATATTAAAATAAGCAGAGTAAAACTGGTCCGTCCGTGACACAATCGAAACAGCTAAATGTAGACTAGTAATATGATTTTTATTAATTACCCAAGGGTGTGCATTTACAAATTTTAGACGATTTATTAGTTTTCGTTTTTATGCTTTTGTAATTAAATATTCAATGTGAGTTCGTCAGTTTAGTTTGGAAGTCAAATGTACTTGGTAAGCATTTATTACATTCTTTGTACTGTAATTTAATTCCATTTAATTCAAATTTTGGTAGGGATTTTGGATTTTGACCATTATACGTCTTTTTCCTGATAATTCTAGTCCGTTTTTCTTTATATACATTTTAACAAAGCGTCTGAACATGTTGACGAAATACACACCTCTAGAAGAGACGTACAAACTGTAGAGGCCATAGGCAGCAGAACATATGAAAATCACATAATAGGTCAGTTGCTCCCACTTTGGTAATGGGGCTGGTACCTTTCTTCCTACCATTGTTGACACTGTACTGATTATTAAAATAATATGTTTTCCTCTGTATCTCTGCTTTCATGTGTTTGATGTTAAATGTAATACACAAAAGATCAGGCAAGGTAATGTTAGTAACGACGACGACACCAATGATGATGATGATGATGATGATGATGATGATGATGATGATGATGATGATGATGATGATGATGATGATGATGATGATTTTTTGTTTGTTATCTATGTCAATGATGATGAGGATTATAATAAGGATGTTTATTTTGTTATTTCGGTCAAAGTTAAACAGCAATACGTACCCATAAATCAGCTTGCGAATCCTACGGCAGAGAGTTCAGAAATAATATTTCAACGTGTACATATAAGCTAAGTATATATTCATCTTAAGGCAACGACGGTGATTGGCTGAATCAACTGGTTTAAAGTCAAGACATCTTTCAAATTTAAAATAAGTTATATCTTAATGACAAAATATAAAATAAATGCAATCTTTATTGATATATATAATATAGGTCTGTGATGTGGCACAAGCTGTTGCCTCGCTCGATTCTTAACTATATACGGTACCTATAAAGGTCGAAAAGACAACTAAAGACAGCTAAAGACTACTAAAGACAACTAAAGACGGCTAAAGACAACTAAAGACGGCTAAAGACAACTAAAGACGGCTAAAGACAAGGGCGAAAAGACAACTAAAGACAGCTAAAGACTACTAAAGACAACTAAAGACAACTGAAGACGGCTTAAGACACCAGGGGTAGAAATTTTAGAGGGTATACAAGGCTATCCTATCCTATCCTATCCTGTCCCGTAACCCGAAGGTCGTAGGGGCACCACAGTTGATCCTTTAACCAGCATACTCCATCTTTCTCTGTCCTCAGCAGCCCTGATGGCTTCGCTCAGTGTCAAACCAGTCCATTCTCGAATGTTGTCCTCCCACCTCTTTTTCGGTAAAAACTAAGGTGCCATTATAAGCTATAGGTTTGGAAATAACAATTTCATTCAGGTTGCCAAAAAAATAGTAGTAATTTAGTAGGAATAAATTGTTGAAGTTGATTGAAGAAGAAGAAGAAGAAGAAGAAGATGATGATGATTGATTGATGATGACTCTTCCGAGCCAAATCAGGACCGGACAACCCCCAATCTGCATAAAAGATCTGCTGAAACAACCCTAGTGGGAAAATTGAATGTCCTCCACCGGCCAGTCACTTTACAATAAAGACATCCCACGCAAGGGACGGCTGAGGCTTTACCCCAACTACTCGAACCCCCGGTTACAAAAACAAAATAGAATACAAACATCATTATAAATCATCAACAAAACACATACATATAAAATGCCTATATTGCTAAATAATAACATCATAGGAAGCCCTAGTGACCACCCGGCAGAAAGCGTCCAACACTCCCAAGCTGATCCAACAGACCTCATACACAAACAAGGAGTCTTGTCCAGGAAGAGTTTTCAAGAAAAAAGGTAGGTCATTGATCTAGCGAAGAAGAAGATAGTATAGCACAGAGCAGGAATGGGAAAGAGCAAATGAGGAAGACAGCGACAGTGGGAATTTAAAGCACTAAATTTCCAGAAAGTGGGGATACTATTTATACTGAAACCCCCGGCACTCCAACGGGGGTACTGTTGCCGCAGTGAATCGGTCATGCCTACAAAGGAAAGACAGGTTTTCAACTGGGGCTTTCACTTTTCCCTTTATAGGTTAGAACAATCCACAGTGGCAAGATTGCTCATGACCCCAAGGGGTAAGAAGATGATGATGATGATGATGATGATGATGATGATGATGATGATGATGATGATGATCTGTCGACGTTGAATTCTATAATTAAAAAAGAAGAAAAAAATGTAGACAGTGTTTTATGTCGTGTGTGTACGTGTGTGTGGGTGCGTGTGTGTGTGTGTGTTTGCTTGTGTGTATGTGTGTATATGTGTGTGTATTTTTTTAAAATAATTATTTTGAGTAGGAATATGATTGTTCTTTTGTCTAGACCTCCTTATTTTTTACTCAGTTCACACACACAAAATAAATAAATGAATAAGAACGATTGGGTGCTCAATGTCATTATGATGGCGAAGGGGTGAGAAAACCTTTTAAAAAAATATAGTTACACACAAATTCTGAAATATTTGTAAGGTTTCCGTGCACTCTAAAGCTCTCTTTGGCCCGCTGCGGTACCGGTTTTGCGTACCAAATTAACCCGTTAAAAAATTCGTCTGCAAACGAGGTATACTAGCTTTGCTTCACAAACAATAGCCTCAGTATCGAATCGGGCATAGCATTTTCATTAAATCCGACTACACAATCACCCAGAACAGCTTTCACTTTGTATCTAAATCAATTATCTTATATAATATACTTAAAAATATTATTGTTATTTTTTTTAATACGTTGTGCTTTCTACGCGGCAACAAATTTCTGCTATAGCCAATGTCTTCCAAAGATGGCAGGTGTTTTTGGGCTCTTTAAGTTGTTTGTAGCCTTGTATGTAGCATGGACCCTCACAGCAGATCTCCAACGAAGAATACAAAGCATGGAGATGAGGTGCTACAGAAGACTTCTGGGCATTTCCTATACCCAACACATCACCAATGACGAATTAAGTCCGACAGACCATCACACAAGCCATTGGACAACACGATGACCTGCTCACAGTGGTGAAGAAACGGAAACTCCGATGGTATGGCCACGTCACCAGATCATCAGGCCTTGCGAAGACTATTCTGCAAGGCTCAGTGCAAGGAGGTAGAAGAAGAGGGAGACCAAAAAAGAGGTGGGAGGACAACATTCGAGAATGGACTGGTTTGACACTGAGCGAAGCCATCAGGGCTGCTGAGGACAGAGAAAGATGGAGTATGCTGGTTAAAGGATCACCTGTGGTGCCCCTACGACCTTCGGGTTACGGGACAGGATAGGATAGGATAGCCTTGTATACCCTCTAAAATTTCTACCCCTGGTGTCTTTAGCCGTCTTCAGTTGTCTTTAGTTGTCTTTAGTTGTCTTTAGTAGTCTTTAGCTGTCTTTAGTTGTCTTTAGTTGTCTTTTCGCCCTTGTCTTTAGCCGTCTTTAGTTGTCTTTAGCCGTCTTTAGTTGTCTTTAGCCGTCTTTAGTTGTCTTTAGTAGTCTTTAGCTGTCTTTAGTTGTCTTTAGTTGTCTTTTCGAACTTTATAGTTACCCACTATATAGCCTTCTGTCTGTATGCTCTTTCTGACGCATTCTTGAAACATTCAATAATAGGGTCAGAGGTCACACGGTCTTGGTATTGATACTGTTAAACAGAGGAAATCATTCTCTGTTAGAATACAAAATGGAACATCAACTCTTTAGCGGTTGGTTTGAGTTGAGAATCCCCACTTTATCATTGTTTAATGTCATAACAATACAAATTTTAGGGTAACACCGTTTTCATCAAATGAAACAAAGCCTTTCAACTGGGGCCCTTTAAATAATTGTCATCCTTTGATTTTAAAGTGCAGTCTAGAGGATAAACACAGGCTGTATTCATATAACAGTATTAAATATATCATTAACTGCATAAGCTAGTACAATATTTTCCTTTGGCTAAAGTATACCAACTAACACAAGGTCTTTTGGAATCCACAACAGGCTAGCATTCTCCCTGTGTACCTTCGCGCGGAATGTCATCATTATTTATATAGCTGTCTTTCGGAATGATTCTTCTTTGTGTTAACTGACTATTCTTTGATAGTAATAGACTCAAGTGTGCAGTTGTAAAATGAGAAATAACTCTGACCCGCATGTGGTACGTCCGCGTCGTTAAACGGAACAGGTATTATTTCCCTTGGGTTGTTTGCCGTCTTTAAAATTTAGGTTTAGGCTATGCTTTATAGATCGCCGCTCATCGAGTTCTACGGAGGAAATTTATTATTATTATTATTATTATTATTATTATTATTATTATTATTATTATTATTATTATTATTATTATTATTATTATTATTATTATACAAGAACCAGATAGTATAGAGTAGCGGTTTGCTAATTTTAATTCAAATGTGTCAGCTCACACTGGAAGCACAATCTGGCGACGCACAGGTAAGCAAAGGCAGAGCTGGCAAGGAAGGCTTGGTTTGACGAGGTGCCTAAAAGTAACGGAGGGTAGGACAACAGGGCTCGCAGTCTTCGATCCCAGCATGGAGATAGCTTGATCATCTGAAAGTGAAACCCTTCGATAGTGAAGTACACTCAAGGACTATTATTCCTACATTTATTGGCAGTTATTCATTCGGTTTGCATGACTGGTCTGCAATCATTGAATATAAGTACTAATAGATGGCAAAGTAGTCCTACTGACAAACGCGTGAACACCCAACCCCAAATACTTTCATACCCACCCCACACCTCTCCCACTTTTATGACCACGATGAGATGACGACGAAAACGATGGCCGCATAAACACATACACTCTTCATACCAACATGATTGCGATGGTGATGATTGTGACGTGGGGTTTATTGTTGCTGGGCTCTGCACAATGGAATGCTATTACCCACTCGTCTTTAGTCTATTGGGATCACTAAGTAATCGCCCTGTGACTTAACTTAATACATTTATTTGTTTAGCTCGGTCTGTGTTTAGGCTGGGGTACAGAGGTAGATAGAAAAATGGTAAAAGATCACTGTCACACCAGCTTTCACACGGCTATGAAACATATGTAGTCCAGCCACTTGATAACAGTACATAGTACACATTTATTTCCTCTACTCTATACACGATCTTCAAAGTACGATACTAACTTAAAAGTTCAAATATCAATGCGAATGGTTCGTTCTTGAGAGTTCTAGGCAGCTACTTTATCTTCATCGGGCACTGGATACTTTCTGCCCTAATGGTCAGAGTTCTTGAAGAGTGGACTACTGTGGTCCGTTTATACCAGTTTTAGTGCACTGTTTCGAGGGGGCACTTAACTGTGTGGTTGAAGCGCTGCGTTGTGGTTGCTTCCTTGATATGCTGTGTTGTGGCGGAGTCTTCTCTGTGTGGCTAGACTGGTGGGCTCTCTTAGCTCAGTGCTTTAGAGGCCTCGGCAGACCAACTTTCAGCGACGACTTGTTCTTGTCTTTCACCGAGTTGGGCTCACAATACAATGCCTGGTCGTTTGTAACAAATGAGACGAAATTCTGCACAACCCTGTATAATAGGTGTGTGCAGAGCGTCTCACTGAAGGCCGAAGTAGCCCTCAGTGATTAGCTCCACATCTCTATATATAAGCGACGAACATTCTGCTGAGTCTGTGGTCCACTGGAATCTCCACTCTAATTTCCTATACATATATAAATATAACTCATGGCGAACTATACACATAGAGAAAGAATTAATATTATACACATTCTCTGGTAGAGGCACTGGTCTGCAAGCATACATATAGGTTAAACAACAGTGGTTCAGTACGTTATACAACATGGCGTCGGCCGGTCGTGTTCGCCACGTGGTCAGGTTCTCCACGTGGTCACGCAACGAAGAACTAACAATTCAATTCTAAGCATAGCACATTTCACAAACATAATTCACCAATAATATAAATACATCACGATGAAACAAAAGTATGTTCATTTACCTTTTTGACAATGTCAGGCCGTGGCTAACTTGATTGAATTCGAATTTTCAATAAGTCCTGCTGTCTAGGCTTAGATGGAGAGATTCTGTCAGAGCGTAACTGTATACTGCTCGGCATTTGAATGTATACTGATCCTCTTCTACTTCTCTGCTTGAATCCGCCAGAACTGGTTCTACCTAATCTAGCTGTGTTCTCATTGGCTGAAAAATCTGATTGGCCGTAAAATCGAAGCTCTATAACGTACGCTGCGATGATGTCACTAACTTTACATTACATTACATAATTGTTGCTTTAGGTCCAGCGGACTCTTCCGAACCAAATCAGGACCGGACAACCCCCAATCCGCATAAAAGATCTGCTGAAACAACCCTAGTGGGAAAACTGAATGCCCTCCACCAGACAGTCACTTTACAATAAAGACATCCCACGCAGGGGACGGCTGAGGCTTCACTCCAACTTATCGAACCCCCGTTTACAAAAACAAAATAGAATACAAACATCATTATAAATTATCAACAAAACACATACATATAAAATGCCTACATTGCTAAAAAATAACATCATAGGAAGCCCTAGTGACCACCTGGCAGAAAGCGTCCAATATTCCCAAGCTGATCCAACAGACCTCATACACAAACAAGGAGTCTTGTCCCGGAAGAAATTTCAAGAAAAAAGGTAGGAGACTGGTCTAGCGAAGAAGACGATAGTATAGCAGATTGATAGAACAGGGCATGAATGAGAAAGAGCAAATGAGAAAGACAGCGACAGTGGGAATTTAAAGCACTAAATTTACAGAAAGTGGGGATACTATTTATACTGAAACCCCCGGCACCCCAACGGGGGTATGTCACTAACTGCGCTTGCGTCAAGCTACAACTGTGTCACACTGACTAAACAAGGCAACGCTTACTGTGATGTGTAAACTGGGCCTCTTGTTACAATGATGATGATGATTAATGACGATGACGACGATGATGACGATAAAGGGTGACGACAAAGGCAAATACAGAATTCTCACCAAATTTAAATGACCCCAAGATCACACATTTTAGGGACACAGATACTTTTCAAATTCACAGCGAAAAATAAGATAAGAAAAAAAAACTTCTAAAAAACATCATTTCGATATAAGTTAATAAATTCATTTTTGGTGCCTATTAATAACAACAATATTGATTCTAAAAATAGCACCGCAGCGAAAGTTAACATTGTAATATGTTACAGCCGTCTCTTGCCTAAAATTCAAAAGTTTAGCGGTTGGCATGAGCAACGATTGCCCATTATATCGTATTTTAATGTGACAACAATGCAATTTCTTGTCAGTCACACGCACACACACACACACACACGCACACACACACACACACACACACACACACCCACACACTAAACAACCTTGATACCCTGGCACCCTAACAAAAAAGACCCATAATTGTCTGTAGGAAAATTGGACATGTTACTGTTGGATATTGTGGGACATTATGTTACCAAATGTTTCCGAATGACTTCATTCCTCTCTAGGAATGCTCCGAGAATTTCTAGGTTGATTCCGACGAAGTTGAAAAGAGCCCAGATGGTGGTGTTATACTCGCTACCGTGCCACTCTCCCACCCCCAGAAAGGTTGCCAGCATGCCCAGTTCTTGGCGTAGGAATCCAGCACGGGTCCCTCCAACAGGAATGAAGATGTACCTGTCAAGAGTCGCACAGGTCATACAAGTAGGCAGCAACAAACTAGAAAAACAGCAGCAACAAGATGTGAGACTGCCAGGCTACTACACAATATTCCATAATACAGCAACAGTTACAATCCAATTCATGTGTGAAAGCTGGACAATACAGATGCAGTCCAATCCAGTCCAATCCAATCCAATCCAGTACAATCCAATCCAGTACAATCCAATCCAGTACAATCCAATCCAGTACAATCCAATCCAGTACAATCCAATAAATCCAATCCAGTACAATCCAATCCAGTACAATCCAATCCAGTACAATCCAATCCAATCCATCTTTATTGTCCAACTTTCACATTATACATAAAAAGAGAAAATTGCCTTTTGGCGTCGAGTGCAAACTTTGCAAAAAATAAATAAATGAACATCAGTGACCAACTCAAAAGAATCACTCGGGCTATTCAGGACAGCGGTTCTTGACGTGATGCAACCCGCTCGCTCTGTATTGCAGCAAGTGTGTGTTTGAGTGACCAGCACTTTGCACAGTTGCTGGTTAGCACACAGTCTATCAAGTTTACTTTACATTTACTTTAACAACAACAACAACAACAATAATAATGATAATAATAATAATAATAATAATAATAATAATAATAATAATAATAATAATAATAATAATAATAATAATAATACAGGGTTTTGGATGTTACGTTTATGTACCTTTTCAGACATCCGTAAAGTCCACGATCAAACGATCTGTAACAGATAAGAATTAAGTCGAAGTAACTAGGTCACTTATATTCAATAAATAATTATGGAACAAATCCTGAAAATGAACGTAAATATTTTGTAGACACCTGTCTCAATGCTTTTTGTCCCAAAACCTTTGCCATAAAAAATATTGCCCAACTGCATGTTCAGCAATCTATATTTCTAAAAAAAAAACTGTCCCTTTTGGGTACTAAAAAACAATTAATCGAGCTGAAAAATAAAACATGGGCTAATTAACCACGGATTCCTATTCGTCCTATTAAGAAAATTTATGTAGAGCATAAGCATTTCCACACAAAAAAGCACGATAACAGCGCTGGGGTAAAAAATTTAAACCAAAAATGGAAAATTGTATACAACTTGAGCTAAGATTACACATCATACATACAATCTCTCGCTACCTTTTTCTCTCCCCTCTCTTACACACATACACACGCTGTGCACACCTCTCTTTCTCAACGTTCTAGTTCACAAATTACTATACTCCAAGGAATAAAATGGGGGGAAGAGGGGGGAAATGACTTAAAATATTTTTATATATTTATTTTAAAAAAAAAACGTTTTCTTAAAGAGCAGCAATAATAATACAACTTCTAACACACCAACGGTTTTAATCCATAACTACATACTATATGACAACACACGGGACACAC
>CM072513.1:30061625-30286625 GCA_036898135.1 Oncomelania hupensis
TCTTTTTGTAATCTAATAATTATTGGAAGATAATCACTTCCCAAACAATCGTCTAATGTGTACCAAATACAGCTGATGGCTAGATCAGGACCTATAAAAGAAAGATCTATTGCCGTGGTCCTGTGGTATGACACGTCAGGGATTGTTGTAAATTGACTGTCACTTAATAAAGTTAATTTATTATCTAATATGGTTTTTTACAAACTTACTGCTAGTTACCGTAGCACAGCCTGGATCCCATCAAAGAGAATGGACATTAAAATCACCCAATATTAACACTTTATCATTTGTTTTAGCTATTGTTTTCAACCAATCAGTGTTGTCCTCTTTACGGCCCTCTGGTAAATACACAGATAATATATTTAATACAGTGTTCTTGTTTATTTTGATCATTGCAGCTGTATCATATATATTCTCTAGTGAAATTGGCATAGGCTTTGGAAGAAAACAGTATTCTAAGTCACATCTTATGTATAAAACGGTTTTTACTTTTCTTTGTCATTAGATCAAGTTGCGCTAAATAAGGGTGGATAATAGCAATTTTGCAATCTGGGGAGCTTTCTGGGGTTAATATTAATAAATTGTAAAGCTATCCCATAAAACCTATTATCAGATACTCATTTTTCAAATGACAATAAGTTTGTTCCCAATGATCTGCAATTCCATTGAAAAAACGTTACGTCCATTTGCGTATTCTTCATACTTCTATATATCGATATATATTTTTCGCTGAATCTATATAATTTCTATACTGTTTATATATTACTACTTTTAGTTTGTTTACTTTGATCATTACTTGTAAACATAAGTTGTTTGATGTATGAAGATACTTTTAACTCTATTTCAATATATCTTAATTGTTAATAGTAGAAACAGTTGTTCTTCCAACATCTGGTATTGTTTCTGGTCTTGTTGGTTTCACAAAGGATGTGCAAGTGTCGGCCAATGTTCTTAGCTAATGTTGACGCGTCTCTACGATTGAAATAAACAACTTTCAAACTGAACATCCATTGTATGTGTACATGTGTACGAAAGATGTGATCAGAAGTGGGATTCATTTTCTTAATTATTTTTTTAATGCATGTTGCTTGTTCAAGTTTAAGTAATATGTTTTCCATAATTGTTCTGTTGATCATAACTATTGTCACAAGAATTAATATCCCTCATTAATTTTCTTTTCTTCAGATTAGTCATTTTCCTTAATAATAGATCCAGTTCTTTGTGCACCATCGGTTGTTCCTGGATTTGGTGGTCTCCCAAAGGATGTTACGCAGGTGTCTGCCGATGTTTCTGGCCAAGATTGACGCCCCTTTACGGTTGGGGTGAAAACAGCGCCAGGCTCTCATGCTGGATCAAAACATCATATAGCTCAGAAACAATCACGGCATTAAACAATGCTCTTTTCTTCTCAAGATCTTTTTCACCACAGGGAGCAACCTTGCTGATCACAAACTTGATTTTTTAGATGTTATTTGATCATAGATTTGATTTTGGCCGCTATTTGTTTTCCTGCATCTCTAGGATCTTTGGGTTTGAGATAATTAAGGCCCACATGTATGACAGCTGCCTGTACGATGTCCTTAAGGGTAAGTATTTCCTCTGTTGTGTAAGTCTTGTGGTAGTGACCTTCAAACCCATATGAACGACCTAGTCTCTTTACATGAATTCCAGCAAGTACGGAATAATTAATGAAAGTTACTCTTGGAAATTCGGGATTTGAGGGTTTTGTGGTGTTCAGGATTTCCATTTCCTTGTTGATGGGACGTAGAACCCACACATTGAACGTCATTTGAGCTGACTTCATTCTTCTGTTTGGCGCTCCCTCCAGGAAAAGACAGAACAGCCCGAGATAACTTTGAGTAGCTCTTTTCGTCAATGAGATCGTTTACGTCATGTTTGTGAATCTTAATCAGGTCTTTTTTTTCATTGTTTTTTTTCCTTTTCCTCCAGTCGAAAATAATTTTTTTTCCTGATGGGTTTCTGGATTATTCCCATTGATTTTTGGTGTCGTTATACCTGGGGTTAAAGCCACGACCTGGGCATACATAAGTTTGATTCTGGTCTCATCCGTCTGGATTTCTGAGTTCTTCAACACGTACCTTCTCTTTTCTTTATGTTCTATCATTTCTCTCAGTTCTTTATCCAGCCCATCATTCCGATCACAAATTCATCGAAAAACATGCACGAAAATCAATACTCACGTGCAATTTCTGATTAAAGGCCCCGCCACACATACCGGTTTGAAGGCCGATTCTAGATCGGATTTCGGATCCGTCTCGACTGAAGTGCGATCGGGCCGGACTCCAAAACCGGTAGCACTGCCACACATTTCCGATCAAGTCGACCCGAAACTTCCACACAATGTGCATTGTTTATATTCACTTTCAATAGTGTCAGTGTATACGATCCCCAACCCCATCCAACAGTTCACCATCCCCATCCAACAGCTCATCATCTAGTCTGAAACCACAGCAGAAATAATGTCTCTTCATGCTACAAAAACTATTTAAAAATAAAAACGTAATGGAAAACCAAATCAAAACCATTAAATTAAAGAAATGGGGAAAGATTACCAATTGGGGGAAATAATTGAAAATGTGAAGATTCGCGTAGGCGATGAAATAGTAAGAGAAAGTGTCATTGCTGCGGACATAGATGATGATATGCTTTGGGGCATGGATTTCCTGACAAAATATGGTATGTCCATTGATTTTGGTCGCTTTGAGGTGAAAATGAAGAACCAGATAATAAAAGCAAGAGTAGTCCGACAGGCTGAAGATATCCAAGTCTGTCGTGTGCAATTGGTGGGACGTACCAAGATTCCGTCACATTCTGTTACATACACTGTGGGCAAATTATCACATCAATTGAAAGACTTTGTGTTCGCCCCTATCAGAGACTCAGTTCCATGTTTGATACCTTCTTCATTTCATTCAGAAGGAGACATGGCAATGATACAGTGTGTAAACGATACATCGTTTGCTATGTATCTGGAATCTGGTATAATAATACGTACGGCCATGGAAGCTGTTGAATTGAGTCCCAACCAAAAGAATAATAAGAATGCATTCAAGATAAGCAAAGCCTCAGTTACAGCACCAAATGAGGACGTTCCAAAACATTTAGTTGATTTATTCGAACGATCATCTGAAGGTTTGAATGAAACCCAAAAAGAAAGTTTAAAGAAACTATTAATCGAATTTCAGGACGTGTTTGCGAAACATGATTTAGACTTGGGGTGTTTTACGGCAGCACCACATAATGTTACTTTGAACACAGATGAACCTTTTAGGGAAAGATTAAGGCGAACTCCTAGATGTTTTGAGGATGAAGAGGAGAAACATTTAAAACAGATGTTGGCTGCAGGTGTCATTCAACCTTCAGAGTCACCTTGGGCATCAGCACCAGTGCTGATTAGGTAAAAAAGATGGAAGTGTTCGTTGGTGTCTTGATTACAGAAGACTAAACGCATTGACCAAGAAAGATGCTTTTCCACTACCATTGATTTCAGATTGTATTGATTCTTTGGCGGATAACAAGTATATGAGTACTTTGGATATGGCCTCAGGGTATTGGCAAATTGAAGTACATCCGGAGGATAGAGAGAAAACAGCTTTCATTACTAGATTTGGGCTGTTTGAATGTGTGAGAATGCCATTTGGGTTGACTAACGCACCTAGTACGTTTCAACGAGCGATGGGCTTAGTTATGAGAGGTCTTACGTGGAAGTCCGTTTTAGCTTTCCTGGATGATGTTCTAGTACTGGGATCTGATTTTGAAAATCATCTACAAAATCTTTAAGAGGTATTGCAGAGGTTTCGGGATTAAAACTTGAAACTGAAGCCGAAAAAGTGTGCTTTGTTTAGAACTAAAGCCAAATTTTTGGGTAAAATCGTGGGTGAAAATACAGCGGAGGTAGACCCTGAAAGTTTCAATGTTGTGAAACAATGGCCCACACCCAAATGTACCAGGGACGTTGAAAGTTTTTTGGGTTTCGTTAACTATCACAGGGAACATTTACCTGAATTGGCTGAAGTAGCAGGTCCATTATATCGTCTAACAGGAAAGGCACCTTTCAGTTGGAAAGAGGAACACGATAAAGCTTTCAGAGGTTTAAAAGAACTAATGTTATCAGCTAGAGTGTTGGGAATGCCCCGAAAAGAAGGTCTTTTTGTATTACATACTGAAGCCTCAAATGAAGCTTTGGGAGGCAGCTTGAGTCAGTGGCAGGAGGGAGTTCTGAAACCTATAGCTTTTAGTAGTAAAAGACTTACTCCTATTCAAAGGAAATATTGCACAACCAGAAAAGAGCTGTTGGCAGTGATAACGTTCACTAGACAGTTTAGGCATTATTTGTTAGGGAGGGAGTTCTTGGTGAGAACAGATCATAACAGTTTAACCTGCTTAATGAGGTTTAAAGAGACAGAGGGTCAATTAGCTAGATGGTTGGAAGAACTGTCACAATATGATTTCAAAATCATACATCGGAAAGGTGTTTTGCATGGTAATGCGGATGCCTTATCCAGAATGCCTGATGACCTAGAAAGATGTGAGTGCTATAGAGCAGGAGCTAATGTTATGAAACTGCCATGTGGAGGGTGTAAATATTGTCAAAGAGCTCATAACCAATGGAGTAGATTTGAAGAAGAAGTCGATGATGTTATTCCTATTTCTATAGTTGCCCCATTAAGATTCGGGAAAGTACAACAGGTACGTTTAGAACTAGATAAGGAGTCGAAGGAAGGACATTGGGCCACAGAGATGTCCCCACAAAAATGGCGTGAGGAACAGTTGAAAGATGAAAATTTAAAAATAGTCATAGAGTGGCTAGAAAATCAACAGCATCCTTCCAAAGAAGAACTTAAATGTCAATCTAGTGAAGTTAAGAGGTTATGGAGCAATGTGGAACATTTGTGCATACAAAAAGGGGTGCTCAGATACAAATGGATATCAAAAGGATTATTGTTGGTAGTACCCCAACAATGAGAGAAGAAATACTGAGTTTGGCACATGATAATATTTTAGCAGGACATTTTGGAATTAAGAAAACTCTAAACAAAATTCAAAGTCATTTCTTTTGGCCTGGAATGACTAGTCAAGTAGAAACGTACATTCAGTGCTGTGAAAAATGTGCTAGAGGAAAAAAATATTAATCGAAAATTTAGGGCTCCATTAGAAATCTATACGTCGGGGGCACCGATGGAAAAATGTCATATGGACATTATAGGGCCACTTCCGCAGACAAAAAGGGGAAATAAGTATATACTGGTTATTTTGGACCAATTCACCAAGTGGGTGGAAGCAATCCCTTAGCCAATCAATCAGCCGAACAAGTCGCCAAAGCTGTATTTGAACAATTCTTCTCGAGAATGGGCTGTCCTGATGAATTAATTACTGACCAAGGGACTAACTTTGAAAGTGAATTGTTTAAACAGCTGTGTGAATTATTGGAAATTTCTAAGAAAAGAACTACTCCTTATCATCCTAGTGCTAATGGGCAAGTTGAGAGGATGAACAGAACGATTATGCAAATGATTAGATTATTATTTTATTTATTTTATTTAATCGTTCTTATATAGCGCTTTTCCAGCTCAAGAGCTGCTCAAGGCGCTGGCCGATACAGGATCTAACTCAAGTTGCCCGAGACGCCCACCTGCAGCCTTTAGATGCTGAAAAGCTACCATTTTTAACAGCAGCCATTCCGAAGTACTATTAATCAGACTACGGGTTTTACTCCTAACAAGCTGATGTTGGGTAGAGAGGTTTCTCATCTCTAAAATTAATGACAGGGGAACATGATACGTACTCACTACCAGAGTATGTGAGACATGTTAGTGAAGAATTACAAGAATGTCATAAATAGCAAGAGACAAATTATTAGAACAACAAAAAAGACAGAGGAAACTGAAAGACACCGATGTAAGGGTGTCGGAGTATCAAGTGGGTGATATTGTGATGATTATTAATTCAACCACTAAAATAGGCCAATGTAAAAAACTAGCCTCTTGCTGGGACGGACCCTTTTTAGTCACCAGGGTGTTTTCCCCTATCCTGATTGAAATTGGAACTCGAAAGAGAACTTTTGTGATTCATCATGATAGGGTGAAACATTTTCGAGGCAGTGTACCCTTGTGGTTGCAGAGGAAGAAAATTAAGATTATGAAAAGTTTGAAGAAACGAAAGAATAAGACAGGGGTGTTGGGAGAACTTTTTGCATTTGTGCTAAGAAGATGACGGTCGCGTCATGGTGCAGTGTGATGGCTGTGATGAATGGTTTCATTGTGAGTGCATTCATTTGGAGGAAAGCAAGGCAAAAACCATGAAGAATTATTTATGTGATATTTGTGAGGGTTCTATTTTTTTTTCAGATGGACCAACGACGGATGAGTGACCGAGGTGGGTGGGGATGATAGAGGAGGGGGGTCAAAGGATGATTCAGGAGGAGGTGACGGTGGGAGATCAGGGGGGAGTGGAAGAATGGAAGGGTGTGCAGGAGGGTTTACAGGGTTGCAAGAAGGAGGGGGGTTCAATCCCCGAGAAGGGCTATCAGGGCCCTATTGCCAAGGAGGAGTGGGGTTCAATCCCCGAGAAGGGCTATCAGGGCCCTATTGTCAAGGCGGATGGGGGATGACAGGACCCCCAGGTTTTCCAGCATGGCCAGTACAGACAGGGCCAGTAGGATTTACAGGGTTGATGCATCCATTAGGGATGCAGTGGTATGGAGGAATGGGTGGAGTTCCTCTACCGGCTGGATTTGCAGTTATGGGAGCATATGAGGCTCCATGGATGATGAGCACACCCATACCCTCAGATAGTATGGGAAGTCCAATGGGATTTCAAAACTGGGGGGGGCTCAGGGTGTGGGGGGCCATGGCCACAAGGGTCAGATGGAAATTTCAATTTGGGAGTGAGACCAGCAGTTAGTCACACAGTGACTAGGGAAACTCAACAGGAGTCTGCGGTTAGTCACACAGTGACCAGAGAGACTCAACAGGAGTCAGAAAAGGTTTCACAAGAAATAACCCAGGGGAGAGAGGCTTCTCGAAGCCAAACCTTGACTGTACCTGTAACACCACCACCACCACCACCACCACCGGTAAATGCAGGTAGAAATTTTCTAGCGGGGAGATGCGAATTGCCTTGGTGTGGGGAGACAATGAAGAAAGGCTTGAGAGCCCACATGGAGGAATTCCACTTGCCCAGGGAATTTTACAAAGCTCGTAGTGCTGAAGTTGTTTCAGCACTCCAAGTTCTGGCCATTGGCATTACGGGGTCAGCGTCTTTGTTGAACCTGCAGGAATATCTGGCCCGAAAATACCCAGGTAATTTAGGGCATGATATTTCTACGCAGTTGTCTCAAGAGGAGACTGAATTATTTCAGAGACTGGACAGCCATCTAGGGCAGGCCAATGACTCGGATCAGAGGATCCTATTTCCACCCAGCTCCGTTGGCATGTTAGCCCATTGGGCTGTCATTCAACGAATGTTAAGCATAGCCGGAGAAAGGTTTGCCCGACACTTACGTAGTTTTTACATGGCTGTGGGGCAAACCTCTCAGATGGACCAACAGGGTCGTAATGAGTCTAATGCCACAAGCGCTGGGTCTAACCCACAAAAACAGACTCAACCGGAGGTACAGGGCTGTTCCAGGCTTGACCACCAGGGTCAACAACCTCAAATCCGTCTAGGAGAAGGAAGGGGACAAGATCAGCAAGTCAGTTTAGGAGAAGGAAGAGGGCAGGACAGAAAGAGGGAGAGCTACAGCGGTGGGGGAGGTTCATATGCTTCAGTGGTAGCTGGGGAGTCTCCTTCTAAGAGAGTGAAGTTCAATAACACAGCACCCGCCAGGGATACCAGGACACAATATATTGGGTGGGGGGGGGGTCAAATTTCAAAACAAATATCCAAATAGGAAGGAAAGTGAGGCTCAAAGGGATGGAGGAGTGTTCTGTTCATCAAGAGGAGTGAATGAACAAGGTCGATGGGCTAATCAGAGTCCCGTGGAGGAAAACAGTAATTCGCCTCGAGGAATCCTAAAGGGAAATAGAGGAAGTGGGCATGCTCTCCATGGTCAAAGGGGGGGATATGGCTGAGGAATTACAGTTGATGTCACAGCCACCATGAGAAGTCAGTTTAAACCAGTAGGGATAAGGGATGGGAACAAACAAAGGGGAGGTTCAAAACAGGGAGAATGGCCAGCAGGGTTTAAAGACGAAAGAAGCCCAAGGTCAATTGAGAGGCCAGTTGGGCCAATGGAGAGGAGATCTTCAGAGTCGAGGGAGAGACCAATAGGGTCGAGAAAGTCTTTTCAACAGAGAAGGTCATCGGCTGTTCCAGGTGGACTTCGAACAGCGCAAGAGATGGCAGTCAAACATGGGCTGAAACCAGGGGAGGGGGCTTTTGTTGTAAACAAGGAGGGTGAGGAGTTATTCGTGGGGGACTATCCCATTGAATTAAAAAATAAATTACAAGAAATAAGGACAAAAAGCCAACAGGGTACCCTTACTTTAAGTGACCTCCATTTTTCGCCACAGCATTGGGGGATGTTGACACAAAAAAGAAGAAGGGTCATCGAGACCATGAAAAGGAAGATGAGGAAGGGCTGGATTCCTCCGAGGAGGAAAACTTATTATACAGATTCAGACTCTGAGCCCGATGACTGGGAGGAGGGTGAACAAGATCAGGTTAAAGCTGTGGGAGGAGATACGCCAGCTGCAGGAGGGAAAAGATGAAAAACCTAGAGGCAACTGCAATGGTTCCTGTAGCGGAATCTGAAAGACCTACAGAGGTCGCAGTCTGGGGGCAGTGGTGAGACTATGGAGGAGGTGGGTATAGAAATTGAAGAGTTGCCCATAGAATTAGAAAAAAAAAATTATTGGAGGACTCAGAGAAAAAGGAGTCGGGTGAGGAAGCCTCAGGATGGGAGTAGAGATGGGAGGTAGATAGCCTATAGGATTTCTGGGAAACAAGGGGGGAGATATTTGAAAAATAATTAAGGGAGGTGAAAAAGGGGGGTATAGTTTGTCCAAAAGAACAAGTACACTTTATGTATTAGATTAATTATATAGTGCAGGTTTTGTTAGTTAATTCAGTTTCAATCTAAATATGTATAGTCAGAATGCATGTTTTTAGCACTATATTAGCTAAGTAGTGCATTATTCTTTTGTAATCGTTATAACATTATTAGGGTATTTTCTGTAGGAATCCGTTGGCTATCCATATCTTTTAGACTGGACTAAGAAACAGTCTTTGCATCCATCTCAGGCACCAGTAATAGGAATTTTTGGAGGAAAAAGGAATAATGGGAAATGATAACCCAATGGGGGGTTCCATTTTAAGTTCCACTTTAATAAAAGCAAATTTTTAGTACATATTCTAATTATAGAAAAATTTCTCTAAAGTAGGATAGTGTTATGTAAAATTGTTAGGAATTATTTCGTTAAATTATAATCTAAATTTACTGAAATAGAAGTTCAAATAAAACATTTTGATTTTTTAATATATCAACAGGGAAAGTTTTGGTTTTATGACGATGGTGGTGGGTCTGGAAATGTTGAAAAACGCTGTGGCTTACTGAGAAGCCAAGAGAGGGGTTTTCAATTATAATATATATTTCGACTTTTTAACTAAAATATTTTAATGCTCGTTTTGGTAGAGGATGGAGTTTAATGGTGGGTAGAGCGGCTCCTAATTATTAAAAGGGGGGAGAGTGTAATGCCGGCCTAGGAGGTAAGGGAAATAACTGGGTGGGGAACGAGTGACGAACGACGAACTTGACGTCATCGCCTCGGAGCGCTCTGGAAAGGCACGAGAAAGGAGTCACGTGACGAGTTGAGCGTTGTTTGTGTGGATACTGTAGGGGGAGGACGCACGGACGGTGGCAAGCTCTAAGAAATACGGTAAGAACCCTTGATTGTCTAATTTGTAGGGACTTTTAGATGTTGCGTAGTAGGGTAAGGGCGTTACAGTGAGTAGACAACGGATCTCAGCGTCGCTCCAGTTCACTGATCTATCTTTCTTTATACTCACGAGTAGCCTTGTGCACACCGCTGGCCTGTCGGATTAAGCATGAGCTTAGCTGAGCAAATCTTAGGCTTAAGCAAGGCGATTTAGGCACGGGAAATAAGTACTCTTATGCACACGGGCCTGTCCCCCATGCTTCTCAGAAAATTGTGCAACACAAGACTGGCAAGCACAATCTTGACTACTGTCTTTGGATGCACATTCATGGCTCTCTGGTATACCCCAAATCTAGAGGCTAAAATACCAAAAGCATTTTGTTCAATACGCCTTGCACGACACAGACGGTAGTTAAAGAGACGTTCTTCTCGGGACACATTTTTCTCAGGGTATGGTTTCATCACTGATGAAGACAAAGCAAACGCTGAATCGAATGACACTTGGAATGGGAACCTGACATCCCTGAATTAGAAATGTGCGAGGCACGCGTGCGAGACATCGATGGCGCAGCACCAGTGTTGAGTCGTGTCCTCTAATTAAGCGAGGCCTTTAGGCCTACATAAAAAAAATACAGTAATATAACGGGGATACATTGATATAGGCTTATTTGATTCTATGCGGAACGTTTACCTATAATAGGCCTATATCATCGTTTCGATTTAAGGGGACGATTACATGCGCGTTCTTATGCGGTTTGATAAATCAAATGCTTTAATGCGTTAGTCGGGCGGCGCCGAGTACAGCGTTAGGACAGAATCACCCCAGATGGACTATTGTCTGTATGTGTTAAACCCACCCCCTTCCCCGCACTGTTTTGCTACCACCGACCCATTTCCACCACTTACCCCTTCCGAGAGTGCTCAGTCGCGTAACCTCTTCCACCTGCTAAGAACTTATTTGTTAATGGATCCTTCATGTAATGTAACCCATGTAATAATGTGTGGGCGTGTATGTGTGTCTGCATGTGATTACATGCAAATGTACACGAGGGTACAAATGTTGTGTATCTGGTATGTTTGTTAAAACGAGGAGCTGAATATTATATTGTAATAACGTAATTGGGTGTGTGGGTGTGTGTGGGTTTATTTTTCCTCAATGTTATGTTACTATTCCATTGCTGTCACTGTGTTTATTGCCACTGTGTTGGTGTTGTTTTGGAGAGGTTATGGTGAAGAATTTTCACTCACACATTCTCTCTCTCTCTCCCCAACGCCAGTTCGTTGATGACCTTTGAAAAGTTTTATTTCGAAGTGCATCATACTAAGAGAGAGCTATAACCTTTGAGTGAGGGTCACAGGGGAAAGTAATAATGGAAGTGGGTTATAGAATTTGCTGAGCTCGGCAGTGCTGCAGTTGGTAGGTTGGCACGTGCTGTGGAAAAAAATTGCTTGGGTCAGCTGCATCTGGCCGGGGAAGATTTGGAATGTTGATGGTCAGTGAGTCTTACCTGTAGACCAGATACCACGGTTCTTTTATGTATAAGGAGCGAACTCGCGCTCCTAGCTCCTCATTGGTTGTAGGTTCCGGGGAATAGTCTGTTCAGTGACGTAGGATTTGGTGCAGTGCCTTTTGTGGAGAAGATAGGGATTTCTGGAAGAGTAACAGTATAAAAGGCCGGACAAAAAGGGTCTGTGGTGTGCATAATATTTAGTGTGCAGAACGTATATAGTGCTTAGAGCTTAGGGTGGTCAGTGCATAATTTTTAGTTGCAGAACGTATAGGGTGCATACTGCTTAGAGATTAGTGCGGTTGCAAAAGTTAGTTGGAAAGTTAGTCAGTCAGTGAGTTGGTAAGTCAGTTAGTTTTAGTTGGTTTTCTAGTGTGTGTACAGTCTAGCTTTCTTCCTCAGTTCCACATTGTTAGTTTAGGGTGAAAGTAAGTATTCTTAATGAGGGGCGAAAGAACCTTGAAGATGAGGTAAGGACAACAAATTTATTTAACTATTCCTTGTATAGTTAGTGATGATATATGTGCATGCGAGTTTTATGTTTCTTGATTGACATGTATTAAGTTAGATTATTAAAAGTATATAAAGTAGAAACAAACTGTAATTCGGTGTCATATTTGTGAGCGCAAGAAGATACCTTTGGACGGCAGTGAGACTTGCTCTGTTCTGTGTGTCTGACATGTTGTGATTGTATGAGCTAAGGCCCCGATCCCCGTACAAGTAATAAAGTAGGTTAGTTAGGGTATCTCTCACAAGTTAACACAAACAGGGACGCGTTACAGAGCAAAGGCAAATGCTCGTGGAGATAACAGCTACATTCTGCCCTCTCTGTGTGTCTGACTCGTTCTCCCCTCTTCTCTTGTTCTCTTTCTCTCTCGTTCTCTGTGTGTGTGTTATGTCTCGTTCTCTCCCGAAACATGTTGTTGTTGTTTGTAGATTATAGTCACACGACACTTTCGCATATAGGTGACTACTGGACCGATTTATACTGACACCAGCGGGCCAGTTGTTGGTAAAGGGGAAAATAATATGATCACACGTTGACCAATCCGGGATTCGAACCAGCGACCTTTCGGTTACTAGCAAGACGCTCTTACCAACTGAGCTACCCGGCCCCACACCTCCCGAAACATTGCACGGTACGTGCTTTTATGTATGAGCACATGCTGCACTGAAACCGATGCTTATGCGCGCCACAAAATGTTCGGCTCTCTCGGTAATTTGTGTTAGTCGCTAATCTTTATTTTATTTAGAATGCTTGAACGCTAACGAATTCTATACAAATTATATTATGGCGGAAATACTACCTTTCTACTTATATTATAATATCGGACCTATCTGCTACGAAATAAAAATAATACCCAATTTAAGAGGGAGTTGGCTGCTGGTCTAAAGAGTATCACAAGTCTAATCTCATACCAACTCTTCAATTTAATACAATTATAAATAATAATAATAATAATAATAATAATAATAATAATAATAATAATAATAATAATAATAATAATAATAATAATAATGACAAAGAAAGAACGTCTCCTCTTTCCGACGATATATAATATGACTATGACGAACTAAACTAGAAATCACCTAACACAACAACAATAATTACATCTAACCTCTTCTTACAACTTTTCCTCTGTTTCTCCTCCGATGTATGTCCCTATAAAACTAATATTTAATTTAAGTATATACTGGGGCCGGGTAGCTCAGTTGGTAAGAGCGTCTTGCTAGTAACCGAAAGGTCGCTGGTTCGAATCTCGGATTGGTCAACGTGTGATCATATTATTTTCCCCTTTACCAACAACTGGCCCGCTGGTGTCAGTAGGTCCAGTAGTCACGCGAAAGTGTCGTGTGACTATAATCTACAAACAACAAGTATATATATACTGTTACAGAATGAACTAAGTCATCGGAAAATATCACACTTAAAGTGTTACAGTGGAAAATCTTTGCTATCGCCATCATCGACAATTATGTTCTTATCATGTGTTAATCTACGATTACACAAGGCGGGAAGAGCTGAGGCAACCGGCCAAGCTCGTATCAGCCGTGGCTTCGCCCATAACAGCGCGTGGTCTTGATCAACGTGATAGGCATCGCGCTATTCTAAATATCGCGCTGTCATTTAAAACTGCTACATCAATCACAAATAAAGTGTATCGTAGAGAATGTAATGCTGCGTCTAACGGTTATATGCTTTAAAGGATCTGAAAAATGTATATCAAATTATTGCATACAGCAAGTTTAAACAAAACAGAGACAGAGTACACGGCCTACGTATTGTAATGGTAAGAAATTCTTTGTAGCCAGCCCGGCTACACCACTGTGAAATCCTGTCTTGTCTTGCAAAGCGACAATCCACATTTTTCTTTCTGAGAAATAAAGAATGCTTTGACTTGACCTGACTTGACTTGAGAATAAGCCGTTTGAGCAGCTGATTCGTTTCGCCAAATACGGCCGTCTGATCCCAACCTTTCTATTTATAACACAAATGGCTCTGTGTTATCCGTCGCTGCGCGATCGAGCTTCCCCTTTCTTTTTTGCTATTCTACTTGGTCAATGCCCCTGTGTTCCAATGACCGGAAATAAAAAGGAAAACTGGCTTTCCCGTTTGTGACGTGGAGAAAGAGTGTAAAGACGGTTCGAATGTGTGCTGCTTGTGGGTGCGGAATTTCATCCTGTCACAAGATTAGTATAACCTTTGAGTGAGGGTCACACAAAGGAAAGTGATGATGGAGGTGGGTTACAGAAATTGATTGTGTGAGTTAAGGCCCCGGTCCCCGTATAAGTAGAAATGTAGGTTAGTTAGGTTACCTCTCACAAGTTAACACAAACAGGGACGTGTTACATTAGCATGCACCGACAGCTAGTACAAATGGCGATGTATCCATTTTTATCAAGATGAAAAGTGATTTTCAGTGTTAGTGACGTAAGAGTGCAAATCAGGTCTTTTCCGTCGCGTTTTCCGTGGCACTCAGCAGTCTCCAGAAACATGAACTTGGCTTGAGGTATACGGTGGCCCGAGCGCGGCTGTACAGAAAAGGGGTACGCGTTTTGACTATAGTGTGGGTAAACACTTGAATCCACAAAATGTGTTTCTAATGGTTTAGAACCCCTTTAAACTTATTTGCATGTCTGAGAATCTTTTCATGAAGCCGTCACTGTCTACAAGGTAGTTCAGTTGATGCCAGGTCTCTGTTGCATTTCCAAAACCATTTACATAAACATTTAAAACGAGTCGGAGGCCT
This sequence comes from Oncomelania hupensis, assembly GCA_036898135.1. Classification (NCBI taxonomy): domain Eukaryota; kingdom Metazoa; phylum Mollusca; class Gastropoda; order Littorinimorpha; family Pomatiopsidae; genus Oncomelania; species Oncomelania hupensis. Next base: position 30,076,284 of record CM072513.1, read on the forward strand.
TCATTGTTTTTAGGTGGTGTTGTTTACAAAACCTTTCACATTCGATAGTATGATCATAGAAGAGTTTAATAAAACTCACTACAGAGAGGAAAGCTAGCGAGTGAACGTCTAAGCAACTTAAAAAGACTTTCGGTTCCTCGATGACTTTATGATTTATCTCGTGAGTCTTTAGCAAATGAGTCCTTGGTACAGTCTTCAAACGTCGCCCAGTACCACATGTACACACATGTCTTCTAAAGGAGATAACCCACGCTGTGCTTCTATTCTAGCAGACGATGATTAGAAAGTTCACACGCAACGTTTAGGTTCAAATTTCGCAAATGTTAGAAACAAAATAGTATATGAATATATAAGCAAATTCTAATCTCAGCTTGAGGTAGGAATATTATAAGTATGTTCAATATATATATTTTATTTATCAACCTGAGGATACTACTAATACAAATGATTGTATTTATAAAGCGCATTACCAAACAATAGTCTGCTGAAGGCGCATCAATCACAGGCACACTCACAGTATGATAAATTACAATCAACAATTGTGTTTTCTGACTAGGCAAACCTCTAAGATTGTGTTCAGTTGATTCCAGCAGAACGAGTTGCTCAAGGCGAAGATACAAAAAATGCTTTGGCTTAAGCTGCCAATGGCGCAAACTTGCTGCTTGATTCTCACAGTTTAGATCCCCAAAACAGCTGAGAAGGGCTATGATTAAGAGGGGCTAGGACCAAGAGGGGCTAGGACCAAGAGCTTGCTGGGTTATGGGTATGTATCTGGCACTCATCCCTTTAGCACATGAGCGTCATTTCGGTCTTTCAAAGTCCGTGCAAAGGAATGCATGCATGCACAAACTAGACCTCGGTGTATAGTTCACTCTAGTCCGATGTAAACACTTGAAAATAGGCATTGTATTAGGTTTTAGTTAACTGCGCGTTATTTATGGACATCCAACTGGAAAGAACTCCGGCTCCTTACCCATAGATGCAATGTACACGTTGTATATACCGTAGCTTGCACTGCAGAGAAGCACCGCCCAATAAATCGTCTGCTCAACAAGAGGAAGTGACGCTGCCATTCCTCGTCCTATTCTAACAGGCGTTGTACGCCTGAATGCAACACATATAATGATGACGAAGTTAATATGGTGGAGGAATGAGTCGCTGTTACCATGCAGTGCGCTAATAGAAAACTCGGCGGCGCGACAATCATTATGATAACGTGAACGATCAGGTTTCATAATGAGACTTTTAATGCGTTTTGGAAGCAAACAGAAGTGAAATTTGGAAAGACTGACAGACCAACCGACCCACAACCGAACTGTAACTAAATGTACTTCAATTCCACAAATCAACAAAAACAAACGTGTTGAGCAATAAAGTAACTCCGACGACCTTGACATTTGCAGTACAACATATTTTGATGGCACAGCAGGTTCGCCACTAATATATGTAATGTTCCTATGAAGTTAGGTTATAATCTGTTCAATCATTTAAGAGAGAAAGAGCAACACATTTTTATAACATAACTTACTTTAGCGACCTTGACCATTTATAAAGTGCAATGATCAGGGACACAAAAGGATGAGTGGTTGTTATTGTATCTGTCTAATCAGCCCAGTAATTCTTGGGATAATGCAAAAACTGTGTTTGGAACAAACAAATGAAATTCGAAGTGACGACCGTCCAACTGACCAGCTGACAGAAAGCAGGATTGTCACTAAATGATTGACCATGCGTTGAAGTACTGCACGTATACTAAAATATCAACAACGCCGGTGCAGCCACTTTTGAGATATTGAGCAAAACGTGTTTAGCAATAATGTGACACCAGCGACCTTCAAATTTGCGGTAGAAGAAATGTAAGCTAGGTTATGCTTCTATGAAGTACATGTATTTTCAAAATCCGTGTAGGGGTTCTTGAGATATTGATGGCATTACACGGAACGACCCGACCGATCGATATTTAGCTCGTTCTGAATCCCGACTAATTAAAAGTACGTCTGGAAATTAAAAAACAAAACCATTAGAGCGATGAGGTTAGTAAATATATAAACGTGAGTAAAAGATAATTAATCTGTAATATTGTATTTTATAAAATACATCATACCCTTTAAATAACGAACCCTTCGCAACATTATGATCTGTATATCGAACTACGCAGTGAGCGTTCTTTAACTTTTAAAAAAGTATGGATTCTTCACTCTAACCGATTGCAAATACACCTAATAAAAAGACGGCAAGCCCTTCAAATGTAGTTCCAGAATCTAACACACGTAGCATTTTAAAAGTGTTAATTTTCGTGGAGCTCTACTGTCTCGGTTTTATTCTAAAGAAGCAAATTTAAAATATGGAATAAATAGTCACTATCTGCAAACTATAAAATATCAAATTCTGTATAAACGATTTTGAGATTTAGCGCAAAATGATGGACCTCAGCAACCTTGACCTTTAAAAGAGCGCAAATATGAATGTCATAAAAGGTTAACTACGGAATCTGCCTATTAAAAATAATCAAAATCGGTCAAGTCATTTTGGAGATCTCGCAAAGAAGTGTTTTTAACAGAAAAATGACAAACCTATACCAACGGACTGCCACACAATGATTGGCCCTGACTTGAAGTACCTGTATACCAAGATTCATCAAATTTGCTTCAATTATGGTATTTTAGCAAAACGTGTTTAGGAAAGACTTGACCTTTGACGTAGATCAAATACTGTAAGAAAGTATTGACCCCAGCGATCTTGACCTTTGACGTAGAGCAAATACTGTAGGAAAGTATTGTCCTTTGAAGTAGAGCAAATACTGTAAGAAAGTATTGACCCCGGCGATCTTGACCTTTGACGTAGAGCAAATACTGTAGGAAAGTATTGACCCCAGCGCCCTTGACCTTTGAAGTAGAGCACATACTGTAGGAAAGTATTGACCCCAGCGATCTAGACCTTTGAAGTAGAACAAATACTGTAGGAAAGTATTGACCCCAGCAATCTTGACCTTTGAAATACAGCAAATACTGTGGAACCGCCAGTAATTCAGGTAATGTTCGATTGAAGTTTGATCAAAATCTTTTCGATTATTCTTGAAATAGGGGTTGCAACGGACTGACTAGCAGAAACATGTCTGCCAGATATATCAGCACATGGAAATACCGACTGTATCAACAATTCCAAAGCATTTACAATAATGCTAAAATCTATTACTTCTTAGCTGACAGTGTGTGTGACAACAAAGTTCAAAGTGATCGAGACAGCCAACCAGTACTATTATATTATCCCGTCTTTTAATAGCAAATTGCCTTTACACAACTTGTGTGTTTGTTGTGTATTTGACCGTGCATATTGACTACAAATCGTCCCTAATTATTATTATTATTATTATTATTATTATTATTAGTATTAGTATTAGTATTATTAATATTATCATTATTATTAACACGTGACATGGTTTAATTGTACAGTGTCAAAGGAATATGATACAATTACTTATTCATAATTCAGTAGTTATCTTTTTGTTACGTTTGAGACGCGCAAGATAGATCCGATCATTTTGTTTTGCAAAGCATGCAATAACAGAGAGTATTTACCTTTGATTTGATTTTGCGTTCTTGCTAGAAGAGGCTTTGTTTAATGTTGATAATTTTTGTCGGTCGATATTGTTGGGAATTTTCTAGAGTTATTTGTTTACTACCGACCGAAGCTTCGCGATAAATCTAGTGATAGCTAAGCGATTCTTCTATCCTAAATAAGGTTATATGACGTAAGACAGTGCATAGTTCCGGCGATTAGTTTTATTTTGATTGGGTGTTATTGCGTCATGCTGGAATGTTCGAACTTTTTCTCGATTGCAGAGAGACTATATAAGTAACAGTCTGCTTGTGTGAGAGAGTGATTGAGAAAGATTAGTGATTAGTTTATGGAGATTTTTGAAGATGACCTCTGAAGTGATTTTGGGAAAGCGATCTTGTATGCAGTTGTTGATGTTTGCTGAATGAAGTTGGAAACTTTATATGACGACTCCTGCCTTGATGCTGAGTGAACAAGCTGCATAGATAAACGAATCTGAGTAACATTTATCAAGATTCAAGCATCGGGGTTGAATCAACTACTGATAAATAAACAGCGTGTGACACTTTTGATAATTATTTTTGGTCTCGGGTACGATAGAGACTTTTCTTTGACGTTTAACGTCTCTGAAATTCAATGGTACTCATTATAAAACCAAGGTGTTTGTTGACTTTCCTGTTGTGTGCTTTGTTTATTATAGAATTACCGTGGTGCAGTGTAAAAAGTATAAGTTGTAACTAAAATAGTATAACATCTCCTTAATACTAAGTACTTGAAGGATGATTCAACTTACTCTGCTTTCATTTGCCTTCAAAGTCAACGGTACGGAGCCACAAATAACAATTTCAGAAGTTCTGTTTTAGAAATGCGTTAACAATAATAATTATGACCACATGATTTAAGTGACGATTATGAGTAGTTGCTGTTTTGCATTCACTGAAGAACAAATGAATATTGCATCAATTAAGCATTTTAAAAAATTTCACAGACACATATAAACCCGAACAAGCTTTTCCCAATTTTTGTTTTTATTTAATTCTCCGGAACCCCAATGAAAAATTTATCTTACGAACATAGGCACATAAAAAGAACAAAACTGTATTATTTTAAAGACTGGTTTAACAACGTCAAATTTTAATCTCAAACAGTAAATGAAAACAAATATTAATAAATAGGGTATATATAAAAGACGAATTCAAAATGTGACACAAATCACACCCCGCTTAAATCTTGATCATCAATTAAAAAATACATTTAAAACTATCAATTTTCATGCATTTGTAATGATTACTTGATCAAATAACCGCAAATCTCCATCAATAGACCACGAATGTAATTATTCCGAAAGATTACAAAATTATTTCTAAAAGCAAACTGAAGTACAAGAAGCAATATATGAAGAAACAACATTTTGTATTTAAAGCTGGTGATAAAAGTTTAAATAAAAAAAGTTGTAAATAGAGAGTTGTAAGAAGTGTAATTATGACAGAATTAATCCCAAGCCCCTAATAGAAAGTAATATTTTGCTATAGCTGTATGCAGATTTAGAAAATATAGAAGGGGTGTCATTATGATATGTGTAGGGGAGAATATGAGAGAGAGGGGAGTTGGGGGGCGGTAAAAGAAAGATCTTTTTCAAGGAACCTCCTTTTTCAGCCTTGGGGTCACTCCGGCGGGAGGAGGGGGTGACAGTCAAACTGGTTTGTTATTCCGGCAATGGACACATAGAATAATTAAGAATAAAACAGTTCCTTGAGATTGAAGCCCAACAAAGAGTACCAATAATAATTAAATAAACAATAACTGACAACCATGAAACAAAATAAAAAGAGAATTTAGTTTTTTACTTTTCTATATAATATATATTTATGAATATTTGGTGTGCCCCAGTATTTCCAGGTGCTTCACGACTTGAAATGCACTATACATAATGACTGCTGTCGTCAGCAACGAGTCCCCTGAAACAGCAATGATTTATATTCAAACTATATTAAAAGAAGTATTACAACACGAATTTAAAGGACAACGCAATGTCAAGTTTAAGTTGGAATTTGCCAAGACGAGCACAGTCAAAGGTCAGTTGTGACACTAATAAATCTTTGAGGTCTGAGACAAGCACAACTGATATTTTGAGGAGCATATTACATCATAAAGAGGGTTGTCCAATTCTGGCAAGACATTACTTTTTTTTTTAACTTGACATTCACACATATAGCCAATAAATAAGAATAAAGTGTTAATTGTGTGTGTGATAGTTGTGACCCGCGGCTTTATTCTGCTGGCGTAGGGTTTAGGAACTTACATTCAAAGTATATCCTAGTGACATAATAGTACCCAAAAGCGCTGCTGGCGTATAGCATCATACAGGACGCTGTACCAATAACAAACAATGGATAGGACATCAAGCCCCTGAGCCTTCTGTCCCAGGCTGGGGATAACTTCCTCATCTGCAACAGAGGTTAAACATTCCACAAAATGACTAATATAATTTGAACAACAACCACTGAAATAGTAACCTGTAGATTAGTCCCATTTGCTTTAGTTTAAAGACTAATTAGAAGGAGGTCGAGCTTTGCCGGTCGGGGTTAAGGACCAGAGACCAATACGGTAGCCGGTCTATTGGTCCTCCTGAAGGTTTGAAAATGTGCAAACGTAACGGCGATAAAAGTACAGAAATGTTGCTTTATTAATTTTTCTCCTTTATTTATTTTATATAGTATCTCTATGTGATAAACTTTGGGCACCACCACATTGTGGATATATTGCTCTGTGCAGGGATACCACATGATCATGAAGTACAAAAGGAAGAAAAGAAGATGAAGAAAAACTGCAGAATGTTTATTTCTCCTCATCAAAACCCCATTTTCGAACTGTTAGGACTCTTTCCTAAATTATATTACATTAAAGGAAGCTGTGGAAACTTTAATAATATATATTAATATTATCCCTATTTATTATTATCGACTTACATTTGTGTTGATCAGTTCTGTCCTTTCCAGGTATGTCCCCAACGTCTCCAAGCTGACTTCCACGAAGTTTATGAGACCCCAGAGGATAGAAATATGGTTTCCATGGAAAAAGCCAATTAGTATGAAACAACTCAAAACAGCCGCCTGCATGCGCCAGAATCCGGATTTTCTACCGCCCATTGGAATGAACAAGTACCTGAATCGCAACGAGGATCGAAGAAATGAATGCTATGTTAACACAGTAGATAAAATAATAGGAAAGTCGAAAATGTGAACACTACGATTTTAATGCTGCATTTCATTCACTGTAATCAATCAGTTAATTCATTGTAATCAATCAGTTAATTCACTGTAATCAATCAGTTAATTCACTGTAATCAATCAGATAATTCACCGTAATCAATCAATCCATTGTTATGAATACATAAACGCATAACGATTTACTGTAATGGTTTTGGTGGATCTGGAAAAAAACATTACTAAGGTTTTAAGAAAACAGTTTGATACATGAACACAGTGATAGTCCGTATAGGCTCTATTCAAAGTGTTTAGACTATGTTTCTTTACACAAGATTGCTTAATTCATGTAACAAATTTAATGCAATAAGTAGTGTATGACAGTGACAGTGGGAATGGATGAGTTTTATTATGTGAGATCTTCTTCTTCTTCTTCATCTTAGTAGTAGTAATAGTAGTAGTAGTAGTGGTAGTAGTAGTAGTAGTAGTAGTAGTTCTTTTTTTTTAAAGATTCTTATGTATTTTTCAGCAATGGTTACAATGCTGTAATTCAATAACTTGTTATTTATGAAAGACTAGTGGTTTTTGTACCCTGGCAAGCGAGAGAGAACTTTTGTCTGCGAGTTTCATTTGGACGATGATACCTCCCCATATCCCCCTTGATACCTCACCATACCCCCCCCCCCTGATATCTCCCCGTCCCCCCCCCATGATGCCTCATCATACCCCCTTGATACCTCCCCGAGCCCACTTGATACCTCCCCATACCATTTTAATGGAAGCGCGCGAAATGAGGCTATTACAGTTTGTGAACATTTTGTTTATTTATTTATCTCAGAAACGGTTAAACGATCGGTAAGGAAATGTCGGCTAAAACGATTTCGCTGGTTTTGAGCACACAGCAGGCCTACTACTACTACTACTACTACTACTACTACTACTAATATTGATCATAGAATAATACAAATAGAAATCATAAAAAAACAATAAGGTTTTAAAAGAAAATTTGATATAATAATAATGATAATAATAATAATAATAATAATAATAATAATAATGTATTATTATTATTATTATTATTATTATTATTATTATTATTATTATTATTATTATTAGTTTATTAATAATAACAATAATAACAATAATAATAATAATAATAATAATTATAATAATAATAATAATAGAAATAATAATAAAAAATTAAATGTAAAAAGTCTAAATTAAAAAAAAAATCCATATTGTAGTGTAAAAAAAAAAAACTTAAAAAAAAAAATGGCCCGCGTGAGTATCGATCTTGGGTCGCCCGAAACCGTAGGCGAAAGATTAAACCACTAAGCTACGAAGGCTTCGTAGAAAAACCATGAATTTTTTGTTCTATATGGGAAAACATGCTGAAACCTCAATTTGATTTTTAATGGTCTGGAAGCGCGCGGAATGAGTCTATTGCAGTTTGTGGACATTTTGTTTATTTATTTATCTCAGAAACGGTTAAACGTTCGGTAAGGAAATGTCGGCTATAACGATTTGGGTGGTTTTGAGCACACAGCAGGCCGATCAGCAGCTCTCAGCACGTGCCCAGATCAGCGTCCATAGGAGACAAACTTTATAGTAGTGGCGAAGAAGGACTTCCGGCTAAGCAATTTATATATATAGATTTGTGTTTAATTGCTGCCCTAACAAGGTTGAACCACATTTGGAAAGACAGGACCATAAGTCTACATTCCAAGGCAAGGCTGCTGCGCTCCTTTGTCATCTCCATCTTCCTTTACGCTTGCGAAACAAGGACCTTCACAACAGATCTACAACGAAGAATACAAAGCATGGAGATGAGGTGCTACAGAAGACTTCTGGACATTTCTTACACCCAGCACATCCCCAACGACGAAGTCCGACAGACCATCACACAAGCCATTGGACAACACGATGGCATGCTCACAGTGGTGAACAAACGGAAACTCCGATGGTATTACCACGTCACCAGATCATCAGGCCTTGCACAGACCATCCTGCAAGGCACGATGCAATGAGGCAGAAGAAAAGGGAGACATAAAAAGAGGTCGGATGATAATATTTGAGAATGGACTAGCTTGACACTGAGCGAGGCCATGATGGTTGCTGAGGACAGAGAAAGATGGAGTAAACTGGTTAAACGATAATCTGTGGTGGCCCAACGACCTTCGAGTTACGGGATAGGATAGGATATGATAGGATTGTGTTTAATATTATGTTTACCTATCTTTTAATTTTGTTTACAGGATGATTACCACATGAGTGCCCCCACGGGCTCGGCTCCGCGCGCCCGGGGTGGACCCCATGCCTCTCTCTGGCTGGGTGACAAAGTTGCATACCCCTTTTTCTTCTCTTTTGTCGTGTTTCTGTCTTATTGGTCCTTTCATCTATATTCGTTTCACACATAAATTCTCTTACTGAACTGTGCAGTTTTGACTTCCTCTCTTCTGCCTTACCGTACTTTTCCTGTCTTCTTTTTCCCCACCATTTCTTCTTTTTCTACCCTCCCTTTTTCTCACCCCTTGGGGTCATGAGCAATCTTGCCTCTGTAGATTGTTCTAACCTATAAAGGGAAAAGTGAAAGCCCCAGTTGAAAACCTGTCTTGCCTTTGTAGGCATGACTGATTCACTGCGGCAACAGTACCCCCGTTGGAGTGCCGGGGGTTTCAGTATAAATAGTATCCCCACTTTCTGGAAATTTAGTGCTTTAAATTCCCACTGTCGCTGTCTTCCTCATTTGCTCTTTCCCATTCCTGATCTGTCCTATCACTCTGCTATACTATCTTCTTATTCGCTAGATCAATGACCTACCTTTTTTCTTGAAAACTCTTCCTGGACAAGACTCCTTGTTTGTGTATGAGGTCTGTTGGATCAGTTGGGAGTGTTGGACGCTTTCTGCCGGGTGGTCACTAGGGCTTCCTATGATGTTCTTATTTAGCACTATAGGCATTTTATATGTATGTGTTTTGTTGATGATTTATAATGATGTTTGTATTCTATTTTGTTTTTGTAATCGGGGGTTCGAGTAGTTGGGGTAAAGCCTCAGCCGTCCCCTGCGTGGGATGTCTTTATTGTAAAGTGACTGGCCGGTGGAGGGCATTCAATTTTCCCACTAGGGTTGTTTCGGCAGATCTTTTATGCGGATTGGGGGTTGTCCGGTCCTGATTTGGCTCGGAAGAGTCCGCTGGACCTAAAGCAACAATCAATCAATCAATCCCTTTTTCCCTGTGGCCTTCTCTTGGCCCCCTGCGTTTGCCGTGCAGGGCAACCCGTGTCGGGGGAGAATGGGATCCTGGAGGTTGAGGTCACTGAGGGACTGCGGTCCCTCACACTAACACACCTCTTTGGCCCGGACTTCTCTTAGACGGGAGGCTGGCTTGGCCCGCGTCAGTCAAGCGGCTGGTCGTGTATTGCCCTAGCTCTGCTAGAAGGCTGCGGCTCATGGTCAAACTTGAACAAAACCGTAGTGGCAGTGCGGGATTGTCTGGGTGTATATCCCCCCTGTAGCCCTGGTGCGCTCCCTTGCTGCATTTTCCGCTTGGACGCATCCCCTTGTTGGACTCCGTGGTGGGTGGGGAGCAGGGGGGGTGAATTCCTACTTTAAAATCATGGCTTCTACTAATAAAAGACGACTGCGTGATGACGGACTGGACTCGGACACGGACAGTAATATGGACATACGGCAGAAAGCTTGTGCATCTGGGGTGGATGGGGCCTGGCCTCGTTTTTTGGTTGTGGAGAGGACGGATTCGGCTCTGCCACTAGGCAAGCTGTCCCCGTTTGCCATCCACAAAGGTTTTCAGTCCATTTCCACGGTTGGTTTCAAAGATGTGAGAAAACTGAGATCTGGGGCCTATCTGGTGGAGTGCTCAACCAAACGGACATCGGATTGTCTGCTAAAGAGGAATTTGACCATCTTTGTTGACAGACAAATCAAAGTTTCTGTACATGGACGGTTGAATTCCTCCAATGCCAGGACTTGATTGAAATGTCCAATTTAGAAATCCGTGACGGGCTCTCCAGCCAGGGGGTCACAGCCGTACAGAGGGTATATGTCACCAAGGGTTCTAAACGTATCCCACCCAATACTATTTTTGTCACTTTTGAGATGGCCAAGTTGCCGGAGTCAATCAGGGTGGGATATCTTAGAGTGAAGGTTACCCCTTTCACACCTTCGCCTTTGCGATGCTACCGTTGCCCAAGGTTTGGCCACGGTAGCAAGTCCTGCAAAAACAAAGAAACTTGCAGAGAGTGCGCCAAAGACAAACACGAAGGTGAATGCAAAGACCCCATATGCTGTGTCAATTGCACGGGGCAGCACTCTTCCAGCTCCAAAGACTGCCCTCAGTGGCAGTTGGAGCTTGAAATTCAAAAGATATGGGCCACTGAGGGGTGCTCCTTCGAGGACGCCAGAAAGAAAGTGCTGGAAAAGAGACCCATTCCTTTAGAAAGATCCTTTGCGTCGGTGGCAGGTTCCACGCCTCTTGTGGAGTCTACTACACATCGGACGATGGAAACCTGTATGAATAAAATGAGTCAGATCTTGGAAGCGTTATGCAAACGAATGGATAGTCTTGAGAAAATGCTCACAGCGTTTAGTCACAGAGGGGGGGTCTCTCCAGCCCCATTGAACATACTGGAGAACGTGCAGACGGTCACGTCAAAAACCGTCTCTCCAAGCACGCAGACGGCCGTGCCTAAAGCCGTCACACCTGCCGCGAAGGAGGTTATACCTCAGGCCGCCGCACCATCGGCAGGTTTTAGCGATCGGGCAGTCGCAGAGGCGGCCAAAATTTTAGTTGCTCAACAGAGGAGCGTCAGAGGAGGAGAGGGAAAGTTTGGAAGGGGTGAGAGAGAGAAGGAAGATATAAAATCCGGTGCTGGGGAGAAGGGGAAGAAGTCGGCTGGCAGTTCGGGTTCCGGGGCTTTGACAAAAAATCAAAGGCCCAGACCCCTTTCTTCCAAGCACCATCAACCTCTCGAAACGGAGAACCGTTTCGGGGAGGTGATGGACCATGAAGAGATGGACGAGGATCCGAAAGCTAAAGAGAAGTAATTGTGCTCTCAGAGATGAAAATTTTAGCATTCTTTTACTTCATTTTTATGGCCATTTTACAATAAAATATCCGAGGGATAAGGGCAAATTATGAGGAGCTCTGCTGTCTGCTGACGGAACATCAACCTCAGGTGTTAGCCATTCAGGAAACTCTCTTATCAGAGAAACAGCTTATAGATATTACTGGTTATTCATCTCTAGATTGTACATCTTCTAGAGACGTTTCACTCTTTATTCATAGAAACGTCCCATTTAACCCAATTTCACAAAATACAAGTTTACCAGCAGATGCAGTCAGAGTATATCTTTTTAAATCCCTCACAGTTTGTTCTATATATTTGACACCATCAATAAATGTAAATAAAAGTGAACTTGAGAATTTGATCCAACAGTTACCTACCCATTTTTTGTTGTTGGGAGATTTTAATGGACGCTCTCCCCTGTGGGGTAGCGATCGTACCGATTCTCAGGGGCAAATAATTGAAGACATTTTAGACTCGTTAAACCTAGTAACTTTGAACGAGGGTGCTCCAACTTTTTCCTGTTCAAGAACTGCTTCTTTGTCCCACATTGATTATATCGATCTGTGATCCCTTCTTACTTTTGGATTTTAAATGGACAGCTTTAGAAGATCTCCATGGCAGCGACCATTTTCCGGTTTTATTAAAACATGATTCAGACAACCTTGAGCAAACTCATGGCAGGTGGAAACTGAAACAAGCTAACTGGAGTCTGTTTTCTAACCTGTCTGAGGTTCAGTTACGTGCTAAGGAACGAGAATTTTCGAATGCCTTAGATCCAATACAGCTTTACACTGACATAGTTATAAACAGTGCCAAGGAGTCCATCCCACAAACTTCATCAAAACCGTATACAATTAAAAAGCCCTGGTTTGATGATGAATGTAAAAAACTTCAGCAAGCCCGTAAAAAAGCTTTAAGAATGATGTATCTGCACCCCAGCTCTGAAAATAAACAGAACCACCAACGTATGCAAGCGCAATGCCCACAGCTCTTCAAACTTAAGAGAAGAGAATCGTGGAGAGGTTTCTGCTCCACGATAAATTCAAAAGCGAAACTGTCGAAGGTTTGGAAAGTGGTCCGCAAACTCAAAAATAAAAGTAACAAACAGGTCAGCCCATGCCTTACTGTGCAGGGGGACGTAATCGGAGATAAAAAAACTAGTAGCTGATCTTTTGGCCTCTTCTTTTGCTGCAAATTCTTCTTCTGAAAATTATTCCGTCCCTTTTCAAACAATTAAAACACGTAAAGAAAGACAACGGTTAAATTTTACCTCTGATAATTCTGAAGAATACAACATTTCGTTCTCATTAGTCGAGCTTGACGATGCAATTAACAAAAGTGCAGATTCAGCAGTTGGACCGGATGATGTACATTATCAATTTCTCAGACATTTAACTAGGTACTCACGGTCCAAACTGCTGGACATCTTCAATCAGATTTGGATCGCTGGCACCTTTCCTCCCTCTTGGAGAAAGGCCATTTTTATACCCATTCCTAAACCTGGAAAAGACCATCCTAACCCAACAAACTATAGACCAATAGCCTTAACGTCTTGCTTATGTAAGACGCTGGAAAGAATGGTTTATTCCCGTTTACTGTGGTATCTGGAAACAAATAATATCTTATCAAACACTCAGTGTGGCTTTCGAAGTGGTCGAAGTACTGTTGACCACCTGGTGCGACTGGGAACTTTTATCCGTAACGCGTTCGTCCAGGGTGAACATGTCGTTGCCATCATGTTTGATTTGGAAAAAGCCTATGATACCACATGGAAATATGGCATTCTTTCAGATTTACAAGAAATGGGTTTGAAGGGACATTTACCCCTGTTTATATCCAATTTTCTAATGGACAGAATTTTTCAGGTTAAGGTTGGGGGATCTTTGTCAGATACGAGGGAACAGGAGATGGGAGTGCCTCAGGGTAGTATCTTGTCTCCCTTGCTGTTTAATATTAAAATAAATAAAATGGTTCTTTCTGTTAAACGGGGAATTGATAACTCTTTGTTTGTTGACGATTTTGCATTAGTAGCCAAAGGTAAAACCTTGGCATCTGCAGAACGTCAGCTACAGTTATGTGTAAAGGCTGTTGAAGACTGGGTTTTACAAAATGGTTTTAAATTTTCTGAAGCAAAAACTGAATGTATTCACTTTTCCAAGCACAGGGGAATTATTCAAGACCCTAATATTAACCTCAATAAAACTCCAATAAAGGCAGTCCAACAAGTCACATTTTTGGGTGTTATTTTTGATCAAAGGCTATCCTTCCTTCCTCATCTGATAAATTTGAAAACTAAATGTCAACAGGCCTGCAACTTGCTCAAGGTTATCAGTGGTACAGACTGGGGAGCTGACAAGAAAACTTTATTGCTGTTATATCGTTCTTTAATTAGATCAAAGTTAGATTATGGTTGCATTGTTTATGGTTCTGCTAGAAAATCTTATCTTAAAATGTTAGATAAAGTTGCTCATCAGGCATTACGCATTGCTTTGGGTGCTTTTCGCACCTCCCCTTGTGAAAGCCTTTATGTGGAAGCTAACGAACCCCCGCTGGAGCTCAGACGTACAAAATTGTCACTGAATTACTATTTAAAATTAAAAACTGATCCCATAAACCCCGCTTATGACTGTGTTTTCAACCCAGATTTTGTTCAAAAATATGAAGCCAACCCTAACACAATTCCTTCGTTTGGCATCAGAATGCAGGCTCATCTGGAAAAAGCAGGCATTAATGTTGCTTCCATCAACGTCGATTAGCTTCGGACTGAAGCTCCCCCCTGGAAATTATGTACCCCAAACATTAATTGGCAGTTGTCCGCTTTCCTTAAAAACAATACATCTGAAACCGTATATAACCAACTTTATTTAGAACAGTGTGCATTATACCCAGGATATGAAAAACGTTTTACAGACGGGTCAAAGAAAGGAGATTCAGTTGCTGCTGCGTCGGTCTCTGGGAGACACTTAGACCAGCCTTTGCAACAGCGTTTACCTGATTTTTGTTCTGTTTATACAGCTGAGCTCAAGACAATTCATGTAGCTCTGAAACAAGTTTATCAATCCAAAAGAACCTCGTTTTTAATCATGTCCGATTCATTGTCAGCACTTCAGGCTCTTTCCACGAGAAAGATATCACACCCTTTTCTGGCAGAGATCCATGACCTCCATACACAACTTGTTTCTGAGGGTAAAAAGATAGTTTTTATGTGGGTCCCTGGTCACATGGGCATCCGCGGCAATATTGCAGTAGACAGGGCGGCTAAAGATGCTCTGCATCTCGATTTCCCTCCAGAGATTTTCCAGTTTGTGCCCTACTCTGACCTACGTTGTATGACTGGATCTTATTGTAAACGACTGTGGCAGACTGACTGGTCTAACCATATCAACAACAAATTATTTCAAATTCTTCCCGATTTGTCTGCTTCTTTGCCTAACCTTGCATCCACTCGCAAAGAAGAAACAGTGTTGTCTCGCCTTCATATTGGGCATATTTATGTCACCCACAGTTTCCTTTTAAAAAGAGAAGAACCACCATGGTGCTTTGCATGTGATCAATCTTTTTCCGTTCGCCATTTCATGTCTGAGTGTGCTGATTTGATTGAGGAAAGAGAAACATATTTTGGTTCCATACCTTTCAAAGAGATTTTTAAAGTATGTAATGGTCAACATCTGTTTCAATTTTTACATGATGTTGGTTTGTTTTGTCGCATATAAATCGTATCGACATGTTTTATTTAGTTTGGATTTTATTGATAGGACTGAATTTAGTGATTTGATTGAAGAAAGAGAATATATTTTTAATACATCAGTTTTAAAGAAGACTCTTAAAGAGGTGTCATGTGAAAGTTTGTTTGTGTATTTAAGAGTAACAGGCTTGTTTTTTTAAATTTGAATCATTTTATATTTTAAGATAACGTCTGTCTGGTCCTGATTTGGCTCGGAAGAGTCCGCTGGACCTAAAGCAATAATCTTGTATTGTATTGTACATGTTTTGTTTAGTTTGGTATTTGTTGATAGGACTGAATTTAGTGATTTCATTGAAGAAAGAGAACATTTTTAATACATCAGTTTTAAAGAAGACTTTTAAAGAGGTGTCATGTGAAAGTTTGTTCGAGTATTTAAGAGTAACAGACTTGTTTTTTAAGATTTCAGACATTTTATAATACCTTAAGTTAACGTCTCTCTGGTCCTGATTTGGCACAGAAGAGTCCGCTGGACCTAAAGCAATAACCATGTAATGTAATGTAACCAAAGAGCGTATTATAGAAAGAGGAGGAACTTGGTTCAGAACCGCGAGACGGAAGATACGAGTTACGCTCCCTTGTCGACATGCTAAAAATGGCTCGTGGCAGAAAGACAAAAGGCGACCGAGTAAAACAGGGCGGTGACTTTTGCACAGCCATCAATTGCCGTAATGCCAGATACCAGAAAAGTTGTGATGGCAAGTTCTTTTTCAAGTTTCCAAGAGACAAAGAAAAGTAAATTGCAATCGAAAAACTTCTATTGTGTGTGTTTATATAGGCCTAAATCAAGACTGCTGCAGTGTTGTTAAAACAATCAGGGAGAGGCTTCAGTGATTCATGTTATATCTATTCTATGTGCTATAACAAAAACTGTTAGCTTGCTGACAGTTTACGTTCAAAAGGTCGCTCACTGTTTACGTTGTTTCTAGGTTGTTTGACTATTATATTTGTGCTTACATTTCAGAAGTAGATGTCAGATTGGCAGTTTGGCTTCGTCAAACTGCTTATATTAACAAGTTAAATTACACTAAGTCTGTTTTCTCCTCGTGATCAAATACTGTGCAAAATAACCCCTTACCTAGGCACAAAAATGGTCCTTGATCTGTTGTAATCCCTTTTCGTTTGAGTGTAAATGGGAAAAAAATGTAATGTAGAAACTCAGTCCTTGTTCTGATCTGTGGATTTCTGCACATTAGATCTATATTGCGTGGAATGTTGTAGTCCAAGTTCTGATTGTTTTGTCTGATTAATTAATTATTTTCCATGAAGTGACTGGTGTTATTAAGCCAGTGATGTGGAAGGTGAGAGGATTGGGGGTTAGGGGGACACCTGATATAAATTAAATTCACACTATTAGTGAAACATTTTGTTATTGTGCTATATTGCGATTAATTGTTTGAATGACAGAGATCTCTCTTCCCCCATCCTCTCTCTCTCTCTCTCTCTCTCTCTCTCTCTCTCTCTCTCTCTCTCTCTCTCTCTCTCTCTCTCTCTCTCTCACGATTACGGATTTACACAGTTTCGGATAAATGAAACAGTCTGTCATGCATATTTTAATTTTAAAATATCTGTCGTTGATTAAAAAATAATAAATTCCAGGGCTGAAAACGAACCTATGACATACACACATAAGCAGCATAAAAGCACCTAATAAATGGGGTGGCGCAGTGGATAAGTCGCCGGTTTCCTATGCCGAAGGTCGCGGGTTCGATTCTCGCAAGGGGCGAACGTATGTGACTTAGGTACGAGACTATTGAGGTCACCGAGGGTTTTCTCCGGGCACTCCGGTTGCCTCCCTCCCTTCAATAATGGTACTGGACGCAGTCAATATAAAAATTTCAAAAATAAAAATTCGATTTTCTTTCCGTCTTCTAATAGCGATCTCCCTGCCTTTACACCACCTGTTTGACTGATGAATGTGTATTTGGTGTGTGTGAGGGTGGATGAGACAGGTGAGCGTGTATGTTGGTATAGATCGCCGCGCTTTGAGCCTGATTGATTTGGGGAAAGGCGCGTATATAGCATCCTGTATTATTATTATTATTATTATTATTAATGTCAATAAGTAAACATAAACAACAACAAAAACAACAACAAAAGACTGCAGTAGCGGAATGTTAATAATAATGATGGTTAAAAGTAATGGAAGTTCCCCCTCTTTCCGTAATAAGCTCTTTGATGTAACCACATGAGTGTATGACATGGTAATCGAATGCATATGAGGCTCTGCAAGTGAGTGTGTAATTTATTGTCGCCTTGCCACACATCTAATTTAGATCTATATAATCTTCCTGTCCCTCTATTACTTTCGTTTCATCAGACTGACCTTGTTAAACAGGTATGCAGTCCACGATCGAATGACCTGTGCAATTAAACAAACAATCCAGTTGGTAGATTCTTAACACGATAATTTCTGTTCATCAAGTGAATGAAATATATAATCAAGACAACACGAACGCACACACACACACACCCACACACACCCACACACACACACACACACACACACACACACAGGCCTATATACATGTTCGGCCTATAGCACCATATTCCCATTTGCTGTGAGAAACTGATTTATTTTGTATTCACCATAAACTAAATTATCTGAAAACGAATTTTTACACATTTCTCATGCCAACATCAATAAAGTATCCACAAAGCTGTTGTGTTTTCGTGCAAACTTAGCTTAATTCAAGACCAATATTAAACTGGAGAATTAGGCAGCATATGCTTTACATATCTTTTATTCAGCCCAACTGTCTCGCACCTCTGAGCCAACTAAAATATTAAGTATATATATTTTAAAACTTACTTCCACATGTCTGAATAGAGGTAAATAGTACTGATGCATGCTGGGTGCTGGGGAAAGTCAAGGCCGTCGAATTTGGCCACTTCCGCTATGGAACCATAGATGACGAAATATTTATTTGTTCTGAACTGACCAATCAGCCAGCCAGTACCGACGAGGGTCCATTTGCCGACGGTTTCACATAGCTCCTTCTGTTTGCCAATTGCCTATCAGAGTTATAATAATAAGCTTAATAATAATAAGAATAATAAGAATAATAATAACAGCAACAAAAGAGGAAACACACTAAGAAAAGGACAGTGGAGTAAAAGTTAAAGGTTATGTTTATTTTTAATTATTATTTTAATAGCTGCATAAATATTTTATTATATTTTATTGTATCTATCTATCTATCGATCGATCGATCGATCTATCTATCTATCTATCTATCTATCTATCTATCTATCTATCTATCTATCTATCTATCTATCTATCTATCTATCTATCTATCTATCTATCTATCTATCTATCTATCTATCTATCTATCTATCTATCTATCTATCTATCTATCTATCTATCTATCTATCTATCTATCTATCTATCTATCTATCTATCTATCTATCTATCTATCTATCTATCTATCTATCTATCTATCTATCTATCTATCTATCTATCTATCTATCTATCTATCTATCTATCTATCTATCTATCTATCTATCTATCTATCTATCTATCTATCTATCTATCTATCTATCTATCTATCGATCGATCGATCGATCGATCGATCGATCGATCTATCTATCTATCTAATGTTTTTGTGTGCTACGTGTAGATATATATGTTTAGAAATGAACTTATTGCAATTACCAATAATTATTTTCTCATTTAGTTTATTTTTTAATTACCCCCTCATCCACCTCTTTCCCTTATCAGGTTTTTGCGATTTCCACTCAGCTTCCATATTATTTTAACTCCTTACATTTCCATCCATCTTTCACGCCCTGAAGAAAGGCGGTTAAGAAATGCTCTTTTACCAATGGTCTTCTTTTTGCAGGTCTTTACATCTGTTTACCTGCAGAAACAAAATCTCAACCGACGAGTGGAGGTCCTCCTATATTGAATGGAGGGATGCAGTCCAAGAAAGACTGTTCACCTTAACTTCGAAGTATAAGGCAGTGTAGTGTGGTAGTGCTAACTTTGACGTGACATCTTCTTTGAGAATACTGAGTTGTTACTTCCTTTTCTTCAAAAAACTTTTACTGGTCATAAGAATATTACATCTTAATAAATCAAACATTAAATATAAACTAAATACATTGAAAATCACTCCGTTTATCTCTTTTAAGTCTGAATACTTTCTCAGCAACTTTTCGATTTAGTGTCTCATTTCATATTATTTTAAAAAAAGTGATTTTGATGACAGAGCGTCACTATCCATCTAGATAATTAGGCTTTCATTATAGCAAGCTTCTCGTTAGCTTACTAAAGCTGTTTGTAGTAGTATCGCTAATAGTAGTACTAGTAGTAGTAACAGTGGTAATCATCATCATCACCACCTTCATTATGATCATTATCATCATCATCATAGTTATCATAATTATAATTATACTGTCGAATATAAGAAGGGCAAGCTTCTCGTTAGCTTACTAAAGCTGTTTGTAGTAGTAGCGCTAGTAGTAGTACTAGTAGTAGTAACAGTGGGTCATCATCATCATCACCACCTTCATTATGATCATTATCATCATCATCATAGTTATCATAATTATAATTATACTGTCGAATATAAGAAGGGCAAGCTTCTCGTTAGCTTACTAAAGCTGTTTGTAGTAGTAGCGCTCGTAGTATTACTAGTAGTAGTAGCTGTGGGTCATCATCATCATCACCACCTTTATCATCATCATAATCATCATCATCATTATCATCATCATCATAATAATTATAATTATACTGTGGAATAAAAAAGGGTACTCACGGCAAAATAAAAGAAATGTTTCGTAATGTAGTTAAAGAACGACCAAAAACAGACTCTAAGCAACTTCCATAAAATACCCAACAGTCTCTCTGACGATAGTGGCACAGGATTTTCAAACTGAAAACAAAACGTGCAGTTTATTAACACGTGTAAAAAAAAAATGTATCAATATTTTTCTGATTATTTATGTTATACTTGACAATAATTATAAAGTTATTATAATAATTTCGATCACAGTTTTATTTGAACTGTAAAAAAAAGAATGTCGACAATTATTAAACTCGAAGTTTTTGCCATATTTTCAAACACTTAATTGAGCGAACAAAATAACATCTAGCAATACAAAACTAGGAACCCAGAAGGTAAGATTCTTTAACAGCATTCTAATACTAACATCAGAAAACGTTTCTCCACTAACAGTTTTTTCACACTGGCACAGTTTACCATGAACTATAAAAACTGCACAGAATATTGATTTGATTGTTTTAAAAATCAGTTGGACGTAATGCCAAAATTCAGAGATTTATTCTATTGCATTGCTTTGATGAGTAATACAAATAGGAAAATTGCATGCATATAGATCCAAGCAAAGTGTAGATGATGTAGGTCATTTATGAAGGCTTCACGGCCTGTTTCGTCCTCAAAATACTAGGCTACTACTACAAGTACTACTAATAAAGTAGGCCTACACTTACAGTTTTTCGATCAAATTTAATCTATAATAATAGCATCAAAGTAGAGTACCCGTATAATGTGTTAGCGACCACAGAGGAATGATGGATCAGTATTCATTTCAAGATTATATTGTATATGTCAGTATTACTACTTATTGAACGTTTAATATTATTCAGTCTTATACATTATACCAGCAACGTGCTCTTACCTGCTCTATGAACGTTTTAAAGGTCATTAGAGGACAGGCAACCAACCAAGGCGGGTACATTACGTACAAATAAAACTCAAGCAACCCAGGCACTTCTGGCAGCACAGGCCAGTCATACAAACATTTTCTTGTTTCAGAGGGTGCCGATGCTTCACTAATGACATCAAAACTGGTTTTTGCACTAGTAAAATGGGCCATTTCTGTCATGTCAGTTTTTTCCACATTTGATTCTTCTGCGGTCGTTCTTCGTCGTTCAGTCAATGTAGATTTTCCTGGTGGTATAGGCTGCTCTGCTATTTCTTCTATCCTTTGTACAGTTCGCCGCTTGAGGTTTGCGAATCGTTCTTGTTTGATTGCCCATATCCGTTCAAGTGCAAAGAAAAGACATCGCATCGGTACAAAGTCTGTCATTCTCGCACTAATAAAATATTGTAGGAAGTCCTTGAACTCTATAATCTTGTACTGTAACAAAAGGCATAAACATATATTAATTATACTTTGTTTACGCAAATAATGGAAGGCTTGAACATAATTATAAAGGTATCGTTTTGTACTCTATTCCTTGTTTATGCCAGTTTCATTGAAATGACAAACCTATTTGAAATAAAAGGATTGATCAGTCATCAATGGCAGCTATTACGACTTTTTATTATAAATGTTCAACAAAGAACAGCTTCAGTTCAAAACACATTTATTACCAGGATTTCACTGTTTACGAGAATTCTTGTTTTAATTCTAGGATCCTCAGAAACTGAATGTAGACTAAATAAATGAGTAAAGCTACTAAGTACTGTATATTTAGTGCTACGCAAAGGCCTTGAAATAATCAGACTAAATTGAGACGAATCGCCTCAGGTAGCATAGCAAGTACTCCCGATGCTGCGTACTATTATGAGATTATTTACCACAAGTCAAATTTCATAGTTACTATGTCACTCTGGAAGTACATCATTGGAAGAAAGACGACCCATACAGCAGGCACGCTTGTCAGGTTAGAGACAACATAAAAGGGTAAAGGGACCAGCAGCAGCAACAGCAGGAATTGCCAAGATTGCAAGTACAGGGTAAGCAAAACACCAAGCAAGATGTAGCCATATTTTCTCAGCTGAAAAACAACATTACACATAATGATCATCATACATAGAAAAAATAACTTATCAGAAGGTACCAGAATGTTTGAGAAAATAACATCATGTAATGCATGGCGAGGTGGCTCCATTTTACACTACTACTGCTACTACTACTACTACTACTACTACTACTACTACTACTACTACTACTACTACTACTACTACTACTACTACTACTACTACTACTACTACTACTACTACTACAGGATGCTATCACGCACTTTTCCTTCAATCGAACTCAAAGGGCGGCGATCTAAAGAGAGTCTACAGAAGGTGGAAGAGATATCAATTTTTATTTTTCCAAATTATATTGACTGCATCCAATACATTATTAAAGAAAGGGAGGAAATTGGAGCAACCGGAGAAAACCCTCGGTGTCATGAAGAGTCTCGTACCTAAGTCGCATCAAGTCAGTTCGTCCAACGCGAGGTTTGAACCCGCGACCTTTGGCACAGGAAACAAGCTACCAAGCCACTCGACATTGAGTAAGCACTGCCGACAGTTAGTCATTGTTTATAGGGTCCATGCAGCGGACTGCAAAGAGCCCAATCAGGACCATAAAATCAAGACCACAATTTGGTTGAAAGTGGACTCACCCTTGATCCGCATAAAAGATCTGCCGAAACAACCCTAGTGGTAACACTGAAGGCACTCCACCAGCCGGTCACTTTACAATAAAGGCATCCCACGCAGGGCACGCTGAGGCTAATTTATTGAACCCCCGTTTACAAAAACAAAATAGAATATAAACAGCATTATAAAATATCAATAAAACACATACATATAAAATGCTTATATCGCTATATAAAAATATCATAGGAAGCCCTAGAGACCATTTTGGCAGAAAGCGTCCAATATTCCCAAGCCACAGGCGCTTGTATCTGTATCTGGCCTATGCCCGTGACGCGTTTCCCTTTGGCTATAGGCGCTCCCGTGTCCAGATACAAGCGCCTGTGTCCCAAGCTAACCCAACAGGCTCCATACACAAAGGAGGAGTTCTGGGAGAGTTTTTAAGAAAAAGGTAGGTGGTATGGGGCGCTATGTGTCCATTTATTCTATGTGACTATTCTATACATAGAATAAATTCTATGCACATAGAAAGCATTCTATGCACACAAAAAGCATTCATTAGTTGAAATTCCATTTATAAAAAAGAAACCAATATTGTAAGTCATAGAATAAAATTTTTTGTATAGAATAACATTCTATGTCCATAATAAAATTCTATGTATATAATAACATTTTATAATAGAGAATAAGATTCTATGTATGTAATACAATTCTATATTATAGAATGCATTTGTATGCATAGAATTATATTCTATAGCATAGAATGAATTCTATTACAAAGAATGAATTCTATAACATAGAATTTATTCTATGTGCATACAATTCATTCTATAACATAGAATGAATTCTTTAACATAAAATAAATTGCATGACATAGAATGAATTCTATACGCATAGAATTCATTCTATAACATAGAATGAATTCTTTAACATAAAATAAATTATATGACATAAAATGAATTCTATGTGCATAGAATGAATAGTATAACATAGAATGAATAAGATGACATAGAATGAATTCTATGACATAGAATGAATTCTATAACATAGAATGAATTCTATAGCATAGAATGAATTCTATGTTACAGAATGAATTCTATGTCGTAGAATTCATTCTATGCTATAGAATTCATTCTGTGCTATGGAATAAATTCTATGTCATAGAATTCATTCTTTGCTAAAGAATTCATTCTATGTTATAGAATTCATTCTATGTCATAGAATTCATTCTATGTGATCTTATTCATTCTATGTTATACTATTTATTCTATGCTATAGAATTCATTCTATGTCATAGAATTCATTCTATGTCATAGAATTCATTCTATGTCATAGAATTCATTCTATGTCATAGAATTCATTCTATGTCACAGATTTCATTCTATGTCATAGAATTCATTCTATGTCATAGAATTCATTCTATGATATAGAATGAAATCAATACATACACTTTTTTAAATAGTAAAAACTGGGGCACTGTCGAGGTATAGAGAACATTTTTATGGCATGGGACTGTATTGCAGAGAGATATACACATTGCCACATCACATCACCACACCACATCACTCTACATCACACTGCACCACAAATGTGATGGGTAGGTGTGGTGGAGTGATTAGGTTATGTGATGATGTGGTCTGATTCACTCGCTTTTAAGGCATAATAGAACTATTGCAGATACATACATACACATTACCACATCACATCACCACAATACATCACTCTAAATCACACCACACTGCACCACAAATGTGATGGGTGGGAGGGGTGGGGTGATTAGATTATGTGATGTGATTCACTGATGCCATGGATATGTGCTGTCTGCTGCAATGTGAAGATGTGCTGCTGCTGTGATGTCGGCTGATGCAATGTGATGATTTGTTGATGTGATGTTATTTTATGTGGTGGTGCGTTTTCACGATGATGGTGATGAAGCAATGTGATGCAGTGATGTGATGTGATGATGTGATCGATGTGGTGATGATGCGATGTGGTGATGTGTCATACAATATCTTTTTTTTAATTCTAAATTTTGTTACAATTTATTAGTTGTGTTTTTTAATTTTATGTGAGTGAAATGAATTATATGTATATAGAATTAATTGTATAACACAGGAAGAATTGTATGACAAAATACCTTTTTATAAAACATAAAATGGATTTTATTCGCAACACTGAATACATTCTATTTTCATAGAATTATTTTTTTAACATTTGGTGCACATAGAATGCATTCTATGTTATAGAATGTTCATTCTATAACATAGAATATTCATTCTATAACATAGAATGTTCATTCTATAACATAGAATGGTCATTCTATAACATAGAATGGTCATTGTATAACATAGAATCCATTCTATAACTTAGAATGTTCATTCTATAACATAGAATCCATTCTATAACATAGAATGTGCATTCTTTAACATAGAATGCATTCTATAATACAGAATGTTCATTCTATGCGCAACTAGGTCATTCTATGTGAAACGAGGCCTTGACGAATAAAGGGACATGTGCACGAGCGCGAGAACTGAAGAAATGGCTGACGTGCCAAGCGTTCTGCGGGCTTTATCAGACATTAGAACAGGCTCTAATCGCACGATACCGAGCCGATTGCAAATCGGACCGCCGGCAAGCAGTAGTTCTGACGTCATCACGTAGCAATCGGGATCGGATCCCAAACAAAATCGTTGCACAATCGGCATGTGTGGCGGGGCCTTTAGGTTTCTTGATGCAGATGACTTCGATGGTAGTGTGAGTAGTTGGCTAGCAATAAAAATAATTGACGTCACACCCTCCCCTCCCCCCCCCTTCCGCCCCTGCGTGCTTACTTTTTCATTACAATGTGCTGAGGTTCTGTAAGGGTTTATAGTGACAAAATCTAATTAAATAATCAGTTCTTTTTGCTCAATACCGAAGAAATAAGCGTACTGTCCACTCATAAAAAGCAATAATTAATATATTTAAAGGTCGAATATTGCGATACAACTCTGAGACATAATAATTATTGCAAATCATCTATTTCACCCCAGGCGGCCACCCATAACCTATTTTCAGCTAAATAGCTCTGTTGCGAATTTGGCCCCCCTTTGTGAGAACACCCACATTTATGTATAGTTCCTTCCATTAATAAAATGGATAGCATAATAGCATTAGGAACGTACGTCAGCCATTGATGTAGAGTGATGTGGTGTGGTGATGGGATGTGGCAATGTGTATCTCTCTGCAATGCAGTCCCATGCCATACAAAATGTTCTCTATACCTTGACAGTGCCCCAGGTTTTACTATTTAAAAAAAGGTTTTTATATTGATTTCATTCTATAACATAGAATGAATTCTATGACATAGAATGAATTCTATGACATAGAATGAATTCTATGACAAAGAATGAATTCTATAGCATAGAATGAATAGTATAACATAGAATGAATAAGATGACATAGAATGAATTCTATGACATAGAATGAATTCTATAACATAGAAATATTTATGCAGCTATTAAAATAATAATTAAAAATAAACATAACCTTTAACTCATTATGTCATAGAATTCGTTCTATGCTATAGAATTCATTCTATGTTATAGAATTCATTCTATGTCATAGAATTCATTCTATGTAATCTTATTCATTCTATGTTATACTATTCATTCTTTGCCTATAGAATTCATTCTATGTCATAGAATGAATTCTATGTCATAGAATTCATTCTATGCTATAAAATTCATTCTATGCATATAGAATTCATTCTTTGTCATAGAATTCATTCTATGTTATACAATTCATTCTATGCACATAGAATTAATTCTATGTCATGCAATTTATTTATTTATTTCCATGTAATAGAATTCATTCTATGTTGTACTATTCATTCTTTGCCTATAGAATTCATTCTATGTCATGGAATGAATTCTATGTCATAGAATTCATTCTATGCTATAAAATTCATTCTATGCATATAGAATTCATTCTTTATTATAGAATTCATTCTTTATTATAGAATTCATTCTATGTTTTACAATTTATTCTATGCACATAGAATTAATTCTATGCCATGCAATTTATTTTATGTTAAAGAATTCATTCTATGTTATAGAATTCATTCTTTGCAATAGAATTCTTTCTATGTTATAGAATTTAGTTCTATGCATACAAGTGCATTCTATAATATAGAATTGTAATACATACATAGAATCTTATTCTCTATTATAAAATGTTATTCTATACATAGAATTTTATTATGGACATAGAATTTTACACTATATTATAAAATGTTATTCTATACAAAGAATTTTATTCTATGACTTACAATATTGGTTTCTTTTTTTTATAAATGGATTTTCAACTAATGAATGCTTTTTGTGTGCATAGAATGCTTTCTATGTGCATAGAATTTATTCTATGTATAGAATGGTCACATAGAATAAATGGACACATGGCGCCCCATAGGTGGTGTAGCGAAGAAGATAGTAGATTGTTAGAACAGATTAGGAACGAAAAGGAACAAATGAGAACAACAGCCACAGTGGTATTTAAAGCACTAAATTTCCCCAAAGTGGGAATATTATTTATACAGAAACCCCCGGTACCATCATGGGGATACTGCCGACAGAGCCATAACAATACACACACACCCACACACACACACAGACACCCACACACACCCACCCACACCCCCACACACACACACCCACACACACAAGTATGTAAAACACCACACATTCACCTCCACACACATGCCCACCACACACACACATACACACCCACACACACACACACACACACACACACACACACACACAAATAATCATGCATCGATCGACGTGTTTGGTGTTGTCTAAAACTACAATATGAAGTCTTCGAAACTGAAACTTTGCTACAAATGTGGAAAGAGTTGATTTTTATTACCTTTACAGAAGGATTGAAGTACTGTAAGCCACGGGACAAAACGATGTAAACAAGCATCGGAGGATAAATTGCCCACATGTAATAATTCAGGTAGGTATACCAAAATCCGTCTGCAATATCCTGTAGAAATGAAGAATATCCAATTATTATTCCCTTTCAACAAACTTTGGGATTTTGACCCGAAGCCGATTTTTAACCCACCAAAATAGTAATAAAAATAATAATAATAATAATTAATGTTATTATTATTATTATTATTATTATTATTATTATTAAATGTATTATTATTATTTTTATTATTATTATTATTATTATTATTATTATTATTATTATTATAAATGAATAAAAACATAAAATTTAAAAGAAATATATATTCATGTTATTTCGTTAAGAAAATATTTTATATGGCAGTTTTTTTCCCATTTTGATCGAATTTTCATTTTAAAAGACAAATATCATTTTTACCTCAGAAGTCGATGTACGGCGATTGTTCAAAACATTCAATTCTGTCAATGGTTAGCAATGTATATCTAGACACATTATTAGTATCTTAAGTGTTAACGGATATGACAATATTAGAATTAAAGATACAAGTAGCAATGCTCACTGTCTACCCCTAGCAGTATGCTTGCTCTGGTGGACTAGTGTTGATTTATGTCCTTATCCCCTCAACCCCGAGATGGTTATCCCCGTCTGTCGAATCGCCAATGGTGGTGTGGAGGTTAAACTTCAATGCTCATTCATTCTGTTTAATTCTGAAGAGCTCTTAGACCATAACAATATCCGTTGGAAATAATAATCGTATACTGAAATAGTCACCAAGGAGTTTCTATAAAGCATCCAGCATATTGCCACGGCTGCATGGAAAAATAATGGTATACGAATCACCAACCATCCAATCAACAAAGGGGCAACATATCGTACGCGTTGAGTTTTTAGTGACAGATACAAATACAGCTGCAGATCTTTATTTCGTCCTTAAGCATTACAAGGATACCTGCGTGCAGCACACATCACATTAACCTATGTTGACAAAACACCAACATACTGGAACAGAAGGTAAACGGCAGTGGCTACTGAAAGGTCAACAAGTTGTAAAATAATGGCATACACTGATTACTTTTACAGAACATGATGGAAATAGTGGATTATAAATATGGAGAGGATGTGTATGCTGAAGCAGGAAAAGAAGACAGGATGTGTACGTTGAAGAAGAAGAAAAACAAGAAGACAACAACGACTACGATGATGATGATGATGATGATGACGACGATGATGATGACGCTGATGATGATGATGATGATGGCACGTTTTGGAACAATTTGATGAAACATGATAAATCTTACAGCACGGAAACTTGAACATCGTTTTCGAATACATTAAATAAAGTATCAATTCAAAATGGTGACCTACAGTATCAATACAGACACCAGAAGATACAGCATCACACTTAACATTATAGAAATTAGTATCACAAGAAAGTTTGTTTTTGTAAACACACACACACACACACACCCAAACATACATTGGCAAGTTGTGTAAGTAAATTGAAATAAAGGTTACACTCATAGCTATTAAATTGCATATTACACCATCATAATACTTACTTCTCCGCCTGAAAAGGTGCTCAACCAGCTGCCTGTGTTCCTTACCGATTTCAGCTCTTTGCGTAGATCTGGGGCGAAAAATGCATTTTGTTAAAGGGTAGATAGACTTCATCGAACACCAAAAACGCAGACTTTGTTATGTAAAAAATGTTTTTATGTATTGTTTAATTTTGCATATGGCTACATTTGAACCAATAATAATAATAATAATAATAATAATAATAATAATAATAATAATAATAATAATAATAATAATAACAACACCAACAATAATAATAATAATAACAACAATACTGATAATAATAATAATAATAATAATAATAATAATAATAATAATAATAATAATAATAATAATAATAATAATGGGTGCATATAAGTAAACAAAAATATCTTTCAACGTTTGTTGACAATTCTTACAATCAAAATAAACTGAAATTGATTATGAAATGTTTGCTGAGAGACTGTCTTTGTTCATCTAAACCTATATCAGTATAGGAAAATGGATATATCGTTATGGCAAGGGAGCCCAGCAGCTTTACCTTGAAGTGTAAACTGATGGTCTTGTCTTTCCAAATGTGTTTCAACCTTGTCACGGCAGCAGTTGTTTGTGCGACTCTGGAGAGGACTTCCTGTTGGGAACCATTGTCTGATACAATGGCTCCTAAAAATTCGAGGCTTGGCACAGTTTTGAGGAATTGACCTTGGACCTTTATGTCGGCGTGGATGCCATTGGTGTTATTGGTCATCAATTTGTTCTTCTCTGCACTTATTTCCATTCCAAAGGCTTTGGAGGAAGAGTTAAGCTTCTGTATCAGCTGTTCATGTTCTTGTTCCTCTCCAGCCAATCCATCAATGTCATCCACAAAACGGAGGGTGGAGATTGTTAAACCTCTTATGCTGAATGTGCCTTCGTGATCTGCAAAGGCATCTGACATGATGCGCTCCAGGAAGATGTTGAAGAGTGTTGAAGAGAGTAGGCATCCTTAACGCACGCCGATTGTTGTTCTGAAACAGTTCCCGATGTCGCTTTTGTACAGGACTGCACTGGTATCCTTGTCATGCGGGCTTTTGATGACTCCAATAATATTAGGGCTGATGTACACTTTCATGGCTGCCCATAGAGATGCACGCCAGACTCGATCTTGAAGTCTTGAAGTCACATCATATAGATGTTGTTGGAGCTGTAAGTATTTCTCGCCATTGTTCTGAGGTTGAAAATCTGTTCAGTAGTACATCGCCCTTCCCTGAATCCTGCTTGTTCTTCAGCTATGATTTGTTCAGCTTGGGGTTTCAACCTGTTGAGTATTAATTTCAGGAGGACTTTGCTGGGATGGCTGATGAGGCTGATGGTGCGGTATGTTTTACACTCCTGAAGGTTATCCTTTTTGGGAAGAGTGATGACAAGCGACTGGGTCCATGGTGTAGGTCATTCCCCACTCTGCCAGATCTTGTTACAGATAATGGTGAGGTCGCAAATCATCGCTTCTACTCATGCTTCAAGCAATGGGCTCTATGCTCAAAGCGACGCGGTCACGTGCTGCGGGAATAACACAGCGTGCGCGAGTTTGAAAATGGTGAAGTACTGTGCTGCGTTTGGATGCTCTAACTCCGACGTAAAACCTTTATGCAAAGAAAAGAACAACTCCTTTCATAGATTTCCACTGAAAGATGAAATATTGATGAAGCAGTGGTATTCAAAAGTAATCCGGAAAGATTTTGTGGCAAACGAGCACAGCACTGTAAATGAAAGTAAATCAACACTAGTAACAGAGCCTTTGTCATCATGGTTTAGCCTACATCAGCAAGGTCTATTAACAGGTGACTGACAAAACATTACAACTACAACTGTACAACTAAGTAGTGAGAACATTACCAAGTAAAATTAAATCAATCATGCCAGTAAATAAGTAGGCCTAAGTCAGTCAGTACTGAGCCACAAGGCCCTGGCATATCTGCCGTGATTTGACAAAACCGAGTAAGTCCACCTAAGGTCGAAAATGAGTTTTTTGCGCCATCAAACTTGCAAGAGAATGACGCATCTTACCTGTAAAAATCAAATCCGAACTATGTTTAGATTTGGAGATATCATAGAGTAAGTCCTTGTTAAAAAATTTTTAAGTGGGGGAATAAACTGATAAAACCAAGCAAGTCCCCTGCGATTTTGTTTCGGCGATCCTCTGGCTGATGCTCGAGTTGGCATGATGACGTCATCTTCTACAATAACCTGACAAATAAAAGTAAGTCCTCCCGACCAATGAGAAAGCGCCTTATGATGAAGTGGACCAGTGAGAATCCAT
The DNA here is from genome assembly GCA_036898135.1 of Oncomelania hupensis. Classification (NCBI taxonomy): domain Eukaryota; kingdom Metazoa; phylum Mollusca; class Gastropoda; order Littorinimorpha; family Pomatiopsidae; genus Oncomelania; species Oncomelania hupensis. Next base: position 30,108,036 of record CM072513.1, read on the forward strand.
GTTATTGCTGCTGTGCAATATTATTTTCCTGTGAAAAAGATGACGAAATTTCAGTCAGCAAATGACGTGTTCGGCTTTTTGAAAAAGAGTTTTCTTCATGTACTTTCCTGCCCACCATGAAGGATCCTGTAGATCTTCCGCCTACGCGGCAACTTCAACAAGGTGTGGAAACAAACAAACAAACTATCCTTTCCTATCCTATCCTATTCTTCCCGTAACCCTGAGGTCGTAGGGGCACCACAGATGATCGTTTAACCAGCATACTCCATCTCTCTGTCCTCAGCAGCCCTGATGGCTTCGCTCAGTGTCAAACTAGTCCATTCTCGGATGTTGTCATCCCCCCCTCTTTTTCGGTCTCCCTCTTCTTCTACCTCCTTGCACTGTGCCTTGCAGAATAGTCTTTGCAAGGCCTGATGATCTGGTGACGTGGCCATACCATCGGAGTTTCCGTTTCTTCACCACTGTGAGCAGGACATCGTGTGGTCCAATGGCTTGTGTGATGGTCTGTCGGAATTCGTCGTTGGTGATGTGTTGGGTATAGGAAATGCCCATAGCTCTTCTGTAGCACCTCATCTCCATGCTTTGTATTCTTCGTTGTAGATCTGCTGTGAGGGCCCATGCTTCGCAAGCATATAGGAAGATGGAGATGACAAGGGAGCGCAGCAGTGTTACTTTGGAATGTAGAATGATGGTCATGTCTTTCCAAATGGCTTCAACCTTGTCAGGGCAGCAGTTGTTTGTGCGATCCTGTAGAGGACTTCCTGTCGGGACCCATTGTCTGATACAATGGCTCCTAAATATTTGAAGCTATGCACTGTGTTGAGGGATTGGCCTTGGACATTGATGTCCGTGTTGATGCCATTGGTGTTGTTGGTCATCATTTTGGTCTTCTCTGCACTTATTTCCATTCCATAAGCTTTGGTGGTGTCAAGCCTCTGTACCAGCTGTTCAAGTTCTTGTTCCTCTCCAGCCAATCCATCAATGTCATCAGCAAAACGAAGATTGGAGATTGCTCTAACCCCTATGTTGACTGTGCATTCGTGATCTGCAAGCGCATCTGACATGATGCGCTCTAGGAAGATGTTGAAGGGTGTTGGAGAGAGTAGGCATCCTTGACGCACACCGATTGTTGTTCTGAACCAGTTCCCGATGGCGCTGTTGTGGAGGACTGCACTGCACTGGTAGCCTTGTCATTTAGGTTTTTGATGACTTAAATAATTTTAGGTCTGATGTACGCTTTCATTGTTGCCCATAGAGCTGCATGCCAGACTCGGTCAAACGTTTTCTTGAAGTCTATGAACACATGATATAGATGTTGTTGGTGCTGTAGGTATTTCTCACAGATTATTCTGAGGTTGAAAATCTGTTCAGTGTTACTTCGCCCTGCCCTGAATCCTGCTTGTTCTTCAGCTATGATTTGTTCAGCTTGGGGTTTCAACCTGTTGAGTATTATTTTCAGGAGGACCTTGCTGGGATGGCTGATGAGGCTGATGGTGCGGTAATTTTCACACTCCTGAAGGTTACCTTTTTGGGGAAGAGTGATGACAAGCGACTGGGCCCATGGTATAGGCCAATCTCCAATCTGCCATGTCTTGTTACAGATAATGGTGAGGGCATCAATCATCGCTTCTCCTCCTGCTTGTAGCAGTTCCGCGGGTATGTTGTCCACTCCCGTTGACTTCCCTTTCTTTAGCGATTGCACTGCTGCCTCAACTTCTCCCCCGGAGAATTGGGAGGAATTCTTCTTCTCTGTTCTCGGGACATGCTAGAACTGATGGGTCTCCATTTGGTGTATGGTTGTAAAGGTCAGAGCAGTACTCTGTCCATCTGTCCAAGACTTCTTGTTCTTCTGTAAGGCATATGCCAGACTTGCTTTGGATCGTGGAGACTTTGGGCTGTTTGACACTTGTCAGCCGCTTTACAGTCTGGTAGGCCTTCTTGCTGTTGTTCTTTTTCAGACTGTTCTCTATTTCCTGGCATTGATCTTCTATCCAGTTCTCCTTTGCTGTGCGCATGCCTTTTCGGATGTCATTGTTGGTTTTTTGGTAGACATCAGCTCCCTGTGAGGTGTTCTTTTTCTTTTTCTTTTTTAATCTCTCTTCGTTTATCACACAGATCCAAAAGTTCAGGTGTGATCCACGTCTTTTTCTTTGGTCGGTGCTTGCCAAGGATCTCAGTGGCGGCATCTGCCTCAGCTGAGTTGAAGGTGGTGGTCAAGGTGTTGACATCTACTTCACCAGCCCCCAAAATGAGCAGTGGTGCACATTTCCCTTCAATTGTGACCTGAAATAGTTCTGCCACCTCCGGGTCTTGCAGTTTGTCCAGGTCGAACTTCAGTCTAGTGCAGTATTTACTCTCTTCAAGTGGAGCCGGAAAGACATCATCAAGAGATCGTGGTCACTTCCGATGTCTGACCTGGAAAAATGCGTGTCCTGCCAATGTTGATGCTTGATCTGAAGCGTTTCGTGACCATGATGTAGTCTATTTGGTTGTGATGCTCCCCCCCCCCCCTCCCGGGACTGTGCCATGTCCATCGTCTGGAGTTTTTGTGGAGATCAAGCGTGTTTGCCAGTACCAGATTGTTGTATCTGGCAAACTCCAAGAATCTCAGACCCCTGTCATTTGTCTCGTTGTAGCAGTGGGGTCCACATGTGTCTCCCCAGTTGTGGTGCGCATCTTGGCAAACCTTGGCATTCCAGTCGCCTTGCACTATGACTATGTCCTTCTTCGGCACTTGGTCAAGGACCGCCTGTAGATTTTCATAAAAATCCTCCACTTCGCTGTCGTCATAGTCTGATGTTGGGGCATAGGTCTGGATGATGGTGATGTTGAAAGGGGCTGCTCTCAGGCGGATGGTAATGAGTCTACTGGAGACTGGGCGGCAACCCATGACAGTGGCTAGAATGTTCTTGTGGACCAAGAATCCAACGCCGTGTTCGTGCCTGTCATCTCTACCGCTGAAATAGAGCTTGTGTCCTTTGTCGGTCGTTGTTTCACCTAGGCCTTTCCAGCGCAGTTCGCTAATGCCTAGAACGTTCCATCGATAGTGGTCCAACTCGTGGGCCAGTTCTTCTAATTTTCCTTCCGCAGTTAGGGTCCTGACATTCCAGGTTCCTATGACGATGTTGTTTCTCGTGCGGATCTTGCTAAATTGTCCATCAGTAGCATACTTAACACCTCCGTCCTGGTGGCCAACGGAAGGCGCGGTCCTTGAGCCGGGCGACGACCGATCCGATATGGAATTAGTGGATAGTGTCATCATGCATGTAGTGTGTCTTGGGCAAAAAAGGACCTGGCGGTGCCCAATCCTCTCCAGGCTGTTGGCCAAAGCCGAAATCCACGAATACAGTGTGGCTCGCCTTGGCCCCGAGCACGTGGTCGTTGAACCTGTATCAACGTGAGGTTTATCGCCCTGGCCGGTGACTTCTGTGTAGAAGACTTTCGCCCAGGGATGCCGTGCTAACATTACCCCTGTTAGTCACCTCTTACGACACGCCGGGAAACGTTTGGGCCTATTCTTCAATAATGGTACAGGACGCAGTCAATATAAAAATTTCAAAAATAAAAATTAGATTTTCTTTCCGTCTTCTAATAGCGATCTCCCTGCCTTTACACCACCTGTTTGAGTGAAGGATGTGTATTTGGTGTGTGTGAGGGTGCATGAGACAGGTGAGCGTGTATGTTGGTATAGATCGCCGCGCTTTGAGCCTGAATGATGATTTGGGGAAAGGCGCGTATAGCATCCTGTATTATTATTCAGTGCCCGAACCCACAAACAAACAGCAACAAATATATTACAGACACACAACAAGGGCAACAAAATACAAGACATACACGTGGTGTAAAGGCAGGAAGATCGCTACAATAGGAAACTGAAAGGAAAATAGTTTTGTATTTTTAAAATTAAATTGGCTGCATCTAATATTATTTTGAAGGGAGAGCAAAAAAAACATGACTCCTGCATACCAACCCAGGAATATTAAGTGAAGAATGGCTAAAAACAATAAACAGGCACACATATACACCCACTTTAACTGGCGCACCCATATCTTACAAAACCCAACTTATGTGACTCATCTCGTCAGACTTTTTAAACAAAGAAACAAAACGGCCTATGGGACTTACTTGGTTTGGCGAATTTTGAAAACAACGATTTACTTAATAATAAACTGACAAAACCAAGCGGATTTGACTTACTTGGTTTTGTGAATTTTTTTAACAAGGATTTAATTCAATAATAAACTGACAAAACCAAGCGGGTGACTTGCTTGGTTTTGTCATGTTCTCAACAAAGACCTATCTCAAGAATAATCTGACAAAACAAAGCAAGTCCACAAATAGTCTTAAAACATCAAATCTTTCAAACATTTCTTTAACATTCAAGGTATGCACTCTTAAATCGAGGAATTGCATTATAATATGCCCTTAAACTTCCAGAAACGATCGCGTAATATAGCGCAACACAAAACGTCGATTTTCTCGAAAGTAGGTTTTGTGGACTTGCTCGGTTTTGTCAGTTCACGGCAGATATATTTACCAAACAATGCTGTACATAGAGTAGACAAGTAAGCTACTACTTAGTACAAGAGTACAACTACGTGCTGAACAGTGAACAACATCTTCCAAAACCTGTAGGCTAACTGAACTGTGAACTGAACTAAGTCATAAATTGAACCCCACATCATTCGTCATAAGGTTTCAACGAACATAAATTTACATGAGGTAGAGTTAATCCCGAAATTATAGGCCTCTCATCCCGGCCTTCTACCTAGTACTAGGCCTACGAGTATGATGAAGCTCTGCATGTCGTCAACTCTAAACTGAAAATCAGTCTCAAATCGCTCTTTAAAAAAACAAAAAAACTGTCCCCTGATAATAATTTGTCTGTAATCAATTTTGCACGAATGTGCTATGTTCAAAACATCACAATATCTCAAAATGTCGGTAAAGTTAAAATTTGTAAGCAGCATTGGAGTACACGCGAGCGAGCTAAAGGAAGCCATGACCGCTGTGTTATTCCCGCGCCACGTGACCATGCCGCTTTCGCGCGCCGACTTGTGCATAGAGCCCATTGTGTGGGTATGTTGTCCATTCCCGCTGACTTCTCTTTCTTCAGCTATTGCACTGCTGCCTCAACTTCTTCTCTGCTTGAAGTTTAAACCTGTTGAATATTATTTTCAGGAGGACTTTTCTGGAATGACTGATCAGTCTGATGGTGCGGTAATTTTCGCACTCCTGAAGATTGCCCTTTTGGGAGGAGTGATGTCAAGCGACTGGTTCCATAATGTATGCCACTCCCCACTCTGGCAATCCTGTTACAGATAATGGTGAGGGCCTCAATCATCGATTCTCCTCTTGCTTGAAGAAAATTGTGCGGGTATGTTGTCCACTCCCGATGACTTCCCCTTCTTCAGGGATTGCCTCAGCTTCTCTGAGAATTGGGGAGGGGGGGCAGGGTTCGGGGAGGGGGGATTTCTTCTCCTCTGTTCTCGGTACATGCCAGAACTGATGAGTCACCGTTTGGTGTGTGGTTGTAAAGGTCAGAGCAGTATCCAAGTCCATCTATCCAATACTTATTGTTCTTCTGTAAGGCATATGCCAGACTTGCTTGGATCGTGGAGACCATGGGCTGTTTAACACTTGTCAGCCGCTTCACAGTCTGATAGGCTTTCTTGGTGTTGTTCTTGTTCAGTCTGTTCTCTATAACTTATGATTGATCTTCTATCCAGTTCTCTTTTGCCTTTTTGGACGTCATTGTTGATCTTTCGGTCCAAAGGATTAGTGTGATCCACGGTTTCTTCTTAGAGCAGTGCTTTCCAAGAATCGTAGTGGCGGCATCTGTCACAGCTGAGTTGAAGGTGGTGGTCATGGAGTTGACATCTACGCCAGCTCCCAAAATGAGCAGTAGTGCAAATTTCCCTCCAATTGTGGCTTGGAATATGTTTGCCACCTCCGGGTCTTGCAGTTTGTCCAGGTCGAACTTCAGTCTAGTGCACTTTGCTGTGTTTACTCTCTTCAATTCAATTCAATTCAATTCAATTCAATATTTTATATTAAAGTCTCTTCACGTTGTGATTTTAGACCACTTCATTCTCACGCATGGACATACAGACATACAATGAAAACTGAAATGCAACCATAAATAATAACATTAAGCTTATTACTAATAATACTACAAACATTTTCCAACTGCGGACACGTATATTATACGAACTATCTCCATTATTGCAGGACTATGCAATAAAATGTCAATGTCTTCTTGAATACCCACAATGATGTTCTTTTCTTCATAAAGTGGTGTCAAAATAGGACATTCATATAAAATATGTTTTACAGATATTGGGAATAAACAAGTACACAAGATATTTTTTGAAAACTTTGTGTTCCGTGAATTTACTCTTAGTTTATTAATTAGCCTACACAAATGTCTTGGACAAGCATAATTTTCGACGTTTCTACTCTGAGGTAAATCAGAATGCATACGCTTTTCCAGTAAGGATAATAATTCATATACTGAAGGTGATATGTTATTACATGCAATAGAATTATTTGCTTTCATTGCTCCTTGTTTCGCCAATTTATCAACTACGTCATTCCAATAAATACCCGAATTACTCTCTTCAAGTGGAGCCGGAAAGACATCATCAGCAGTTGTTGTATCAAATTTTATTCATCAGATTAACATAAGTTGTACTGATTGATCACGAGATCGTGGTCACTTCCAATGTCTGCTCCTGGAAAAGTGCGTGTCCTGCCAATGTTGATGCTTGATCTGAAGCGTGTCTTGACCATGATGTAGTCGATCTGGTTGCCATGCTCCCCGCCGGGACTGTGCCATGTCCATCGTCATGATTTTGGGTGGGGTCTTAGCGTGTTTGCCAGTATCACATTGTTGTATCTGGCAAACTCCAGAGTTTCAGACCCTTGTCATTTTTCCTTTGTGTAAGTGAGGTCCACATGTGTCACCACAGTTGTGGTGTGCATCTTGGCCAACCTTAGCATTCAAGTCGCCTTGCACTATGAGTATGTCCTTCTTCGGCACTTGGTCAAGGACATCTTGCAGATGTTCATAGAAATCCTCGACTTCGCTGCCGTCATAGTCTGATTTTGGGGCATAGGCCTGGATAATTGTGATGTTGGAAGGGGCTGCTCTCAGACGCATGGTAATGATTGTACTGGAGCCTGGGCGGCAACCCATGACAGTTGCTAGAATGTCTTTGTGGACCAAGAATCCAACGGCGTATTCGTGCCTGTCATTTCTCCCGCTGAAATAAAGCTTGTGGCCTTTGTTGGCGTTGTTTCACCTAGGCATCTTTACCGCAGCTCGCCGATATCTAAAATGTTCCATCGATAGTGGGCCAGTTCTTCTAATTTTCCCACCGCAGTTAGGGTCCTAACATTTCAGGTTTACATGACGATGTTGTCTCTCATGCGGATCTGGCTAAGTTGTCCATCAGTAACACACATATCACCTCCGTCCTGGTGGCCAACGAAAGGCGCGGTCCTTGGTGACCCGGGCGACGACTGATGCGGTATGGAGTGAGTAATTCTTTTTATCATACGGTTTGTCTTGGGCTAGAAAGACCTGGCGGGCCCCAATCCTCTCAAGATTGTTGGCCACAGCCGAAATCCACGAGTACAGTGTGGCTCGCCTTGGCCCCGAGCATGTGGTCGTTGAACCTATAGTAACAAAAGGTTCTTCCTTCCTGGCTGGTGACTTCTGTGTAGTGTAACGAACGCATTTCGTACACGTTTGTGTAGGAAGACGTTATGACGTCACTGTGTTATGCCGGAAGTTTACGGTCGAATTGACAATTTAGTTTTGTGAGCTGTTGTTAGCTCAGAGACGGCATATGAGTTGGGTTGAGGGGACGTGTTCGTTGGTGCTCCGAGAAAGCGGGATTCTACTAGGAAATACTATAACTGTATATAGAACACAGGTATTTATTATTATTATTGGTATTTATCCTATCCTATCCTATCCTATCCCATAACCCGAAGGTCGTAGGGGCACCACAGATGATCGTTTAACCAGCATACTCCATCTTTCTCTGTCCTCAGCAGCCCTCATGGCTTCGCTCAGTGTCAAACCAGTCCATTCTCGAATGTTGTCCTCCCACCTCTTTTTCGGTCTCCCCCTTCTTCTACCTCCTTGCACTGTGCCTTGCAGAATGGTCTTTGCAAGGCCTGATGATCTGGTGACGTGGCCATACCATCGGAGTTTCCGTTTCTTCACCACTGTGAGCAGGTCATCGTGTTGTCCAATGGCTTGTGTGATGGTCTGTCGGACTTCGTCGTTGGTGATGTGTTGGGTATAGGAAATGCACAGAAGTCTTCTGTAGCACCTCATCTCCATGCTTTGTATTCTTCGTTGGAGATCTGCTGTGAGGGTCCATGCTTCGCAAGCATATAGGAAGATGGAGATGACCAGAGAGCGCAGCAGTCTTACTTTGGAATGTAGACTGATGGTTCTGTCTTTCCAAATGGGCTTCAACCTTGTCAGGGCAGCAGTTGTTTGTGCGATCCTGGAGAGGACTTCCTGTCGAGACCCATTGTCTGACACAATGGCTCCTAAATATTTGAAGCTGTGCACTGTGTTGAGGGATTGGCCTTGTACTTTGATGTCCGTGTTGATGCCATTGGTGTTGTTGGTCATCATTTTGGTCTTCTCTGCACTTATTTCCATTCCATAAGCTCTGGAGGTGGTGTCAAGCCTCTGTACAAGCTGTTCAAGTTCTTGTTCCTCTCCAGCCAATCCATCAATATCATCCGCAAAACGAAGATTGGAGATTGCTCTGCCCCCTATGCTGACTGTGCCTTCGTGATCTGCAAGAGCATCTGACATGATGCGCTCTAGGAAAATGTTGAAGAGTGTTGGAGAGAGTAGGCATCCTTGACGCACACCGATTGTTGTTCTGAACCAGTTCCCGATGACGCTGTTATGGAGGACTGCACTGGTAGCCTTGTCATACAGGCTTTTGATGACTTCTATAATTTTAGGGCTGATGTTGTACACTTTCATGGTTGCCCATAGAGCTGCATGCCAGACTCGGTCAAATGCCTTCTTGAAGTCTATGAACACATGATATAGATGTTGTTGGTGCTATAGGTATTTCTCACAGATTATTCTGAGGTTGAAAATCTGTTCAGTGGTACTTCGCTCTGCCATGAATCCTGCTTGTTCTTCAGCTATGATTTGTTCAGCTTGTGGTTTCAACCTGTTGAGTATTATTTTCAGGAGGACCTTGCTGGGATTGCTGATGAGGCTGATGGTGCGGTAATTTTCACACTCCTGAAGGTTACCTTTTTTGGGAAGAGTGATGACAAGCGACTGGGTCCATGGTGTAGGCCATTCCCCACTCTGCCAGATCTTGTTACAGATAATGGTGAGTGCATCAGTCATCGCTTCTCCTCCTGCTTGTAGCAGTTCCGCTGGTATGTTGTCCACTGCCACTGACTTCCCTTTCTTCAGCGATTGCACTGCTGCCTCAACTTCTTCCCGGAGAATTGGGAGGATTTCTTCTTCTTCTCTGCTCTCGGGACATGCTAGAACTGATGGGTCTCCATTTGGTGTATGGTTGTAAAGGTCAGAGCAGTACTCTGTCCATCTGTCCAAGACTTCTTGTTCTTCTGTAAGGCAAATGCCAGACTTGCTTTGGATAGTGGAGACTTTGGGCTGTTTAACACTTGTCAGCCGCTTCACAGTCTGGTAGGCCTTCTTGCTGTTGTTCTTGTTCAGATTGTTCTCTATTTCCTGGCATTGATCTTCTATCCAGTTCTCCTTTGCTGTGCGCATGCCTTTTCGGATGTCATTGTTGATTTTTCGGTAGACATCAGCTCCCTGTGAGGTGTTCTTTTTCTTTTTTAACTCTCTTCGTTTATCACACAGATCCAAAAGTTCAGGTGTGATCCACGGCTTCTTCTTTGGTCGGTGCTTGCCAAGGATCTCAGTGGCGGCATCTGTTACAGCTGAGTTGAAGGTATTGGTCATGGTGTTGACATCTACTTCGCCTGCCCCCAAAATAAGCAGTGGTGCAAATTTCCCTCCAATTGTGGCCTGAAATATTTTTGCCACCTCCGGGTCTTGCAGTTTGTCCAGGTCGAACTTCAGCCTAGTGCACTTTGCTGTATTTACTCTCTTCAAATGGAGCCGGAAAGACATCATCACGAGATCGTGGTCACTTCCAATGTCTGCTCCTGGAAAAGTGCGTGTCCTGCCAATGTTGATGCTTGATCTGAAGCGTTTCTTGACCATGATGTAGTCGATCTGGTTGTGATGTTCCCCGCCGGGACTGTGCCATGTCCATCGTCTGGATTTTGTGTGGAGACCAAGCGTGTTTGCCAGTACCAGATTGTTGTATCTGGCAAACTCCAATAGCCTCAGACCCCTGTCATTTGTCTCGTTGTTGCAGTGGGGTCCGAATGTGTCTCCCCAGTTGTGGTGCGCATCTTGGCCTCGCATCTGTCTTCATAGTCTGATGTTGGGGCATAGGCCTGGATGATGGTAATGTTGAAAGGGGTTGCTCTCAGACGGATGGTAATGAGTCTACTGGAGACTGGGCGGCAACCCATGACAGTGGCTAGAATGTTCTTGTGGACCAAGAATCCAACGCCGTGTTCGTGCCTGTCATCTCTACCGCTGAAATAGAGCTTGTGGCCTTTGTCAGTCGTTGTTTCACCTAGGCCTTTCCAGCGCAGTTCGCTGATACCTAGAACGTTCCATCGATAGTGGTCCAGCTCGTGGGCCAGTTCTTCTAATTTTCCTTCCGCAGTTAGGGTCCTGACATTCCAGGTTCCTATGACGATGTTGTTTCTCGTGCGGATCTTGCTAATTTGTCCATCAGTAGCATACTTTTCACCTCCGTCCTGGTGGCCAACGGAAGGCGCGGTCCTTGTTCCGGGCGACGACCGATCCGGCATGGAATTAGTGGATAGCCTCATCATGTGTTGTGTCTTGGGCAAAAAAAGACCTGGCAGGGCCCAATCCTCTCCAGGCTGTTGGCCACAGCCGAAATCCACGAATACAGTGTGGCTCGCCTTGGCCCTGAGCACGTGGTCGTTGAACCTGTAGTAACGTGAGGTTCCTCCGCCCTGGCCGGTGACTTCTGTGTAGAAGACTTTCGCTCAGTGATGCCGTGCTAACATCACCCCTGTTAGTCGCCTCTTACGACACGCCGGGAAACGTTGGGTCTATTCTATTTGCCCGAACCCACAGAGCATATATAGTATTTATTTATATGGTATTATATTTATATAGTATGGTATTTATAATGAGCTGTAAAGATATTCATACAAAAAGGGAAAGTATTACTTTTTATGATGTATTATAATGGAAGTGCAGAAGAACCCATGTTTGAACGAAGTACGATAACTTGTCTCAATACTTTTTGGATCACGGAATTATTATATGTGATACAGTTTATAACTATGATGCAATGTTATATTCATTCATATGTGAAGATATGGGGCTGAAATAGGAATGTAATTCAGTTGAATAATTTGTATATCTAATGATGGATAAATGTGCAGTAATATGTTATAAATTGAAGGTGAGCTGTGGATTGTAATATTTGGCTCATAATCCATTGTGTGTAGGCTACAAGACCCGGAGGTGGCAGAACTATTTCAGGCCACAATTGGAGGGAAATTTGCACCACTGCTCATTTTGGGGGCTGGTAAAGTAGATGTCAACACCATGACCAATACCTTCAACTCAGCTGTAACAGATGCCGCCACTGAGATCCTTGGCAAGCACCGACCAAAGAAGAAGCCGTGGATCACACCTGAACTTTTGGATCTGTGTGATAAACGAAGAGAGTTAAAAAAGAAAAAGAACACCTCACAGGGAGCTGATGTCTACCGAAAAATCAACAATGACATCCGAAAAGGCATGCGCACAGCAAAGGAGAACTGGATAGAAGATCAATGCCAGGAAATAGAGAACAATCTGAACAAGAACAACAGCAAGAAGGCCTACCAGACTGTGAAGCGGCTGACAAGTGTTAAACAGCCCAAAGTCTCCACTATCCAAAGCAAGTCTGGCATTTGCCTTACAGAAGAACAAGAAGTCTTGGACAGATGGACAGAGTACTGCTCTGACCTTTACAACCATACACCAAATGGAGACCCATCAGTTCTAGCATGTCCCGAGAGCAGAGAAGAAGAAGAAATCCTCCCAATTCTCCGGAAAGAAGTTGAGGCAGCAGTGCAATCGGTAAAGAAAGGGAAGTCAGCGGGAGTGGACAACATACCGGCCGAACTGCTACAAGCAGGAGGCGAAGCGATGATTGATGCTCTCACCATTATCTGTAACAAGTTCTGGCAGAATGGAGAGTGGCCTACAGCATGGACCCAGTCGCTTGTCATCACTCTTCCCAAAAAAGGTAACCTTCAGGAGTGTGAAAATTACCGCACCATCACCCTCATCAGCCATCCCAGCAAGGTCCTCCTGAAAATAATACTCAAGAGGTTGAAACCCCAAGCTGAACAAATCATAGCTGAAGAACAAGCAGAATTCAGGGCAGGGCAAAATACCACTGAACAGATTTTCAACCTCAGAATAATCTGTGAGAAATACATACAGCACCAACAACATCTATATTATGTGTTCATAGACTTCAAGAAGGCGTTTGACCGAGTCTGGCATGCAGATCTATGGGCAACAATGAAAGTGTACTACATCAACCCTAGAATTATTGAAGTCATCAAAAGCCTGTATGACAAGGCTACCAGTGCAGTCCTCCACAACAGCGCCATCGGGAACTAGTTCAGAACATCAATCGGTGTGCGTCAAGGATGCCTACTCTCTGCAACACTCTTCAACATCTTCCTAGAGAGCATCATGTCAGATGCTCTTGCAGATTATGAAGGCACAGTGATCATAGGGGTAGAGCAATCTGCAATCTTCGTTTTGTGGATGACATTGATGGATTGGCTGGAGAGGAACAAGAATTTGAACAGCTTGTACAGAGGCTTGACACCACCTCCAGAGCTTATTGAATGGAAATAAGTGCAGAGAAGACCAAAATGATGACCAACAACACCAATGGCATCAACACGGACATCAAAGTCTAAGGCCAATCCCTCAACACAGTGCATAGCTTCAAATATTTAGTAGCCATTGAATCAGACAATGGGTCCCGACAGGAAGTCCTCTTCAGGATCGCACACACAATTGCGCCCCGACAAGGTTGAAGCCCTTTGGAAAGAAAGGACCATCAGTCTACATTCCAAAGTAAGACTGCTGCGCTCCCTTGTCATCTCCATCTTGCTATATGCTTGCGAAGCATTGACCCTCACAGCAGTTCTCCAAAGAAGAATACAAAGCGTGGAGATGAGGTGCTACAGAAGACTTCTGGGCATTTCCTATACCCAACACAACACCATCGACGAAGTCCGACAGACCATCACACAAGCCATTGGACAACACGATGACCTGCTCACAGTGGTGAAGAAACGGAAACTCCGATGGTATGGCCACGTCACCAGATCATCAGGCCTTGCAAAGACTATTCTGCAAGGCACAGTGCAAGAAGGTAGAAGAAGAGGGAGACCGAGAATAGACTGGTTTGACACTGAGCGAAGCCATCAGGGCTGCTGAGGACAGAGAAAGATGGAGTATGCTGGTTAAAGGATCATCTGTGGTGCCCCTATGACCTCCGGGTTACGGGACAGGATAGGATAGGATAGATAGGCTACGCAATGTGTGTACTGTGTTAAAGTGGCATAGAGAAGACATTCTACAAAGGAAGTGATCTTCAAGCACTCTGAGTTATAATGGTGTGTCAAAGGCACATGTAGTCTCTTGAGGTATAAGAGCGAACATTTACGATTGTATAAATGTTGTATAAAGCGGGCCGGTACGGAGCGGAAACCCCCTGGTATGTGGCTGATGGAGCTGTGCTTATAACATCGTCTACAAGACCGGATGTGGACACCATCAACGCCTCATCTCTCCTTCGTCTACCATCACTGGTGCAGACGTGCAGCTACGGTGACGAAGTGAACCTCCAAATTCATGCTACGAAGACACCCACAGCGTCTTCTAAGTGTAGCCTTTGTCTCCTAGCGTCGCTGATAATTCCATACCTTGAAATGTTCTAAATCTGTGAGTATTGTCATTAATAAATAACTCTGAGATCCGAAATCTCCGCCAAGACGTCGATGTGATATCATTGGCTGTGTTGACGTCTCGAGTGAGAGACGACTTCTGTGATAGCAATTGACTGTGTGAGCGCCAAATTCGTTTACAGCCTATACGATGCTATATGATTTAATGTATATGTAAATGATTTAATTTATGGTTATAAATGACTGAATGAGAAATAGTGAAATAGAGGGCAAAGAGAGATAACTGTGTATTCTTTGTACTTGTCTGTAAGCAGGTGCATGGTGGTGGATGAAAGAGTATAGTAAACAGAGATAGAACACCCACCTTTAAACTGAGCGTCAGACAGCCACACGCACACACTCATTTCCTTAGGCTAGATGTAGTTATATATATATATATATATATATATATAAATAAATATTTAATTTAATATAATACCACAAAACCCCTTTGTTACATGTAGTAAACTTTCTCCCACTAATGCCGTGCTGACATTACCACTGTTAGTCACCTCTCACGACATGGCGGGAAAGTTTGGGTCTATTCTAATCAGTGCCCGAACCCATCGGGCATAATAATGCTCAGTACAGATTATCATGACCGGAAACGGTGCGTTCAACCATAGACGATATTGGTATGTCTCATATTTGGCTAGATATTAGAGTGTCACTGTGCTTTTTTTGTTAGTATATCCATAGTTTAATTAAACGAAATTGGAGGTTCAGTTCGTTCAGTGTTCGCAGTATGATGTGTTTACTAATAAGTTATGTGTAACAAATAGGATGTTCAAACATGATTTTGTTTTGAAAAATACCTTACATGTTTATCGAACAATATGCGGAGAAGCTTTAAAAAATTCATATTAAACTGTAATCATTTGCCAGTGCAGCAGCTGAGATACTCGAATGTCTTGAAGTATAAGAAAGAGTCTGCTGGTTGTGTAACATGAATAAAATTGGTGATGGGTTCCACGATCGTTTTTCTTATAATATTCCATTATTACACAAAACAAAATTTTGTTACCAAATAATTATAAACACCGCCAAAATATATATAAACGTAATGATCTTCAAAGAAGAGGGAAAAATGTTCGTCTATTTATTATAATTTTTTCACTGTTCAGATAGAATGATTAGATTAAATAAACTATTTTTGTATTTTAATTTTCTTCTCTCACTTTCATAATTATAAGGTGTGGGTTTGCGCCTGTCAAAATTGGTATATTATTCATATTGTGTACATATTGTATTCAATACATGGCATAATGTAATTATAGATCTTTGATCTTCGATCCTTTGTCTATGAAGTTGTGTTTGTCAGACGTGGCTAAAAGCCTCCCAGATGCTTGGAGCCAGATGAAAATTCAAGTAAGTTTTCTTTTATATACAGTTTAACAAAGCATCTGAACATGTTGATGAAATACATACCTCTAGATGATAGGTAGACGTTGTAGAAGGAATAGGCAGAAGAACAGATGAAAATCACATAATAGGTCAGTTGCTCCCAGTTGGGTAATGGGGCTGGTACCTTTCTTCCCGTCATTGTTGACACTGTACTGATTATTAATAATAATAATAATAACGGATTTTTATATAGCGGGTACTCCAGCCTATGACCAGACTCACCATGCTTTACATAGTCATTACATTTAAATACATGCACTCGATGAAACATCACTTTTGCTACAATACACCAAAAGACGGGACAGTAAAAGTACCGACTATTTACAACTATGCACATAAATTATAAAAAAGATAAAAATATACTATTTACAACTATGTACACAAATGACAAAAAAGACAGAAAATAGAATATCAAAACCTATTCACAGCTATTTATATGCCCGGTTAGGCTCAGGAAGAAAAACAGTATAAATATTTACAGCCGTTTATACACTTACGGATAAGACATATACAAAAGATGAGAGAATGGCAGCGGGATACAAATCAATCTGTATAATGCAGTTTGAAGAGGTGGGTTTTGAGGGCCTTTTTGAATGCTTGTGTTGATTGTATGTTGCGGATATGGGAGGGAAGGGAATTCCACTGCTTAGGTGCGGAGTAAGCGAATGCACGTTGGCCGTAAGTCTTAGTGCGGGTGACGGGAACCTTGAGTGTGCGAGTGTCAGCAGAAGATCTTAAAGTGCGTGAAGGGGAGTAGACAGACAGTAAATCAGCAAGGTAGGAAGGACAAGAATCTGTGAAGAAGTTGTGACAGAGAACAGAGAGTTTGTACTCTATGCGTGCTTGCACAGGAAGCCAGTGAAGGGAATGTAGTAGAGGTGTGATGTGATCGCGTTTCTTAGCTCGGAATACTAGTCTAGCTGCTGAGTTCTGAACCTTTTGTAGTTTGTCAATGATGTGTTTCGGGGAGCCAGCAAGGAGAGAGTTGCAATAGTCAAGACGAGAAAGGACGAGAGCGCAGACTAGGGTTTTGGTGGCAGGGACTGTAAGATAGTGGAGAAAGGAGCTGATTTGGCGTATGGCCGTGTATGCAGAGCGACAGACGTTGGAGATGTGGTTGTTGAGGGACAGGTCATCGGAGAGAATGTAGCCGAGATTTCTTGCTGAGGATGAGAACTGAATGTTTGTTGTCCCTACTGTAAGCGATGTTGGGAGAGGCGAGAGTGAGGAGGAGGTGTGCTTGTGAATGAGGAGGGCTTCGGTTTTATCGTCATTAAGCTTAAGCTTGTTGAGTGTCATCCATGACTTAATGTCTGTGATGCAGTTCTCCAAAGTCTGAACAGTGGAATTAATGAGAGAGGGGGCGGTGGATTTATACAGTTGTGTGTCGTCTGCAAATGACTGACTCTCAACAGCATGCTTTCTAAGCAAGAGAAGCAGTGGCTTGGTGTACAGAGTGAATAACACCGGCCCTAAAACGGGACCCTGAGGCACGCCGCACACCAAGTCTGCTGTGCTGGAGAAACAGCCACCGACAGTGACTGCTTGTGATCTGTCGGAAAGATATGAGTGGAACCAAGCCAGGACCGAGCCAGAGATTCCAAAGTAGTGTTGAAGAGTGTTAAAGAGAATGTGATGGTCGACTGTGTCAAAGGCGGCTGAGAGGTCTAATAAGGTGAGAACGGAGACGTTACCATTATCTAAGGCAAGCAACAGATCATTGGTTACCTTTAGGAGGGCTGTCTCAGTGCTGTGGAAGGGTCGGTAGGCAGACTGGTTGGGGCAAAGTAAAGCGTTATCATATAGGTAGGCAAACAGTTGTTTGAGAACAATTTTTTCTATGACTTTGGACAGGAAGGAGAGGTTTGAAACAGGTCTATAGTTCTTTAGATTATTTTTGTCTAAACTTGGCTTTTTAAGGAGGGGTTTGATGACAGCCGCTTTGAGCACAGACGGAACAACACCAGAGGACAGACTCTCGTTGATAATGTGGGTAATGGTCGGGAGTAGAGGGTCAAGATTCTCTATCAACATGGGGGTAGGAATGGGGTCGAGAGAGCAAGATGTTGGTTTTGAGCTTAAGATGACTTTCTTGACTTCTTGCTCTGTTATTGGTTGAAAAACTTCCATCTTTGCGGTGGTGAGGGAAGGTGAGAATGGGTTAATGAGTGGGATCTCATGGCTATCAAGAGCGGCCCTTATGTCAGCCACTTTCTGTGTGAAATAATTACAAAATACATCTGGGAGCTGACATGCTGGATGTGTGGATGGGAGTGATGTTGCATTGCTCTTAACCCTTAGCTGATTGCGAATGTCAAACAACTGTTTACAAGTTTCGCTGCTGCTAATTATGTCGCTAAAGTACCGGGTTTTGGCAGTCTGGACTATTTTAGTGACCCGTTTTTTTGCAGCGGTGAAAATCTGCTTGCTGACTTCTAAACCCGATTTGAGCCACTTTTTCTCAGCTTTGCGTCGGTGTTTCTTCGCCTCGGAGAGCTCGTCCGTAATAGACTCGTACCAGGGTGCTGAGCGAGTTGTCTTGACCTTTTTCTGGGCCACGGGAGCGTGCCGATCAAGCACCGCCTGAAGTGTACTATTCAGCTGATCCACAGTGAGGCACAGTTCTGGGGTCACTTTAGCGGTAAGCTCTTGCTTGAAAGCATCCCTATCCATGGTATGCAGGCTGCGAGCCTTCCTGAACATGGGGGGAGGAGGGGGGGGGGGGGGGCTGCGACGCTTAGTTCGCACATGACACAGAAATGGTCAGCTGTTAATTCCTGGGTGACTGAAGTTGATCTAACAACATTATCCTGAGGCCTATGCATAACCCAATCTATGATGTGACCACGGCTGTGGGTGGGTTCTGTGACTGACTGAGAAAGACTAAACTGACCTAAAAGTTCAATCATTTTTGCGGTGGCAGGTTGCTGGGGTTGGTCAAAGTGAAAGTTAATGTCTCCTAAAACTATGTATGTTCCTGACAGTGTGTTGCAATAATCAAGCAGGACTGGAAATTCTTGGTGGAAAATTGCATCAGTTAATTTATTTTTCTTTCTTGGAAAGGTGCGATATATGCATATGAAGTGAATGTTCTGCTGTGGAACGGACAGGCTAAGTTGAACAACTTCAAAGGACGAGTGAGTGAAAGCGAAGTCTGTAATGAAGCCAAGGTGACGGGACAGACTGTTTCTGTAAATGATAGCGAGGCCACCACCGCGATTTGAGCGAGGCAGCGAGCATACAGAGTAGCCAGAAGGGGTTTAATCAGAGCATTTACCCTCGTCGCCAGTCTGCCGAAACCAAGTTTCTTGAATGAACATTATGTCAGTCTGCTTGTGTGAGATGAATTCTTGCAGAGCGGTACGTTTTTCAATGGGACCTAGTGATTGAGCATTGAATGATGCAATGCGTAGGCCTAGAGGGCTATGGCTATCGAGGTGTGAAGATAGAGGTTGAGGGGAGAGGTTGATGTGAATGAGATTGTCTGGGTTACAGCGATGAGTCTCAGGCCTAGTGGTACACTCTTGGTGTGATGCAACATGAAGCGTGGGGTCAGAGTTGAAAAGCATAGGCGATCTGTGTGTAAGGACAACAGGGATAGACGAGATGTTTTGTTTGCGTTTGCCTCCACGACTATTCCGTTTTCTGGGCAAATGACGGCGGATCGAGAACTCTTTTAATCGGAACACAAGGTCGGGAGCGAGCTGCGTGCGTTTGGACTTCAATGACAATAGCTTATCGCGTGTGTAGCTTGTGGATGGGATGCCGGAACAAGATGGCGGACTACGTGTGTGCAAGAAAGCACGGTGAACGAAGCGAAAAAAAGATAGAGTAACCAAACGAACATAAAAAGAGAAGCAAAGCAACGCTACACTTACTTGAGGATCCATGAGACAACAATTACACAATACAAAACTCACAACAAAACACTGTAAACACCGCAAAATCACAAAATTCAGCAGAGCTCGGGTCGGTACAACCTGTTGGCGTCAACCGGAAACTCCTCCTGGCCAATATTGTATGATATATATTGTATGATATTAATTGTCATAAGTACGTAGCAGACAAGAAATCAGATAATATAATGTTCATGACAACGACAACGACGATGAGGATGATGATGATGTCTATTGTTTCTGTCAATGTTACACAGCAATACGTACCTATAATTCAGCTGGCGAATCCAACGGCAGCGAGTTCATAAATAATATTTCAACGTGTACATGTAAGTATATAATCATCTTAAGGCAACGAGACTGATTGGCTGAATCAACTGGTTTAAAGTCAAGATGTCTTTCAACGTTAAGTAAGTGATACCGTGTCACGTCCCCCGAGCGGGTTCTGTGACGTCAGCACATAAAGCGAGTGAATAGGATATAAAACTCAAACAAAATAAACTAACACAAATGCCAGAATACAATCACACTCTTTTATTCCACAATTAACAAACAAACACAGGACAAATGGGAACTAACCTCCCCTCAACCCCTAAATAGACCCCCGCCCCAATACTAACTAACAATTACCTCCCCTTGTAACAAACCCCAAATAGAACTAAACAACAACAGTTTCTTTACAAAGTGTGTACAGCAAAATCAAAATCAACAAATCAATTCAAAATGTAAATCTTTAAATAATAAGCAATGGCGTTGAATCATAAACTATCATCTGGGCGAAGCTGTGGCACAGAAGTAATGTCTCAATGTTCTTGTCAAGTAGCTCAGAGAGCTAAACAGTCTCTTTCACACTAAGCGGATGATTCTTCTAACTGAATGAATATGTTTTTAGGTGTGGTGCAATGTGAGTCTGTGTGTGCATGAATTAGGTATGAAAACCTCCTGTAAATGTGTTGCCTCGATACATAGGCAAAACCTGCAGCAGTGTAAGAGATCACCACAACACTACTCTGTTGTAGAGGCAAAGGCACCCCACCAGGCTGGTTAGAATCCAATCAACGTCAACAACAGCAACATCAGTACAGCATAACAGGCAACATCAGAGGCAACAGCGTTGAAATAATGCGTAGAAATAAACAGGTAGAAGAAACACGTAGAAGTAATACGTAGAAGTAATAATCAGCCCACACCTGGAATCATATACACAGTCTTAACAACCTGCCTACAAAACAATAAACACTATATAATATAATATAACACGCCGTCCTCCGTCCACCATCTTGACCTGTATATAAGTACCATGATGATAATACAAGATGCTATACACACATTTCAATAATGTAAATCAACCTTTGATGCCGAATAATTCGCATCTTCTATAAACACAAACCTTTATATAAATGTACATAATCATTGCGACCTCACTTCAATCACACAGTCCTGATTCATTCCGCCCCCCTTCATCACCACCGTCACCCCCAACAATTATAGCACATCACGATTACCTCCCTTCATCCATACTACCCTGCCACACTATACTGTAAACATGCTTCCTTCATAATCATCACTTCATCTTTCTTCAGTATAATACATTCTATCGCTCTCTCCGTACATACACCCTCACTCTCTCTCTCCCTCTCTATATTCCCCATCGTCGCCTTTGACCCACTTTTATAACGACAACAGCAACGACATTTCCCCATCACATATTCAACAAGAAAATCATAAGAAAATCAACAAAATTCATTATACATCCTAAAATACATCCCCTTCCCCACACTCATCACCACTCATACACGTACGCAGTTCTCGGAGCGCGCCACTAAAGAATTGAATGACAGGATTTGCTCACCTTATAGGCCCCGGCTTGTGACACCCTTCCCTCCAACACCACAACACGACACAACACTGTCACAATACACTGGGTTAGTCTTTTTGAGAGTCACTTTCTCTTGCTACTGCACGTTATTTCACTTTCCAAATAACACTTATACTGAGGATGAGGTCACCTTAGCGCTATCACAGACACTAAGTCTTGGTGGGTGTTCAATCGAGAACTACACACACCTTAAGTATGTAACTCTACATTCGTTGACGAATGGCAGTTAACATCTTCCTTCGAATTCTAAACATCCTTATCCCGACGAGGGCATAAGACCTTGGGTGGCTATATAAACAATAAACACACCCTTCCAACAGTACCCTACACTACAATGACCTCTGTCACAGGGTTGCTGCCTCGTTAGAATTCGTTCCTCTCGCAACAGCATCTCAAACCACTCTGCCCTCCAAAACCGCGCCGGCCACAAGCAAAATAGTCGAGCTCTCGTCAGTATGCACGTTCTTTATTACGCGTATCCCTATTCGAAATTGGCCGACTCCCTGTCTTCTACGAATCGCACGGACTTTACGAAACTGCACTTTCATACGCAAAAGTAAATCGGTCATGCTATTCTATGTACAACATATACGGAGAAGTGTAACTTCGTAAAAAGTATAATTCTCCCTGCTATCTGAAAACTCGTGTCGTCACACAACCCACCCCCAGTTCTTAACACCTTGAAGAACCTTAACTACGACGCGAATTTCAATACCCCCCTATGCTACCTAATACTCCTACTGAGAAAAGCTGCCGGTCGATCGTCCTTCCCTGGAGTACGCTCTACAACCCCAAACGATGGGTGTAAACGAATCGCCCACTTCATCAGTCTGTTCTTGTCTCCCCTGATGTGATCGTCGCCCCTGTTGAACGTAGATCGAGGTGCATTCCAGTCTCTTTTCCTCTTTGCGTCACGGGGTGTCTCTGACACTGTCGGTGTGATCGCCGATACCGTCACGGTGGTCGCCGGAATATCCCCCACCGCTGGCATGGTTCCCTCCTCCTCTACCCTTTCGTCGTCCACGTCGACCGTAGCCACCGTCGCTCTGGTATGGAATTCCTTCAGGAGATTGGCGTGGTATAGTTTGCTCTTCCCACGCATCCTGATCCGGTAGTCGCACTCTCCCACGCGTTCGATCACCTCGTACGGTCCCCGCCATGCTAGCTGCAACTTGTTGTGCTTTTCTGGCAACAGTAGCAGCACTTGATCCCCCGCGTTGAACAAACGCCGTTTCGCCTTCTTATCGAAGTGCCGCTTCTGCTTGGCTGACGCGGTTCTGAGGTTTCCTTGTGCCAACTTACATGTCTCCTCGATGCGATTACGCAAGTCTACCACGTACTGGCTACTCAGTTTCACCTCCTCCTCTTGTATCTCCTTGGTCCAGAGGTCTCGCAACACAGCCATCGGTCCTCGCACGGTCTTTCCATATAGAAGCTCGAAGGGAGAGAACCCTGTAGACTCTTGTGCTACTTCTCGGTATGCAAACAGTAGCGCTGGAATGTAGCGGTCCCACGCTGTAGGTTGTTCTGTGGCTAACTTCTTGAGCATGGACACTAGCGTCCCGTTGAATCGCTCAACCAATCCGTTGCACTGTGGATGATACGGTGTGGTAGCTTTCCCATGGATCGACAGTAGTCTGTTCATCTCCCGCATGACTTCAGACATGAATTGCGTCCCTTGATCTGTCAAAATTTCCCTAGGAACGCCCACCCTCGACCAAATCTCCCACAGCGCTTCTGCCACCCTCTCTGCCTCTATGCCCTTGAGCGGTACAGCCTCGGGATAGCGTGTGGCGTAGTCTACTACCACTAGGATGTACATGTTACCCCGATCTGACTTGGGTTTGATGGGTCCCACAATGTCTACAGCCACCCTCTGAAATGGCTCGTCCACCAGCGGAAGTTGCTGTAGTGGTACCTTCCTCACCCGTCCCCTCGGTACTACCTTCTGACATTCTGGACAACTGGCGCAATACCTCCGTACTTCGGCACACATTCCCGGCCAATAGAATGTTCCCCAGATCCGCTCCCTGGTACGTTTCCCTCCCAAATGTCCAGCCATGGGTGGATCATGAGCCAACTGAAGGATCCCCCCTCTCAACTGTTTCGGGACTACCAGTTGCGTGACCTGGCTACCCCTCTTCGTGTGTACCCGGTACAACACCCCCTTCTTCCTGCGAAACTCGGCTGATGCCCTACCTGACGCTATCGCCCCACCACTCTGTGCCAACGTTCTCGCCTTCGCGAGCGTCTCGTCGGTCTCTTGCATCCTGATCAACTCTGGGGTGCTAACAGAGATCTGGGATGGTTCGACTACTGCTAAGGGTACCTCCCTCTTCTTCTCGGCCTTCACCTGCGCCCGAGTCTGCACTGCTGCAGCCATCGCGCATTCACCTCCGAACAAGGAAACAGGACTCTTTTCCCCGCTATCAAACGTTACCCAGTTACCCAGGATGATATCGGGCCCGTCCTCGAAAACCACCAGCTCCACTCTCCCCCTGACCAGCGCACAATCCAACTCCACCCAAGCTGTAGGTAGCAGACCCACGTTCGATCGATTCGCCAAGCAAATCTCGACAGTCCGACCCGTCAAATCAGCTGGTTTGACTAACCTGCTCGCGACTGCCCCTATCTCCGCCCCCGTATCTCTCAATACTCGAACGTCCTGCCCGTTCGCCCTACCTTGGCCCCATGGATCATAAGGTTTGATTGCACACACGCTAGCTCGAGGTGCGGTCTCCGTGGAAATAGTCCGTCCCACCGTAACCTGGCCTACTGTCTGCGATTTGAACTTGCAGTCCCGGACCACATGCTTCTCCGACCCACATCGGTAGCAACGACGTACCCCACTACCCCCTTCTGTCCTTCCTACCTTCTGACCCTGACTCCCCCGGTTGCTAGGTTGCTGAGGAGCCTCCGGTCGTCTGGGAAAACTGCGTCTCTGACTGGGTAGCACGGGTGCCGGTGCTGATGCTGCCCGCTTGGCGTCTACCACACGCTGTGCTAACTCTGCTGCGGCATGGCTAGTTTCAGGTAGATTCTCCCTCATGTAGATCTCTAGCTCGGTAGTCATAATGGAGAAAAGTTGCTCACCAATGAAAGTGTCCAAAACCTGCTCTACGTCGGTGATGTCTTTGTCAGCGAGCGAAAACCATTTCTTCACCAACGACCCTAGTCTCACTACTAGCTGAGGAAACGTTTCTGCAGCTTCCTTCTTGGCCTCTCGAAACTGCCTACGATAGTAGTCGGCGTCCTTCCTGAAGCGTTTCAACAGAGCGTTTCTCACGGTGTCGAAATCCTGGGCTTGCTCAGGCGTTAGTCGAAGGTAAGTATCCCGGGCTTCCCCTTGCAACAAAGGCGCTAGCCTAACCGCCCATACCTCCCTCCTCCAACCCTGAATCTCTGCCACCCGTTCGAACATCTGGAGGTAGGCCTCCACATCCTCTCTCTCCTCCAGGGGTTTCAGTTTGACGGAGTATGCTGCCCCCCTATCTCTAGCCCTATTCTCCCTCTGATCAGCTCTGTCTTCATCTCTGGCTCTACGTTCCTCCTCTAGCCTCATCTCAAACATCCTCCTTTCCTCTTCCTTAGCCTCTCTCTCTTCTCGCTTCTCATCTTCTATCCGCTGCTCCAACCGACGTCGGTCTTCCCTCTCAGCCTCTAATCTAGCTTCCAATCTAGCTTCTAGACGTCGACGCTCATCTTCTCTTTCTTTCTTTTCTTCCTCCCTAACTAACCTCTCTGCTGCCTCCTTCCTCATTCTCTCCCTCTTCTCTTCCTCCCTCTCTCTCCGTTCTTCTTCCTTCTCCCTCCGCCTCTCCTCTTTCTCTCTCCGCTCGTCCTCCCTTCTCATCTCACTAACTACATAGTGCGCTAACGCTCCGTCTCGGAAACCCAGACTTTCCCCAACCTGCCTGAACCTCTCACTATCGCTGAGCGCGACCTCGACTTTGCTCTGTGCACCGGGCGATTTGGCATACATCTTAGGCATAGTGGTCTGAGTACTCACTGCGTAAGGTTCCTCCAACAACCCTGTCACTGAGCCGTCATCACCGAAGTCCTGCTCCTCCTGCTCGGCTTCCTCCTTACGGATCCTAGCGTCGCGGCGCATCGCGGCGCGAGCATCCCGCGTAGCCATGTCAGAAAAGAAGGGAAGAACAAATGTTAGTATACACAAAACAAATAACACTTAACTGATACAAACACCTAACAGAATGAATACGCAACACAACAGTCACAGGAGCCGAGGAATCGTTCACCGTCGTACCCCTAAAGGCGAGCAAGTGAACCCTGCAACCCAATTCCCCGTTAATGCTGCACTCCGAGTGTGATCCCTAGTGCAATACACCCACACTCCCGCCAACCGCCCGCTGCGTACCCTTTCACACAACAACTCAACCACACAACATACACATCTGGCACTACCCTAACAAAATAAATGAGTTAATCCCACTTCTGACACCAAAATGTCACGTCCCCCGAGCGGGTTCTGTGACGTCAGCACATAAAGCGAGTGAATAGGATATAAAACTCAAACAAAATAAACTAACACAAATGCCAGAATACAATCACACTCTTTTATTCCACAATTAACATACAAACACAGGACAAATGGGAACTAACCTCCCCTCAACCCCTAAATAGACCCCCGCCCCAATACTATCTAACAATTACCTCCCCTTGTAACAAACCCCAAATAGAACTAAACAACAACAGTTTCTTTACAAAGTGTGTACAGCAAAATCAAAATCAACAAATCAATTCAAAATGTAAATCTTTAAATAATAAGCAATGGCGTTGAATCATAAACTATCATCTGGGCGAAGCTGTGGCACAGAAGTAATGTCTCAATGT
Source organism: Oncomelania hupensis (assembly GCA_036898135.1). Lineage (NCBI taxonomy): Eukaryota > Metazoa > Mollusca > Gastropoda > Littorinimorpha > Pomatiopsidae > Oncomelania > Oncomelania hupensis. Next base: position 30,134,178 of record CM072513.1, read on the forward strand.
TCTTGTCAAGTAGCTCAGAGAGCTAAACAGTCTCTTTCACACTAAGCGGATGATTCTTCTAACTGAATGAATATGTTTTTAGGTGTGGTGCAATGTGAGTCTGTGTGTGCATGAATTAGGTATGAAAACCTCCTGTAAATGTGTTGCCTCGATACATAGGCAAAACCTGCAGCAGTGTAAGAGATCACCACAACACTACTCTGTTGTAGAGGCAAAGGCACCCCACCAGGCTGGTTAGAATCCAATCAACGTCAACAACAGCAACATCAGTACAGCATAACAGGCAACATCAGAGGCAACAGCGTTGAAATAATGCGTAGAAATAAACAGGTAGAAGAAACACGTAGAAGTAATACGTAGAAGTAATAATCAGCCCACACCTGGAATCATATACACAGTCTTAACAACCTGCCTACAAAACAATAAACACTATATAATATAATATAACACGCCGTCCTCCGTCCACCATCTTGACCTGTATATAAGTACCATGATGATAATACAAGATGCTATACACACATTTCAATAATGTAAATCAACCTTTGATGCCGAATAATTCGCATCTTCTATAAACACAAACCTTTATATAAATGTACATAATCATTGCGACCTCACTTCAATCACACAGTCCTGATTCATTCCGCCCCCCTTCATCACCACCGTCACCCCCAACAATTATAGCACATCACGATTACCTCCCTTCATCCATACTACCCTGCCACACTATACTGTAAACATGCTTCCTTCATAATCATCACTTCATCTTTCTTCAGTATAATACATTCTATCGCTCTCTCCGTACATACACCCTCACTCTCTCTCTCCCTCTCTATATTCCCCATCGTCGCCTTTGACCCACTTTTATAACGACAACAGCAACGACATTTCCCCATCACATATTCAACAAGAAAATCATAAGAAAATCAACAAAATTCATTATACATCCTAAAATACATCCCCTTCCCCACACTCATCACCACTCATACACGTACGCAGTTCTCGGAGCGCGCCACTAAAGAATTGAATGACAGGATTTGCTCACCTTATAGGCCCCGGCTTGTGACACCCTTCCCTCCAACACCACAACACGACACAACACTGTCACAATACACTGGGTTAGTCTTTTTGAGAGTCACTTTCTCTTGCTACTGCACGTTATTTCACTTTCCAAATAACACTTATACTGAGGATGAGGTCACCTTAGCGCTATCACAGACACTAAGTCTTGGTGGGTGTTCAATCGAGAACTACACACACCTTAAGTATGTAACTCTACATTCGTTGACGAATGGCAGTTAACATCTTCCTTCGAATTCTAAACATCCTTATCCCGACGAGGGCATAAGACCTTGGGTGGCTATATAAACAATAAACACACCCTTCCAACAGTACCCTACACTACAATGACCTCTGTCACAGGGTTGCTGCCTCGTTAGAATTCGTTCCTCTCGCAACAGCATCTCAAACCACTCTGCCCTCCAAAACCGCGCCGGCCACAAGCAAAATAGTCGAGCTCTCGTCAGTATGCACGTTCTTTATTACGCGTATCCCTATTCGAAATTGGCCGACTCCCTGTCTTCTACGAATCGCACGGACTTTACGAAACTGCACTTTCATACGCAAAAGTAAATCGGTCATGCTATTCTATGTACAACATATACGGAGAAGTGTAACTTCGTAAAAAGTATAATTCTCCCTGCTATCTGAAAACTCGTGTCGTCACATACCGTAATTACAAGATCTAAAATGAATGCAATCTTTATTGACACCTACTATAGCGAGGTCAGTTAAGTGATACCAGCTGTTGCACTGCTCAATTCTTAATAACATAGCATTTTGCCTGTTTGCTTTGAATGTCAAGACATAGAGTGATGTGTGAAACAGGTTCTGATTTCAGTCTTAGGAATATATCATAATTGAAGATTATGAAAGGGTTTCTTAAACTTGAGATAACAGTTGTACAAAGATTGTAAAATGTCTTTATCACGCTAAGAAATGACTATTTTGCTGAATTATTCATCATTTTTCGAGTGTAATATTTCCGAAATTTAAGGTCCGATCGAGTTAGATGTCGTATGCCATAGAAGTAATTAAATTGCTTACTTCCTTGGTTTAAAGGAAGAAAAGAGATTTATCTTTTATAGCGCACTTACAAGCTCAGAGAGCTACTCAAAGCGCTTGCCTGTCCTATCCTATCCTATCCCATTACTTGGAGGTCGTAGGGGCATCACAGATGATCGTTTAACCAGCGTACTCCATCTTTTCCTGTCCTCAGCAACCCTGATTGTTTCGCTCATTGTCAAACCAGTCCATTCTCGAATGGTGCCCTCCCACCTCTTTTTTGGTCTCCCTCTTTTTCTACCTCTTTGCACTGTGCCTTGCAGAATAATCTTTGCAAGTCCTGATGATTTGGTGACGTGGCCATACCATCGGAGTTTCCGTTTCTTCACCATTGTGAGCAGGTCATCGTGTTGTCCAATGACTTGTGTGATAGTCTGTCCGACGTCGTCGTTGGTGATGTGCTGGGTATGGGAAATGCCCAGAAGTCTTCTGTAGCACCTCATCTCCATGCTTTGTATTCTTCTTTGGAGATCTGCTATGAGGGTCCATGTTTCGCAAACATATAGGAAGATGGAGATGACACGGGAGCGCAGCAGCCTTAATTTGGAATGTAGACTTATGGTCCTGTCTTTCCAAATTGGCTTGATCTTCGCCAGGGCAGCAGTTGTTTGTGCGATCCTGGAGAGGACTTCCTGTCTGGACCCATTGTCTGATACAATGGCTCCTAAATATCTGAAGCTATGCACTGTGTTGAGGGATTGGCCTTGGACTTTGATGTCCGTGTTGATGCCATTGGTGTTGTTGGTCATCATTTTGGTCATCTCAGCACTTATTTCCATTCCATAGGTTGTGGAGGTGGTGTCAAGCCTCTGTAGCAGCTGTTCAAGTTCTTGTTCCTCTCCAGTAAATCCATTAATGTCATCCGCAAAACGAAGGTTGGAGATTGCTCTACCCCCTATGCTGACTGTGCCTTCGTGGTCTGCAAGGGCATCTGACATGATGCGCTCTAGGAAGATATTGAAGAATGTTGGAGAGAGTAGGCATCCCTGACGCACACCAATTGTTGTTCTGAACCAGTTTCTAATAGCGCTGTTGTGGAGGACTGCACTGGTAGCCATGTCATACAGGCTTTCGATGACTTCAATAATTTTAGGGCTGATGTTGTACACTTTCATGGTTGCCCACAGAGCTGCATGTCAGACTCGGTCAAACGCCTTTTTGATGTCTACGAACACATGATATAGATGTTGTTGGTGCTGTAGGTATTTATCACAGATTATTCTGAGGTTGAAAATCTGTTCAGTGGTACTTCGACTGCCCTAAATCCTGCTTGCTTTTCAGCTATGATTTGTTCAGCTTGGGGTTTCAACCTGTGGAGTATTATTTTCAGGAGGACCTTGCTGGGATGGCTGATGAGGGTGATGGTGCGGTAATTTTCACATTCCTGAAAGTTACCTTTTATGGGAAGAGTGATGACAAGCGACTGGGTCCATAGTGTAGGCCACTCCCCACTCTGCCAGATCTTGTTACAGATAATGTTGAGTTCGTCGATCATAGCTTCTCCTCCTGCTTGAAGCAGTTTCGCGGGTATGTTGTCCACTCCCGCTGACTTCCCCTTCTTCAGCGATTGCACTGTTGCCTCAACCTCTCGGAGAATGGGAGCATTTCTTCTTCTTCTCTGTTTTCTGGACATGCTAGAACTCATGGGTCTCCGTTTGGTTTGTGGTTGTAAAGGTCAGAGCAGAACTCTGTCCATTTGTCAAAGACTTATTGTTCTTCTGTAAGGCATATGTCAGACTTGCTTTGGATCGTGGAGACCTTGCGATGTTGAACACTTGTTAGCCGCTTCACAGTCTGGTAAGCTTTCTTGCTGTTGTTCTTGTTCAGACTGTCCTTTATTTCCTGACATTTATCTTCTATCCAGTTCTCATTTGCTGTGCGCATGCTTTTCGTATTTCATTGTTGATTTTTCGGTAGGCATCAGCTCCCTTTGAGGTTTTTTTTCTTTTTCATCTCTCTTCGTTTATCACACAGGTCCAAAAGTTCTGGTGTGATCCACAGCTTCTTCTTTGACCGGTGCTTTCCAAGGATCTCCGTGGCGACATCTGTCACAGCTAAGTTGAAGGTGGTGGTCATGGTGTTGATATGTACTTCACCAGCTCCCAAAATGAGCAGTGGTGCAAATTTCCCTCCAATTGTGGCCTGAAATATTTCTGCCACCCCCGGTTCTTGCAATTTGTCCAGGTCGAACTTCAGTCTAGTGCACTTTGCTGTGTTTACTCTCTTCAAGTGAAGCCGGAAAAACATCATCACCATAGTCTTTTTTTTGTGTGTGAGGCTATACTCTAATTTATTGAACTCCCGTTTACAAAAGCAAAATAGAGTGAAACATCATTATAAAATATCAACAAAACACATACATATAAATTGCCTACATTACCAATTAATAATAATATCATATGAAGCCCCAGTGACCACCTGGCAGAAAGCGTCCAATATTCCCAAGCTGATCCAACAGACCTCACACACAAATGAGGAGTTTATCCCAAGAAAAAATGTAGGTGACTGGTCTAGCGAAGAAGAAGATTTTTTTTAAAAGAAATTTTTATTCCCCAAATACATGCATGCATAACAACCATTGTACAGAAAAATGGTACGCGTTTTCACTACAGTGTGGGTGAGCACTTAAATCCACAAAATGTGTTTCTGATGGTTTAGAACCCCTTTAAGGTGCGCGGCAACAAACTTCCCTACATGTCTGAGAATCTTTTCATGAAGCCGCGACTGTCTACAAGGTAGTTCAGTTGATGCCCGGTCTCTGTTGCATTTCCAAAACCATTTACATAAACATTTAAAATGAGTCGGAGGTCTTCAATTTTTTAGGTGTTGTTGTTGATAAAACCTTTCACATTCGATAGTATGATCATAGAAGAGTTTAATAAAACTCACTACTGAGATGAAAGCTATCGAGTGAGCGTCTAAGCAGCTTAAAAAGACTTTCGGTTCCTCGATGACCTCACCTCGTGAGTCTATAGCAAAGGAGTCCCAGTTACAGTCTTCAAACGTCGCCCAGTACCACATGTACACGCAGGTCTTCTAAAGAAGATAGGCCACGCTTTGCTTCTGTTCTAGCAGACGATCATTCGAACGTTAATACGCAAAGTTTAGGTTCACATTTCGCAAATATCAGAAACAAAATAATATCTGAATATATAAGCAAATTCGAATCTCAGCTTGAGTTAGGAGTATTATAAGTGGTTTCAATATAATTATATAACAACAATATCAACAATTGTGTTTTCTGACTAGGGAAGCCTCTAAGATTGTGTTCAGTTGATTCCAGTAGAACGAGTTGCTCAAGGCGAAGCTACAAAAGAGGGGCTAGGACCAAAAGGGGCTATGACCAAGAGGGGCTATTACCAAGAAGGGCTATGACCTAGAGGGGCTATGACCAAGAGGGGCTAGGACCAAGAGCTTGCTGGGTTATGTGTATGTATCTGGCACTCATCCCTTTAGCACATGAGCGGCATTTCGGTCTTTCAAAGACCGTGCAAAGGAATGCATGCATGCACAAACTAGACCTCGGTGTATAGTTCACTCTAGTCCGATGTAAACACTTGAAAATAGGCATTGCAGGGCTGTGCTAGGGGCGGGAGGGGGAGGGGGGGGGTTACGGGGGTTCCTTTCCCCCCACCCCACCCCCACCCCCCGCATCCGCCATTTTTTTTAAAACATTTTCAGTACAATACATTATTTTAATTATCAGGAAATCCGAGGATAAGGTCAATGTGCTGTTACAGACTGTCACATGAGACATCAAGCACTGCGCCCTTGTTTCTGATTTTTCACAACAATCATATTTATTTCATTTCAAATTCTCTCTTTCTCACAAACACACACTTTCTTTCTGATTAAGTATAAAACACACATGCACAATATTAAACTATAGTATAATTAAAATTATAATTAAAATTGGTGTTGGTTTGTTGTTTCTGTCACACTCGCCATCAGGCCCACTATTTTTCAACCAAGCAGTTGTTTTTTTATTTACGCACAATATTTTGATGCAGGGAAATTTGATTTCAGCCTTGCCAAATGTACTAAATGATCCTGCCCCTTGACAGTGCCAGGGGGTATAGCCCCCTGGACATCCAATTGCAGGCTGGGGAACTCTCCTCGGATCCGCTATTTTCCGAGAAAAGGTACCGTCACTCCCGAGAAAATTAAATAGAGGTCCGAGAAAAAAATCGCTCCGAGGGGAAAAAAAATCACAAAACGCAATCTCTCCAAGTCCCAGTCTCGATCCATGTCCGTGTCCAGCATTTTTTTTCTCGTCACTAAAAGTGCCGCTTGCGCCCACTATTGTTACATCGAATTCACTACCCAATAAGGCCTACTACTATCATCACTTTACTACAGCGGGCGAAGGCGATGCAGTGCTTCAGATTGTTTTTAGACATCATGGGCCCAATGACCCATGGCCATGCAAAATGATGGGTCAATTTTGAAAAAGATGGGTCATTGACAATCGAAGGTATTCGTATCGTAATAGCAAAAAGATTACTCGATTCCACAAGTGTTGAAAAGTCAGACGATTTTGCCTTTGCAAGGTAAAACTGATAGGATGTTCGCTGATTGGTTGTTGTGCTTGGCTGCCAGCCAATCACAAACAGCGATGCTATGCAAGCCACATGTGCTTGGTGTGGCTTAGTGGTACAGACAGACCGAGGATCAAGACAAGTTGGCGATTGTTATGACGCGCCAGGCTGGCGCATTCACGTTGACTGTTACGCGCCATTCTGATAAAATATACGCCAATGGCGCGGGCGCTCCAACAATCTGAAGTACTGCGCTGTTGAACGTTTGGAGGTTCACGTGAAGTTCAGTCCTTTGTCATTGTCCGCCATTGTTAGTTTATTATCACTATACTATCATGTCATGTGTTTCACGTTTATTAACCGCAGAGACCCTTTTGAAGAAGGGGAAATCAACAACAAGTGGAAATGGGAATGGCTTGAAAAGATGGCAAAAGTCCGCGACTCGGAACAGCGTGTTGGTAATTGTTTTAGAAAAGTAGATAAACCTGCCATTGCGCGCTGTATACTTTGCAACAAAGAATTGAGCTATGCGAAACGTGATCTGACAGCACTGTTAGAACACATGCAGGCGAAAAAACATCAGGACACGGTGAAAGCAGCAGACAACCAGAGTCGTCCATTTTATTAGTATGTTCGTGTTATATGTATTTACAGAAACCGATTATTGTTTCTGAAATGTGCATATTTGGGTGAAAATTCTCCAGCTTATATCGTAATGATTGAGAGGTCTGTCCTGATTCCTACAAGTGGCAAAAAAAGTATCTAAATATAATTATATCATTAATTTTATAAACAGCCCCCCCCCCCCCCCCCCCAAAAAAAAAAAAAAAAAAAAAAACAATAATAAACAAAAATAAAAGAAACGAAAGGAAAAAAAGACAATAACTGATTAACTTTCTTCTTTCTCTCTCTCTCTCTCTCTCTCTCTCTCTCTCTCTCTCTCTCTCTCTCTCTCTCTCTCTCTCTCTCTCTCTCTCTCTCTCTCTCTCTCTCTCTCATATCGTATTCTAAATGAGAACAAGCTTTTATTATTATTACCATTATTATTATTATTATTATTATTATTATTATTATTATTATTATTATTATTATTATTATTATTATTATTATTATTCTCCTTTCTTATTATTTTTCTCTTTTTATATTATCATTCCTTTAGCTTTTTTCTATCATTAAATAAAAATAACTTTAAAAAAGGAAGTAATGTTTAAAATATAAAAAAAAATTATATAATTATAAAGACTTCAATTACGGAGGTTAATTGTTGCCAAGGAAAAAAAATAGTTTGGTCTGGTTAGACTTGGGCTACTGTAAATAGATAAAACAATTCAGAAGGCTTATCACAGGTATTGAGAAATGGCCACCAGCTAATAAAATGAAACGAAGTTCTTTATTCTATTCAGTTTTTTCAAGCCATTTTTTTTAGCCATATAGTGATTTACTTCTTTGGGTATATGTGATTATTAGTCGTACTACTACTACTACTACTACTAATGATAATGTCCTTATGAACACATGATGAATATTATGAAAAACATCCACGTTTATCTCTCACAAAAAGCATTCCTTTTGGGTTTTACATGCTATGAAACGTTCAGCTTTATGGACATCCAACTGAAAAGAACTTCGGATCCTTACCCATAGACGCAATGTACACGTTGTAGATACCGTAGCTTGCACTACAGAGAAGCACCGCCCAATAAATCGCCTGCTCAACAAGAGGAAGTGACGCTGCCATTCCTCGTCCTATTCTAACAGGCCACGTACGCCTGAATGCAACACATATAATGATGACGCAGTTAATATGGTGGAGGAATGAGTCACTGTTACCATGCAGTGCGCTAAGAGTAAACTCGGCGGCACGACAATCATTATGATAACGTGAACGATCAGGTTTCATAATGAGACTTTTAATGCGTTTGGAAGCAAACAGAAGTAAAATTTGAAAATACATGTACTGACAGACCAACCGACCCACAACCGAACTGTAAGTAAATGTACTTCAATTCCACAAATCAACAAAAACAAACGTGTTTAGCAATAAAGTAACTCCGACGACCTTGGCCTTAGAAAGGTAGAACACACTTTGATGGCACATGAGGTTCACCATTAACCTGGATAATGTTCCTATGAAGTTAGGTTATAATCTGTTCAATCATTGAAGAGAGAAAGAGCAAAACGTTTTTATAACATAACTTACTTTAGCGACCTTGACCATTTAGAAAGCGCAAGGATCAGGGACACAAAAGGATGAGTGGTTGTTATTGTATTTTATCTAGTGAAAATAATCAAAATCAGCCCAGTCATTCTTGGGATAATACATCCTACCCATTAAATAACGAACCCTTCACAACATATATCTGTATATCCAACTACGCAGAGAGCATCCTTTAACTTTTAAAAAAAGAATGGATAATTCACTCTAACCGATTGCAAATACACCTAATAACAAGACGGCAAGCCCTTCAAATGTAGTTCCAGAATCCAACACACTTAGCATTTTAAAAGTGGAGCTCTACTGTCTCGGTTTTATTCTAAAGAAGCAAATTTAAAATATGGAATAAATAGTCACTATCTGCAAGCTATAAAATATCAAAATCTGTTTAAACGATTTTGAGATTTAGCGCAAAATGATGGACCTCAGCAACCTTGACCTTTAAAAGAGCGCAAATATGAATGTGTCACGAGACGCTGACGTAGGTCAGAATCCCGCGAACATTGTTAGTCCATACGACCCGAGCACACCCCACCCACACACTAAATAAGAACACAAACACCAGTGGTAAATTAACGAAACAACTCTTTTATTCCCCAAACGTACTAACTACCCACCCGTCCCTCTAACAGCACACACTTCCCTCACTCATACTCACAAGCACACACAACATATTTAACAATAAACAAATGATATTTACAAATGCAATGATGAAATGAAAATAAACAAACTGATTTATGAAAACTTGTTTTTATATTCACTCTATTCAAAAACTCTAGAAAAATATGCGCATATTAAGGCCTTTCTCTTTATGCTTTCACAAACTATTACTCAAAGTCGTTTAAGTTCTTTTTTTTCAGATTTCCTTTTCAAACCGAAATGAAACAGTCCTTGACGTCGACCTTCCTGTAGACGATACAGAATTACCACCCCTGAAGACACAGCAGCGCATAGGCAGCCCTCACACGGTTCCCATCTGAACCGCGCACGGTCCTCAGTACAGGGGGAAGGTAACTCGGCTGGGTGGCTCCCGCGTAGCTGACCAGACCTCTCAGCGTCCAACCCAAGTCGGACCGGAACCAGAATCAGTTCGACCTCAGCCGCTCAGATCGTCCCGGCAGATGTTCAAAACAATCATCATCATCACCGGCATCAGTGCACTGAAAATACAGTCAGATATCCTAACATTTGCCAACACGATTATATTTGCCAAAACTGTCACGATCGTGTTGTCTTCACTGTTTTCCGCGCACAAACGTCATCACGAATAAAATCGTAACACAAAAACTTTATCAATGTCTATGTTTCATTGTTCATACTTGTTCCGATTCATGATTATTAAATGTCTTTCATCGTACACAATCTTGACTATACTCTCTCCAAATTGTTTACTTTTGCCTTCGACTCAGATACTCCAGCACAAATATTTACTATTGACATCATGCCTTATGAAAATACATAAAAGATGAAATTCAACAATTGTTTAGATACTAACCACAATCAAACCTTTAATGATATAGCAATAAAAAATACTTCCATTCAATTTATATTTCATTTTAAATGCAGTCATTCCTCTACTAAAATACTTATTAAATTTCCTTTTAAAAATACTGATAATATACTGACAAATTATCTCCCTTGCGAAAATAACGAAAGCAATGTATATGTACAGAATAATTCTCTCCCTTCATTTAATAAAACGATTATACTGTATTGTCACATGTAAAATGACAATGTATTATATTATGTAAAGTTTGGGAAATAAATTATGTTATATAATAAACCCGTGTTTGTCTGTTTGATAACTGTAGAGTATGGCCTAGCATGTTTTCTTCCGGGGGTTAAGTTTTAACCGTGTAATTCGTGCAAAATGCAAGTTTTGAAGAAAGTGAGCGATAGATTTCGAAAGCGCAGTAAGAATCGTCACTTCTTTTCCATCTACTAGAGTAGAAACACGTTGTAACACGTTTGTGGTTTCTCGCTAGGATTAGCGAATATGTTTTTGTGAAAACTGGCGTTTGTTGTATTCGTTATTTATGCACAAATAACGGAGCGCTGTTAAAATTATAATTATATACTATTTCTGTGGCAGAGATAGGTTTGGTTTACAGCGTGTGCAGTTTTCAGTTGACTAAGCAAAGTGTTATGTAAAACTTCTGGACATTATTGCAGTGTCAGGTCAGGAACAGAGTGACAGTTGTGTCAGGACAGAACAGAACAATTTAGAATAAAGCAGGTCTAGTCTTGTGGAATTATAGTAGGCCTGGACTATCTGTGACACATGCATTCATTGGATACACTTTTATTTAACAACATAATCTTTTGAGATTTCTCTTTCCCGGATCCCTTGCCGGAGGTTTTCTTGGATCCCTTGCCTGGGGAGATTTCCCGGATCCATAGCCTTGGAAGGGGGAAGGACCATACCACCATTCAACCCACCAACCACACCACCATACAACCACCTACCAGTCCACTGCCGCCGCCAACACCGACGCAGTTCACCACCATCATCAGCAGCATCATCACCAACAGGGGCTACCACTGCGCTTCTTAGCTGAGCTAAGTAGCATTGCTGAAGCCATCGGTATTTCCGATACCCCACCAGATGATGAGAACTGTTAATCTGATTAAACTCTAAGGGATTTTGGGGATAACAAACCAGACTGTTGTTTTAAGAATATTTCGGAGTTTTGTACAGATTATTTGAAACATTTTCGGCAGTTTTGTAAATCGTGGTCCAGTAGTGTAAATAATAACAAAAAGGGAAATTTTACACCGTTGTTTCGAGTTTCTTTACTTTTCAATACTACCTTTTATCTAAACTTAACTTGTTCTTGGAACGAGACGTAGGAGGGTCTCTTCACAAAAACTCTTCACGTGACAATTATGGGGGCTCGTCCGGGATCAGCATCCGCCGAGATCAGCATCCGCTGAGATCAGCATCCGCTGAGATAACAAGATAGTTCATTATCCTGGGTATAGGTTAGGAATTACCTTGTGGCTTCACAAAGTTTGTTGTTCTTAAGTTAGATCGTTTGAAGGTAGTGCATGTAAATATGTTGATCGTTGGTTTTGTTTTAGAGTAAGAATTTTATATTCATTCATTTGAGTACTTGGATACTTGTTTTCAGGAGTTGCTGTGACGGTCAAGGTTGCTGACAAAATTGTTTAGCATATGTTGTTGGTTGTTTTGACATCTTAGGATAGTGGTTTGTTCGATCGTAGTCATGGCCGAAGCCACTACTGACTCTCCAATTTCCGCACGGTTGCGCAAAACACAGAATGTAGCGTTAAGTTCTCCCGCGGTCCAGAACGCGCGACAGCATGGAAACATAGATGCAAAGTCTAGGTCTGTTGGCGAGATTTCAGGTTCCGGTTTACCTGATCAAACCGAAGCAGTAGTTTCTCTTGGTCAACGTCTCAATCTGGCTGGACAAGAGTTAGCTGATTTTGTACGTCACACTTTGGCTGACCAGGCAAAAGCTGCTACAGAAGAAAGACTAGCCAGGGAGCAAAGGGAGCGTGAAGAGCGTCTTACCCAACGGGAGTGGTCACTGAAAGAGCAAACTACCAAACAAGAGAGAGACTTGGAGTATAAATTGGAATCTATGAGACTATCTCATGCAGAGAAGATGGTGAAACTGCAGAATGCCAGTCATCAACCAGTGGCATCGACAAGTCGCATAGTCGTCGAAAATGCTTCTATTCCAGAGTTTGATGAGTCTAAAGATGATCTCGACGACTACTTGCGACGGTTCGAGCGTCTTGCACGTGCACACGAATGGCCTGAAACTACGTGGTCAGTGAAATTGAGTACAGCACTTAAGGGTAAAGCTTTGCAACTCTACAACTCAGTAGACGAGGATACCGCATTCAACTACCCGAAGTTGAAGAAAGCACTGTTGGAAAGATTTCAGCTTACAGCTAACGTCTACCGTCAGCGATTGCGTAGAGCAAAGGTGAGAGAAGGCGAAACGTACACACAGTTTATTGCCCGTTTACGACTTTTTGCCGATCGCTGGGTGGAGATGTCCGGCAAGCGACAGAAGTACGGGGATCTAATGGAGCTGATGCTTTTGGAACAGTTCATGGAAAGTCTTCCCGCTGACACAGCGTCGTTTGTTCTGGAACACGAACCCGACACTCTGGCAAGTGCTGCACACTTCGCGCAAGTACACAAGGAGGCACACCCACAGCGGCACCACAAACAATCGCCAAGGAACGGATCTTCCAGGGCTAACACCCAACCTAGGGAGAATGCCAAGCCAGCGAAGGAAGAGGAAAGAGGTTCGAGTCAAGCACGATCAGCTGGGCAGGCAGCTACAGCTCGTGTAACCTGTCACTACTGTCACCGCACAGGACACTTCAAGAAGGACTGTCCCAAGCGAGCAGCAGCCCAGCAAGGTACGCATGTTATTGTTTCGGGTGCGCAAGCGAACACCGAGGAGGATGGAATACCTGAACTGTGTGTTCCATGTTCGCAGAAACATTTCAACCCAAAATGCAAGGTTAGCATCGACGGACACCAAGCTGAAGGGCTACGCGATACAGGAGCCGATGTGATGGTGGTTAGAGCATCGTTCGTGCCGCCATGCGCTTACACCGGTCGTAAAGTGCCAATCACTCTAGCTGAAACTAGTTTGTGCAAGGATCTACCGATAGCTCGCATTACGGTGAATACTCCTTGGATCGAGGCTGAAATTGAAGCTGTCGTTATGCAGAATCCGCCCGCAGATCTCATCATTGGCAACAAAGTTTTGTTGGCTGATAGAACTTTGGTGAGCATTCCAGTCTACCGAGTGCCCAAGCAAGTAGCGGTACTTACCAGGCAACAAGCAGAGCGCCAGCAGCGTCCACTGCCGCCGCTTCCAGCAGTAGATACCGGATCGGGAAATATCAAGCCGAAGGACTTGATTGCTCTACAGATGCAGGATCAGTCTCTTGCTAGTCTGAGAACCGCCGCCGAGTCAGGACAAGAGAAGAAAGCTGGTAAACAAGGGTTCGCATCTTACCTGTGGACGAAAGGAATTCTCTACAGGAAATTCCGGACGCAACAAGACCAGTATCAGCAAGTTGTTCTTCCAAAGAGTCTACGGAGAGGGGTGATGTCAGTGGCACACGATTCAGCGTTCGGGGGTCATCTGGCAACCACGAGGACACTAGACCGCATATGGCGCCAATTCTATTGGCCAGGCATAGTTGGAGATGTGCGCCGTTTCTGCTCGTCTTGTGATCAGTGTCAGAAGATGTCGCCAAGAGGCAGGGTCAAGAAGGTTCCTTTGGTACCAATGCCGCTAATCGACGAACCATTCCGACGCGTCGCAGTTGACATCATCGGTCCTATCAAGCCCGCTTCCGATAATGGCAACAGGTACATTTTGACTATGGTGGACTACGCTACTCGCTATCCAGAGGCGATGCCATTGAAATCCATCGAAGCTACCCGTGTAGCCGAGGCATTGTTAGAGCTGTGGTCAAGACTGGGCATTCCAGCGGAAATCCTAACAGATCGCGGAACCCAATTCACAAGCGAGATCATGCGAGAGGTCAGTCGTCTCTTGGGCATCCGTCAAATGTGTACCACACCGTATCATGCCCAGTGCAATGGTTTGGTGGAAAGATTCAACGGCACACTCAAGTCCATGTTACGCAAGTTGTGCCAGGAAAAACCAAGTGTTTGGGATCGCTATTTGCCAGCAGTACTGTTCGCGTACAGAGAGTCACCTCAAGAGAGCACAGGTTTTGCACCGTTCGAACTGCTATACGGACGTCGAGTTCGGGGTCCAATGGCTATTCTTCGTCAGAGTTGGACAGATGAGCAGGCACCTGAAGAGATCCAAACCACCGCAACGTACATTGTGGAACTTAGAAACAGGATCAAAGAAACCTGCGAACTTGCCCAGCAAAATCTCAAGAAGTCTTCGGAAAGATACGCGAAAGAGTTCGACAAGAAGGCCGCACCACGTACATTCAAGTCTGGAGACAAGGTGCTTCTTCTACTTCCGCAGCAGCATAACAAACTGCAGCTGCAGTGGCAAGGTCCGTACAAGGTCATTGAACGCGTCGGGGACTGGCGAGGTTCACCTGACTACAAGATTCAAGTCAAGGGCAAAGTCCGGATGTACCACGCGAATCTCTTGCGACGATACATCGAACGAGAGGAAGAAGAAAATAATTCGTCGGTGGAGCAGAGGGTTGACAACGTCGCGGTCGTCATCGATGAGACAGAGGTTGAGCTTGAGTCAGAGCAGGTACCTACGTGCATCTTGACAGCAAAAGAGAGCCATGTAGATGTCAACATTAACCCTGGCTTGGAACCAGACAAGAAGGAAGAGCTAACGCAGCTCGCTCGCGAAAGCCAGCGTATCTTGACAGATTTACCTCTCAAAACTGAGTTGGAGGAGATCTCATTCAACCTTACGCAGCAAGAACCAATCAGAACCAAACAGTACCCACTTCCTCATGCTACAGTCCAAATTGTTAAAGAAGAAGTGGAAAAGATGCTCAAGCTTGGAGTCATCGAGTCGGCAAGTTCGCCATACAATTCTCCAGTGGTGCTAGTGAAGAAGAAGGACGGTGCAGTACGGTTTTGCGTCGACTATCGCCGCGTCAATCGCATTACTGCATTCGATGGTGAACCCATGCCGGACATAGACATGCTGTTTGGTAAATTGGCCAGAGCACAGTATTTCTCCAAGATCGACCTGGCGAAGGGTTATTGGCAAATCCCAGTGCGAGAAGAGGATCGACCTATCACCGCTTTTTCCACTCCTACCGGTCAGTATCAATGGACAGTCATGCCTTTCGGACTTCAAAACGCAGGCGCCGTTTTTACGAGGATGATGAGAAAACTCCTCGACCCTTTGAACTGCGAGGAGGTCTCCAACTTCATTGATGACGTACTCGTCGCTACTCAAGCGTGGACTCGCCACATCGAGATACTCAGAAGGGTTCTGGAACGTTTGGACGAAGCAAATTTGTCAGCACGCCCTACCAAATGCTTCTGGGGTTTCCAAGAGTTGTCATTTCTAGGACACGTCGTGGGACGCGGTTGTCTCCGTCCAGAGGAAGATAAACTCGCGAAGATACGGGACGCACCACGGCCGCACACCAAGAAGGACGTCAGAGCGTTCATCGGGTTGGCCAGTTACTACAGGCGATTCATTCCGCACTTCGCTGCCATCGCACTTCCTCTGACCAACGCTACCAAGAAGAAACAGCCCAACGTTGTCACTTGGACTGAGGAATCAGAACAGGCATTCCAGACGTTGAAGCAACGCCTAACCAGTCAGCCCATCATTCGGTTGCCAGATCTGGAAAAAGAATTCGTCTTACGTACAGATGCGTCACAACAAGGGCTGGGAGCAGTACTATTGCAACAGGATGACGAGATTTTGATGCCTGTGGCATACGCTAGCCGCAAGTTGACCTCAGCAGAGCAGAACTACTCAACGGTTGAACAAGAGTGTCTTGCTGTAGTCTGGGCGATCAAGAAGTTCGAGCAGTACCTATACGGTGTACACTTCACTCTTCAGACAGATCACCACCCGCTGCAATTTCTGAGGCAATCCAAACCAGCAAACGGACGTCTTGCCCGTTGGGCTATGTTGTTACAGCCTTACGAGTTCACTGTTCAAGCCATCGCAGGCAAGGACAATGTGGGAGCCGACTACCTGAGTCGAACCTTCAACTAGGAAGCAAGGGGAAGGATACAAAACAGTTTTGAATGAAACTCCCATGTTTCATCTTGTGTCGGAGGGTATTGTCACATGTAAAATGACAATGTATTATATTATGTAAAGTTTGGGAAATAAATTATGTTATATAATAAACCCGTGTTTGTCTGTTTGATAACTGTAGAGTATGGCCTAGCATGTTTTCTTCCGGGGGTTAAGTTTTAACCGTGTAATTCGTGCAAAATGCAAGTTTTGAAGAAAGTGAGCGATAGATTTCGAAAGCGCAGTAAGAATCGTCACTTCTTTTCCATCTACTAGAGTAGAAACACGTTGTAACACGTTTGTGGTTTCTCGCTAGGATTAGCGAATATGTTTTTGTGAAAACTGGCGTTTGTTGTATTCGTTATTTATGCACAAATAACGGAGCGCTGTTAAAATTATAATTATATACTATTTCTGTGGCAGAGATAGGTTTGGTTTACAGCGTGTGCAGTTTTCAGTTGACTAAGCAAAGTGTTATGTAAAACTTCTGGACATTATTGCAGTGTCAGGTCAGGAACAGAGTGACAGTTGTGTCAGGACAGAACAGAACAATTTAGAATAAAGCAGGTCTAGTCTTGTGGAATTATAGTAGGCCTGGACTATCTGTGACACATGCATTCATTGGATACACTTTTATTTAACAACATAATCTTTTGAGATTTCTCTTTCCCGGATCCCTTGCCGGAGGTTTTCTTGGATCCCTTGCCTGGGGAGATTTCCCGGATCCATAGCCTTGGAAGGGGGAAGGACCATACCACCATTCAACCCACCAACCACACCACCATACAACCACCTACCAGTCCACTGCCGCCGCCAACACCGACGCAGTTCACCACCATCATCAGCAGCATCATCACCAACAGGGGCTACCACTGCGCTTCTTAGCTGAGCTAAGTAGCATTGCTGAAGCCATCGGTATTTCCGATACCCCACCAGATGATGAGAACTGTTAATCTGATTAAACTCTAAGGGATTTTGGGGATAACAAACCAGACTGTTGTTTTAAGAATATTTCGGAGTTTTGTACAGATTATTTGAAACATTTTCGGCAGTTTTGTAAATCGTGGTCCAGTAGTGTAAATAATAACAAAAAGGGAAATTTTACACCGTTGTTTCGAGTTTCTTTACTTTTCAATACTACCTTTTATCTAAACTTAACTTGTTCTTGGAACGAGACGTAGGAGGGTCTCTTCACAAAAACTCTTCACGTGACATGTATTCAATAATTTATTTACTATTAAATAAATGATAATAATAAGAAAAATCCATCATAAAATAACAGAATAAAATCCCCCCTATGAACGTATTTACCCCAGAACAATGACCTAACATAATGGTGAAAAATATTACATTCTACAGGCTTACCTATTTACACACTCATACACCAGAGAATGCAGCACGCCACTAAAGAAAAACATGGGTATTTACCTCCACTGGTGATGAAACCCCAACTGGCAACGCAGACAACACAACACATGACAACACAAGTTGAGGCGTCCTTCAGTCTCCGCCGCACTCCTCCGGGTCACAGGGCATCCAAATCAGGGCTACTGAAAATGGCTTTGCAGGGGATCCAATAGAGTTTCCACTACTGCTTACTAAGGATATCAATCACATAGATATACGCCTAGTCCTACCCTCAGTGCGGACATCCGTCTTCTCTGACGCTTTCTGACTGACTGACCTCTATCATTTCAGTACAATACCCTTTGTAACTTTCTAGAATAGTGAACATGCTCAGCAAACGGCCGACCAGGCCTAAGCTGGTTTCCTCTCTCTCTATCACTTATGCGTACACTCTTGCTCGGAATTGACAGCTAAACGAGAAATAGCAACTAACTTACGAAAAGCACGGGTTTATGTACAGTTAAAAAAAATGTATGGTAGCCGGCGCGTGACACACCTCCCCCCCAGATCAAACACCCGGGTTTGATCACCTTCTGGTTACCTGACTATTTTTCTTTTACTCCCTTCAAGTGATGCACATTCTGTCTAAATGTTCCTGCTAAGAAAATCGGCTGGTACATTTTCCTTTCCTGGGATGTTCTCTATTCGGATGGAGAACGGTTGTAACTGTAGCGCCCATCTCATTAGCCTACTGCTAGTGGTCTTCGCCTGCTGTAAATACTGCAGCGGTCTGTGATCGGTTTGTACCGCAAAGGTTCTGCTATAAATATACTGTCTAAACTTCTGAACACCCCAAACTATGGCTAGGCATTCCTTTTCTATGGTAGAGTAATTCCGTTCCGCTTTCGACAGTTTCTTACTGGCGCATGCGATCGGTTGCAACCCACTACCCTTGTCTTGACATAACATCGCCCCTACTCCTCCCTCTGACGCATCTGTCTGCAGGACGAACGGACGATCAAAGTCAGGCAGCGAGCACACAGGACCCGAACACAACCTAGCCTTCAGCGTTTCGAAAGCTGTCTCACATGCATCGGACCACGTCACTGACCCTGCTTTACCCCCTTTTGTCAAGTCTGTCAATGGAGCGCCTATGGCTGCAAAGTTTGGGACAAACTTCCTATAATAGCCCACCAACCCCAAAAATGACCTAATCTGTATTTTTGTTTGCGGTCTCGGGGCATCCTTGATGCGTTGCATCTTGTCTTCCTCAGGACTGATCTGACCGTTCCCTACAGTGTGTCCAAGATACTCTAGCTGTTTGAAACCGAGGTAACACTTCGTAGGTCTGGCTGCCAACTGAACTTCTCTCAACCTACAGAAGATCATGGCTATGCACTGTAGATGGCGCTTCTTAGTCTCAGACGCTATCATGACGTCATCCATGAAGTTACTCACTTCTGACAAATGCAACGGTTCCAGGAGCTTCCTCATCATTCTCGAAAAGATTGCCCCGGCTGTTTTCAGTCCAAATGGCATCACGTTCCACTGGAATTGGCCTGCTGGTGTGGTAAATGCTGTTTTCGCTTTGTCACTTTCAAGCATGGGTACTTGCCAATATCCTTTTGCTAAATCCAGCTTGCTGAGATATCTTGCCTTCGCTAGACGTGAAAACAAATACTCGATGTCTGGCATCGGCTCGGCATCGAATATGACTTTCTGATTCAGCTTCCTGAAATCCACACAGAACCTGATAGTCCCATCCTTCTTCCTGACCAGTACGATCGGCGAACTGTATGGTGAGTTTGCTCTCTCTATTACTCCCATTTCCATCATAGTTTCGACTTCAGTCTTAACGACCTCCAGCTGTGAATGCGGTAATGGATACTGTTTTGTCCTAACAGGTATTTCGTCCACCAGGCGAATTTCGCACGTGTCCAGGCTGGTTCTTAACGGAAAATCTGTGAGAATATCACTGTACTGACTAGCCAAAGTTCTCAGCTCGAGATGGATCTCGGGACAGTTGGGATCTAAGTGTATGTCTGCTGGACCCTCGGACGCTTTTAACGGGACTGTTGGTACATCCCCTCTCAGCACTGACATCTCTTCCTCTTCATCCTCATCCCTTTCCTCCACTACCACTGTGGACAAGGCAACTCGTTCCTGGAACTTCTTAAGCAGGTTGGCATGATAGAGCTTAGTCTTGCTGCCCACACGTACGCAATAATCACACTGGCCCACACGTTCTATCACCTCAAATGGTCCCTGCCACGACATCTCCAGTTTGTTGTGCTTTACAGGTAGCAATAACAACACCCTGTCGCCTGCTATAAAACAACGCTGCTTAGCTTTTCTGTCAAAATGTTGTTTCTGCTTCTTCGATGCTGCTTTCAGATTGTCCCGGGCTAACCTGCACGTTTCCTCGATGCGATTCCGTAGATCTACAACATACTGGCTAGCATCTCGTATGTTTTCTTCCATCTGCTCCTTAGTCCACAGATCTCGCAGCACGGACATCGGTCCCCGGACTGTCTTCCCATACAACAATTCGAATGGCGAGAAACCTGTTGATTCTTGGGGTACTTCCCTGTATGCAAACAGGAGTGCGGGAATATACCTATCCCAGCTCTTTGGTTTTTCTGACGCTAATTTCTTCAACATGGCCACCAAAGTACCATTGAATCTCTCTACTAATCCATTCGACTGCGGATGATATGGTGTCGTACAATGGCCCTGAATACAGAGTAGCCTGTTGACTTCCTTCATAACCTGAGAAGTGAACTGTGACCCTTGGTCTGTGAGTACCTCCCTCGGGATACCTACTCTGGACCAGATCTCCCAAAGTGCTTCGGCCACCCTTTCCGCATCTATCCTCTTCAAAGGAACGGCATCGGGATACCTAGTAGCATAGTCCACTGTCACCAAAATGAACCGGTTTCCCCTGTCGGACGCTGGTGTGATGGGGCCCACTATATCCACTGCTACTCTTTGGAATGGTTCTTCTACCAACGGTAAGTGCTGCATAGGAACTCGGGGCACCCTTCCCCTCGGCACTACCCTCTGACACTGCTCACATGACTCGCAGTACCGTCTGACCTGACTGCACAAACCAGGCCAATAAAAGGTCCCCCATATCCTCTCTCGGGTCTTCTTCCCTCCCAAATGTCCTCCCATCGGCGGATCATGCGCTAGTCTGACTACCGTCTCTCTCAGCTGCTTTGGTACTACCAACTGTGACATCTGACTTCCACCTTTTGCGTACATTCGGTAGAGAATACCCTTCTTCCTACAGAACTCTACCAGTCCCTTTCCTGAGGTGATGGCCCTACCTTCATCTGCAAGCTTACGTGCTCTGGCCAAAGTCTCGTCTTGGGTTTGCCACTCTATCAATTGAGAAGGTGTCACATCAAGATCGACCTGCTTGATCAACTTCAAAGGACCCTCCCCCTTCTTTTCTTTCTTTGCCTGCGCTCTAGTCTGGACAGCTGCTGCCATGGCGCACTCACTAGCGTCTACGGTCACTGGGCTACGTTGTCCGTCAGCGAAAGTCACCCAATTACCAAGTATAACGTCTGGTCCCATGTGCTCAACCACTATGAGTTCGATTTCCCCCTTACAAACGGCGAATCTAACTCAACCCAAGCAGTAGGATACTTAGCCGATTTGCTGTGGTCTACGGGATTGACGTCAACATGCCTCCCTGATAACTGTTCTGGCTGCACCCACTTCGCTGCAATCGCGCCCATGTCTGCAACTGTATCTCGCATAATGCGGACTTCTCTCCCTTGGGCTAATCCCTTACTCCAGGGGTCAAAAGGTACTATGGTTTTCACCCCTACAGTTACCGGCCCTGTCATCGTGGTTGACGTTTCGGGAGCTATTGTCACTTGGTTGACGGCTACTCTATTCTGACAATTCCGGGCTACATGTCCTGGTTTGTGACACTTGAAACACAGCCGTTCTTCCGGTTTCTTCCCCGAACTAGACTGTTCCCCTCTGGTTTCTACCTTGGTTCCTGTACCTCTGTTGGGTTGTTTATCCCTTTTGAACTTGAAAGGACCTCCCATAGGTGGACGTGTAACAGCCCTCTTAGCATCGAGATGGAGCTGTGCCAGCTCTGCTGCTTCCTCCCCATTCTTCGGGCGTTTTTCCCTAACAGTCATCTCCAATTCCGGGTTCATGACCCCATACAGTTGCTCGGCCAGAAACATGTCTAACACTACTGCAACGTCTTCGATGTTTTTGTCAGCTAAAGCAAACCAGCGCGTTACTGCGGTCCTTAGCCTAACATACAGCTGAGGAAAAGTTTCTGCAGGTTCTTTCTTAGCCTCTCGAAACTGACGGCGGTAGTACTCGGCGTCACGCCTAAACCTCTTAAGCAACGCCCCCCTTACTACATCGAAATCCTTGCTCTGCTCAACAGTTAGCCTGAGATAAGTGTCACGGGCCTCTCCCTGTAACAATGGAGCTAAACGTACCCCCCACACCTCCTTCGGCCAACCCTGCGTCACGGCTACCCTTTCGTACATCTGTAGGTACGCTTCGACATCCTCTTTGTCGTCTAGCGGTTTCACCTTTAATGAAAAGGACTTACTCGCCTCTGACGCTTTCCTATCCGCTTCGGATTTCTTCTCTGACGCAGCTATCTGATACTTCAGCCTTCGCTCGGCGGCTGCTAATTCCTCCTGACGAGCTTCCCTCTCTGCGGCTAACCTACGTTCGGCGGCTGCTAATTCCCCCTGACGAGCTTCCCGTTCTGCGGCCAGTCTACGCTCTGCAACTTCCCTCTCGGCAGCTATCCTACGTTCCAAGAGACGCTCAGCAACCTCCTGCTCTCCCTTACGCCTGACCTCGGCTATCACAAACTGCGCTAATGCTGCACCCGTGAGGCCTAAACTCTCCCCTAACTGTTTGATGTGCTCATGCGGGCTTACCCTAGTTCCTAACCCCTCCTTAATTTCCGGGTTATCACCAAGAGTCAGACCTGTCGCACCAGGGGTATGAGTAAGCGTACTCACTGTGGTTTTCTTCCCTGATGGGGTAGCCAAAATGGCTCCTTCCTCGCCTTTAGACTCGTCCCCCGGTTCGCTTCCCGCGGACTCAGCGCTGGGCCCCGCGGTGGCGCCACGCCCCGTCCGAGTTGGTCGTCCCTCCCTCTTTGGCGGCATCCCTGACACGAATGCCCGGCGACCCTGTGGTGACGACGGTTCCCGACAGGACACCTGGCCAACAAAAACAGAAAACGATTAGGACTAGACAACGAATGATAACTAGACAGACAACGACAAGAGCCAGAGGGTTCCCACCACCTGGTACCTAAATGGCAGGAGGCAAACACTCACGCCCCCCTCCGTTCACGCGTGCCGCACTCTCTGGCCGTGGCCCTCAATGCAACACACTCCCACTCCCGCCAACCGCCCGCTAGAACACATTCGTACACAGACACGTACACACACGACCACTGGTACACACAACTACACAAATCCCACTACACTACCTAATTACCTAAACAGTTACCTCCCCCTAATCCTATTCTATCCCACCGCTGCCACCAATTAATGTCACGAGACGCTGACGTAGGTCAGAATCCCGCGAACATTGTTAGTCCATACGACCCGAGCACACCCCACCCACACACTAAATAAGAACACAAACACCAGTGGTAAATTAACGAAACAACTCTTTTATTCCCCAAACGTACTAACTACCCACCCGTCCCTCTAACAGCACACACTTCCCTCACTCATACTCACAAGCACACACAACATATTTAACAATAAACAAATGATATTTACAAATGCAATGATGAAATGAAAATAAACAAACTGATTTATGAAAACTTGTTTTTATATTCGCTCTATTCAAAAACTCTAGAAAAATATGCGCATATTAAGGCCTTTCTCTTTATGCTTTCACAAACTATTACTCAAAGTCGTTTAAGTTCTTTTTTTTCAGATTTCCTTTTCAAACCGAAATGAAACAGTCCTTGACGTCGACCTTCCTGTAGACGATACAGAATTACCACCCCTGAAGACACAGCAGCGCATAGGCAGCCCTCACACGGTTCCCATCTGAACCGCGCACGGTCCTCAGTACAGGGGGAAGGTAACTCGGCTGGGTGGCTCCCGCGTAGCTGACCAGACCTCTCAGCGTCCAACCCAAGTCGGACCGGAACCAGAATCAGTTCGACCTCAGCCGCTCAGATCGTCCCGGCAGATGTTCAAAACAATCATCATCATCACCGGCATCAGTGCACTGAAAATACAGTCAGATATCCTAACATTTGCCAACACGATTATATTTGCCAAAACTGTCACGATCGTGTTGTCTTCACTGTTTTCCGCGCACAAACGTCATCACGAATAAAATCGTAACACAAAAACTTTATCAATGTCTATGTTTCATTGTTCATACTTGTTCCGATTCATGATTATTAAATGTCTTTCATCGTACACAATCTTGACTATACTCTCTCCAAATTGTTTACTTTTGCCTTCGACTCAGATACTCCAGCACAAATCTTTACTATTGACATCATGCCTTATGAAAATACATAAAAGATGAAATTCAACAATTGTTTAGATACTAACCACAATCAAACCTTTAATGATATAGCAATGAAAAATACTTCCATTCAATTTATATTTCATTTTAAATGCAGTCATTCCTCTACTAAAATACTTATTAAATTTCCTTTTAAAAATACTGATAATATACTGACAAATTATCTCCCTTGCGAAAATAATGAAAGCAATGTATATGTACAGAATAATTCTCTCCCTTCATTTAATAAAACGATTATACTGTATTCAATAATTTATTTACTATTAAATAAATGATAATAATAAGAAAAATCCATCATAAAATAACAGAATAAAATCCCCCCTATGAACGTATTTACCCCAGAACAATGACCTAACATAATGGTGAAAAATATTACATTCTACAGGCTTACCTATTTACACACTCATACACCAGAGAATGCAGCACGCCACTAAAGAAAAACATGGGTATTTACCTCCACTGGTGATGAAACCCCAACTGGCAACGCAGACAACACAACACATGACAACACAAGTTGAGGCGTCCTTCAGTCTCCGCCGCACTCCTCCGGGTCACAGGGCATCCAAATCAGGGCTACTGAAAATGGCTTTGCAGGGGATCCAATAGAGTTTCCACTACTGCTTACTAAGGATATCAATCACATAGATATACGCCTAGTCCTACCCTCAGTGCGGACATCCGTCTTCTCTGACGCTTTCTGACTGACTGACCTCTATCATTTCAGTACAATACCCTTTGTAACTTTTTAGAATAGTGAACATGCTCAGCAAACGGCCGACCAGGCCTAAGCTGGTTTCCTCTCTCTCTATCACTTATGCGTACACTCTTGCTCGGAATTGACAGCTAAACGAGAAATAGCAACTAACTTACGAAAAGCACGGGTTTATGTACAGTTAAAAAAAATGTATGGTAGCCGGCGCGTGACAGAATGTCATAAAAGGTTAACTACGGAATCTGCCTATTAAAAATAATCAAAATCGGTCAAGTCATTTTGGAGATCTTGCAAAGAAGTGTTTTTAACAGAAAAATGACAAACCTATACCAACGGACTGCCACACAATGATTGGCCCTGACTTGAAGTAACTGTATACCAAGATTCATCAGATTTGCTTCAATTATGGTATATTAGCAAAACGTGTTTAGGAAAGAATTGACCTTAGATCAAATACTGTAGGAAAGTATTGACCCCAGCGATCTTGACCTTTGAAATTGAGCAAATACTGTGGAACCGCCAGTAATTCAGGTAATGTTTGTTTGAAGTTTGATCAAAATCTGTTCGATGATTCTTGAAATAGGGGTTGTGTTACACTCGTTGTTGTTTTTATCAGTAGTTGATTCAGCCCCAATGCTTGAATCCTGATAGGTGTAACTCAGATTCGTTTATCCACGCAACCTGTTCACTCAGCAACAAGTCAGGAGTTGTCGTATGAAGTTTTTCAACTTTATTCAGCGAACATCAACAACTGCATGCAATCGCTTTTCCAATTTTTACAACTTTCAACTTTTAACTCTTGTTTGAAACAGTGCGGCACTTACATAGTCTCTCTATACTCCAGAAAAATTTAGAACTCTCGGGCAAGACACAATTATAACCAATCAGACCAAATTTCGTGATCACTGTCTCACGTCATAAAACCATATTAAGAATGGAAGCGTCTCTAGTTACCACTAGAATTATCAACACGACTCGATCGATAGTAAACAAACAACTCTAGAAAATTCTCAAATAATATCGACCAACTAAAATTATCAACGTTATACAAAGCTTCTTCTAACAACAACGCAAAATCAAACCAAAGGTAAATACACCCTATTATTGCATGCTTTACAAAATAAAACGATCAGATCTATCGCGCGCGTCCCACTCGCTCCACCGCGCGCGTCTCAGACGTAACAGGTTGCAACGGACCGACTAGCAGAAACATGTCTGCCAGAAAGACATATCGACACATGGAAATACCGACTGTATCAACATTTCCAAAGCATTTACAATAGTGCTAAAATCTATTACTTCTTAGCTGACAATGTGTGTGACAACAAAGTTCAAACTAATCGAGACAGCCAACCAGTATTATTATATTATCCCGTCTTTTAATAGCAAATTGCCTTTACACCACTTGTGTGTTTGTTGTGTATTTGACCGTGCATATTAACTACAAATCGTTCCTAATTATTATTATTATTATTATTATTATTATTATTATTATTATTATTATTATTATTATTATTATTATTATTATTATTAGTAGTAGTAGTAGTAGTAGTAGTAGTAGATATTTTTACTGTTCTATTCAACATGTCTTTTTCTCAGTCTGTTGTAACTACTCTTTGGAAGATGTCATGCATAGTACCTGTTCCTAAAAAGAATCCAGTCAAAGCTTTTAATGATCTTCGCCCTGTTGCTTTAACCTCTGTCACTATGAAAGTTTTTGAAAAATTTGTTCTTAATAAGTTATATGTTTTAGTATCAGATTTTATTGACCCACTGCAGTTTGCCCATAGAAGAAAGAGAAATGTTGAAGACACTGTTCTATTTGTCCTCAACAAAATGTACTCGCATTTAGAAAATGCAAATTCTTGTGTCAGGGTTATGTTCTTTGATTTTAGTAGTGCTTTTAATACTATGCAATGCCATTTACTTGTTCAAAAACTAGCAGGCATGAATGTTGATATTAGAACTATTCTGTGGATTTTTGACTATCTTACAAATAGACCTCAGTTTGTCAGAGTTCAAAACAATTCCAATTCTATTGTATACAATTTTAATATTGTGTTGACTAATACAGGAGCCCCTCAAGGAACTGTTCTAGCACCTTTTTTGTTTTCTTTGTACACCGCAGACCACAGACAAAGACATGAATCCTGTCCCCTGATAAAATTTGCAGACGATGCAGCACTCTCTGGTCTTATTACCAACAACATGGGCAACATGTACAGAGAAGAAATAGATAGTTTTGTCAACTGGTGTGATTCAAATTTTCTAGATCTTAATGTAAGCAAAACAAATGAAATGATAATTGATTTTAGGAAGGGAAACAAGTGTGATTTTAATCTTATCTTTATCAAAGGAGAAGAAGTAGAGAGAGTGCATGCATATAAGAAATTAGGTGTGGTTATCGATTATAAAATCACTTGGAAAGATAACACAGAATACATTTACAAGCGGCTGCAAAGTAGAATGTTTTGTTTAAGAAAACTGAGATCTTTTAATGTAAAGCAAAAAAATTTTACAAATGTTTTATACAGATGTATTAAGAAGCATCATTTCTTTTGGAATCTCATGTTGGGGAGGAAACGTATCACAAACAGAAAAACGAAGACTGGACAAACAGATAAAAAGGGCTAGTGGGGTGGTGGAGAGGGAACATGATGACATAGCGACGATACATAGCAAACAAGTGACAAAAAAGCTGACTGCAAGTTTGGCTGACAACAACCATCCACTTTTCTTGGAATTTGACTCTCGACGGATAGACAGGAGTGGACGTTTTAGGGTACCAGCGGGAACATCAAATAGGTACAGGAACTCATTCATACCACTTGCCATTCAAGCACATAACAAACAAGTTAGTAGGTCTTACTAAACACACTTTACAAATCTCATGCAGCTTAGTTAGTTTAATTATTGTTTTTACTGTCTTTTTATAAATAGTTTATATGTTTACACACTAATAAGTTTTAAATACTTATATTTATCTGTTCTTACGTTAACCCGTTTTAGTGCTTAATTGAAATATTTGCATCATAAAAATATGTCCATGTGTTTGAAGATTAATAATTTATAAATATTTTAATTCCTTTGTTTCAATACTTTTCTTTCTTTTTATTTATCATTTGTGAAAAACATGCGTCTTTATATGTGTGGAAAAGACACACTTTAGAACTCACATGCAACTTAGTTTAATTATTATTTTTATTGTCTTTTTACAGAGAGTATTTACCTTTGATTTGATTTTGCGTTGTTGCTAGAAGAGGCTTTGTTTAGTGTTGATAATTTTCGTTGGTGGATATTCTTGAGAATTTTCTAGAGTTACTTGTTTACTATCGACCGAAGCTTCGCGATAAGCCTAGTGATAGCTAATCGATTCCTCTATCCTAAATAAAGTTATATGACGTAAGACAGTGCATAGTTCCGGCGACGAGTTTTATTTTGATTGGGTGTTATTGCGTCATGCTGGAATGTTCGAACGTTTTCTCGATTGCAGAGAGACTATATAAGTAACAGGCTGTCTGCTTGTGTGAGAGAGTGATTGAGAGAGATTAGTGATTAGTTTATGGAGATTTTTGAAGATGATCTCTGAAGTGATTTTTGGAAAGCGATCTTGTATGCATTTGTTGATGTTTGCTGAATAAAGTTGGAAATCTTTATACGACGACTCCTGCCTTGTTGCTGAGTGAACAAGCTGCGTGGATAAACGAATCTGAGTAACATTTATCAAGATTCAAGCATCGGGGATGAATCAACTATTGATAAATAAACAACTTGTAACACTTTTGATAATTTCTTTTTTTGGTCTCGGGTACGATACTTTTCTTTCACGTTTAACGTCTCTGAAATTCAATGGTACTCATTGTAAAATCAAGGTGTTTGTTGACTTGCCTGTTGTGTGCTTTTTTAATTATAGAATTATCGTGGTGCAGTGTAAAAAGTATAAGTTGTAACTAAAATAGTATAACATCTCCTTAATAATAATTACTTGAAGGAGGATTTAACTAACTCTGCTTTCATTTGCCTTCAAAGTCAACGGTACGGAGCCACAAATAACAATTTCGGAAGTTCTGTTTCAGAAACGCATTAACAATAATAATTATGACCACATGATTTAAGTGACGATTATGAGTAGTTGCTGTTTTGCATTCACTGAAGATCAAAGAAATATTGCATCAATTAAACACTTTAAAAAATTTCACAGACACATATAAACCCGAACAAGCTCTTACCAATTTTTTAATTTTTATTTAATTCTCCGGATCACCAATTAAAAATTCAACTTACGAACATAGGCACATAAAAGGAACAAAACTGTATTATTTTAAAGACTGGTTTAACAACGTCACATTTTAAATCTCAAACAGTAAATGAAAACAAATATTAATCAATAGGGTATATGAAAGACGAATTCAAAATGTGATACAAACCACACCCCGCTGAAAACTTGATCATCAATTAAAAAATAAATTTAAAACTATCCTTTTTTGATGCAGTTGTAATGATTATTTGATCAAATAACCGCAAATTTCCATCAATAGACCACTAATGTAATTATTCCGAAAGATAACAAAATTGTTTCTAAAAGCAAATTGAAGCACAAAAAGCAATACATGAAGAAGCAACATTTTGTATTTAAAACTGGTGATAAAGTTTAAGTAAAGAGAGTTGTAAATAGAGAGTTGTAAGAAGTTTAACTATGACAGAATTAATCCCAAGCCCCTAATAGAAAATAATATTTTGCTATAGCTGTATGCAGATTTAGAAAATATAGAAGGGGTGTCATTCTGGTATGTGTAGGGGAGAATATGAGAGAGAGGGAAGTTGGGGGGCGGTAAAAGAAAGATCTTTTTCAAGGTATCTCCTTTTTCACCCTTGGGGGTGGGGGGTGGGGGGGGGGGTGACAGTCAAACTGGTTTGTTATTCCGGCAATGGACATATAGAATAATTAAGAATAAAACAGTTCCTTGAGATTGAAGCCCAATAAAGAATACCAATAATAATTAAATAAACAATAACTGACAACCATAAAAATAAAAAGAGAATTTAGTTTTTTACTTTTCTATATAATATATAT
Organism: Oncomelania hupensis; assembly: GCA_036898135.1. NCBI lineage: Eukaryota > Metazoa > Mollusca > Gastropoda > Littorinimorpha > Pomatiopsidae > Oncomelania > Oncomelania hupensis. Next base: position 30,164,467 of record CM072513.1, read on the forward strand.
TTATGAATATTTGGTGTGCCCCAGTATTTCCAGGTGCTTCACGACTTGAATTGCAGTATAAATAAAGAATCCCGTCGTCAGCAACGAGTCCCCTGAAACAGCAATGATTTATATTCAAACTATATTAAATGAAGTATAACAACACGAATTTAAAGGAGAACGCAATGTCAAGTTTAAGTTGGAATTTGCAAAGACGAGCACGGTCAAAGGTCGGTTGTGACACTAATGTTCCCAAATCTTCGAGGTCTGAGACAAGCACAACTGATATTTTGAGGAGCATATTACATCATAAAGAGGGCTGTTCAATTCTAACAAGATGGCAAGATATTACTTTTTTTTTTACCTGACATTCACACATATAGCCAAGAAATAAGCATAAAGAGTTAATTTTGTGGATGGTAGTTGTGACCCGCGGCTTTATCCTACTGATGTAAGGTTTAAGAACTTACATTCAAAGAATATCCTAGTGACATAATAGTACCCAAAAGCGCTGCTGCCGTATAGCATCTGACTGGACGCTGTACCAATAATAAACAATGGATAGGACAACAAGCCCCTGAGCCTTCTGTCCCAGGCTGGGGATAACTTCTTCATCTGCAACAGAGGTTAAACGTTCCACAAAATGACTGATATAATTTCAACAACATACACACTCACATGTAACACAAACTCTGACACACACACTGAATACATATGCATCACTCCAGCATGTAGTGTAAAGGCAATGAGGTCGCTCTTTGGCAAACGGAAAGACAGATTTTAGTTTGAGTTTTTGTAATGCATATGATGACGTTTCAAGTGCCAAGAAGTCCTTCAGATGGATAATCAGTGGCATATCAGCTTTCGCCTGTTGTCATTAGAATTATTATTATTATTATTATTATATTCTCCCTCCCTCAAAGACCAACCACTGAAATAATAACCTGTAGATTAGTCCCATTTGCTTTAGTTTAAAGACTAATTAGAAGGAGGTCGAGCTTTGCCGGTCGGGGTTAAGGCCCAGAGACCAATACGGTAGCCGGTTTATTGGTCCTCCTGAAGGTTTTTAAAATGTGCAAACGTAACGGCGATAAAAGTACAGAAATGTTGCTTTATTAATTTTTCTCCTTTATTTATTTTATATAGTATCTCTATGTGATAAACTTTGGGCACCACCCACATTGTGGATATATTGCTCTGTGCAGGGATACCACATGATCATGAAGTACAAAAAGAAGAAAAGAAGATGAAGAAGAACTGCAGGATGTTTATTTTTCCTCATCAAAACCCCATTTTCGAACTGTTAGGACTCTTTCCTAAATTATATTACATTAAATGAAGCTGTGGAAACTTTAATAATATATATTAATAGTATCCCTATTTATTATTATCGACTTACATTTGTGTTGATCGGTTCTGTCCTTTCCAGGTATGTCCCCAACGTCTCCAAGCTGACTTCCACGAAGTTTATGAGACCCCAGAGGATAGAAATTCGGTCTCCATGGAAAAAGCCAATTAGTATGAAACAACTCAAAACAGCCGCCTGCATGCGCCAGAATCCGGCTTTTCTACCGCCAATTGGAATGAACAAGTACCTGAATCACACCCAGGATCGAAGAAATGGATTCCATGTTAATTAATACAGTAGATAAAATATTAGAAAGGTCGAAAATGTGAACACTACGATTTTAATGCTGCATTTCATTCAATGTACTCAATCAGTTAATTCACTGTAATCAATCAGTTAATTCACTGTAATCAATCAATCCATTGTTATGAACACATAAACGCCTAACGATTTACTGTAATGGTTTTGATAGATCTGGAAAAACATTACTAAGGTTTGTAAGAAAACAGTTTGAAACATGAACACAGTGATAGTCCGTATAGGCTCTATTCAATGGGATGTGTTTAGACTATGTTTCTTTACACAACATTGCTTAATTCATGTAACAAATTTAATGCAATAAGTAGTGTATGACAGTGACAGTGGGAATGGATGAGTTTTATTATGTGAGATCTTCTTCTTCTTCTTCATCTTAGTAGTAGTAATAGTAGTAGTAGTAGTAGTAGTAGTAGTAGTAGTAGTAGTGGTAGTAGTAGTAGTAGTAGTAGTAGTAGTAGTAGTAGTAGTAGTAGATTTTTTTTTCAAGATTCTTATGTATTTTTCAGCAATGGTTGCAATGCTGTAATTCCATAACTTGTTATTTATGAAAGATTTGTGTTTAATTGCTGCCCTAACAAGGTTGAAGCCCATCTGGAAAGACAGGACCATCAGTCTACATTTCAAGGCAAGGCTGCTGCGCTCCTTTGTCATCTCCATCTTCCTTTACGCTTGTGAAACAAGGACCTTCACAACAGATCTACAACGAAGAATACAAAGCATGGAGATGAGGTGCTACAGAAGACTTCTGGGCATTTCCTATACCCAGCACATCCCCAACGACGAAGTCCGACAGACCATCACACAAGCCATTGGACAACACGATGACATGCTCACAGTGGTGAAGAAACGGAAACTCCGATGGTATGACCACGTCACCCTATCATCAGGCCTTGCAAAGACCATCCTGCAAGGCACGATGCAATGAGGCAGAAGAAAAGGGAGACATAAAAAGAGGTCGGAGGATAATATTTGAGAATGGACTGGCTTGATACTGAGCGAGGCCATGATGGTTGCTGAGGACAGAGAAAGATGGAGTAAACTGGTTAAACGATAATCTGTGGTGGCCCAACGACCTTCGAGTTACGGGATAGGTAGGATATGATAGGATTGTGTTTAATATATGTTTACCTATCTTTTAATTTTGTTTACAGGATGATTACCACATGAGTGTATGACATGGTAATCGAATGCATGTGAGGCTCTGCAAGTGAGTGTGTAATTTATTGTCGCCTTGCCACACATCTAATATAGATCTATATAATCTTCCTGTCCCTCTATTACTTTCGTTTCACCAGACTGACCTTTTTAAACAGGTATGCAGTCCACGATCGAATGACCTGTGCAATTAAACACACAATCCAGTTGGTAGATTCTTAACACGATAATTTCCGTTAATCAAGTGAATGAAATATATAATCAAGACAACACGCACACGAACGCATGCACACAAACACACGCACACACACACTCACACACACGCACACACACTCAGACACATATAAATATGTTCGGCCTATAGCACCATATTCCCATTTGCTGTGAGAAACTGATTTATTTTGTATTCACCATAAACTAAAGTATCAGAAAACGAATTTTTACACATTTCTCATGCAAACATCAATAAAGTATCCACAAAGCTGTTGTGTTTTCGTACAAACTTAGCTTAATTCAAGAACAATATTAAACTGGAGAATTAGGCAGCGTATGCTTTACATATCTTTTATTCAGCCCAACTGTCTCGCACCTCTGAGCCAACTAAAACATTAAGTATATATTTTTTTTTTAAAAACTTACTTCCACATGTCTGAAAAGAGGTAAATAGTACTGATGCATGCTGGGTGCTGGGGAAGGTCAAGGCCATCAAATTTGGCCACTTCCGCTATAGAACCATAGATGACGAAATATTTATTTGTTCTGAACTGACCAATCAGCCAGGCAGTAGTGACGAAGGTCCATTTGCCGACGGTTTCAAATAGCTCTTCCTGTTTGCCAATTGCCTATCAGAGTTATAATAATAAGCTTAATAATAATAAGAAGAATAATAAGAATAATAATAACAGCAACAAAAGAGGAAACACACTAAGAAAAGGACAGTAAAGTACAAGTTAAAGGTTATGTTTATTTTTAATTATTTTTTTAATAGCTGCATAAATATTTTATTATATTTTATTGTATCTATCTATCTATCTATCTATCTATCTATCTATCTATCTATCTATCTATCTATCTATCTATCTATCTATCTATCTATCTATCTATCTATCTATCTATCTATCTATCTATCTATCTATCTATCTATCTATCTAATGTTTTTGTGTGCTACGTGTAGATATATATGTTTAGAAATTACTTTATTGCAATTACCAATTTTCTCATTTAGTTTATTTTTAATTACCCCATCATCCATCTCTTTCCCTTATCAGATTTTTGCGATTTCCACTCAGCTTCCATATTATTTTAACTCCCTACATTTCCATTCATCTTTCATTCCGTGAAGAAAAGCTTAAGGACCAGAAATGCTCTTTTACCAATGGTCTTCTTTTTGCAGGTCTTTACATCTGTTTACCTGCAGAAACAAAATCTCAACCGACGAGGGGAGGTCCTCCTATATTGAATGGAGGGATGCAGTACAAGAAAGACTTTTCACCTTAATTTCGAAGTATAAGGCAGTGTAGTGTGGTAGTGTTAACTGTGACGTGAAATCTTCTTTGAGAATACTGAGTAGTTACTTCCTTTTCTACAAAAAACTTTTACTGGTCATAAGAATATTACATCTTAATAAATCAACCAATAAATATAAACTAAATACATTGAAAATCAATCCTTTCACCCCTTTTAAGTCTGAATACCTTGTCAGCAACTTTTCGATTTAGTGTCTCATTTCATATTATTTTTAAAAAAGTGATTTTGATGACAGAGCGTCACTATCCATCTAGATAATTAGGCTTTCATTATAGCAAGCTTCTCGTTAGCTTACTAAAGCTGTTTGTAGTAGTAGCGCTAGTAGTAGTACTAGTAGTAGTAACAGTGGTAATCATCATCATCACCACCTTCATCATCATCATCATCATCATCATCATCATCATCATCATCATCGTCATCATCATCATCATCATAGTTATCCTAATTATAATTATACTGTCGAATAAAAAAGGGCAAGCTTCTCGTTAGCTTACTAAAGCTGTTTGTAGTAGTAGCGCTAGTAGTAGTACTAGTAGTAGTAGCAGTAGTCATCATCATCATCATCATCATCATCATCATCATCATCATCATCATCATCATCATCATCATCATCATCATAGTTATCATAATTATAATTATACTGTCGAATAAAAAAGGGCAGGCTTCTCGTTAGCTTACTAAAGCTGTTTGTAGTAGTAGCACTAGTAGTAGTACTAGTAGTAGTAACAGTGGTCATCATCATCATCACCACCTTCATCATCATCATCATCATCATCATCATCATCATCATCATCATCATCATCATCATCATCATCATCATCATCGTCATCATCATCATCATCATAGTTATCCTAATTATAATTATACTGTCGAATAAAAAAGGGCAAGCTTCTCGTTAGCTTACTAAAGCTGTTTGTAGTAGTAGCGCTAGTAGTAGTACTAGTAGTAGTAGCAGTAGTCATCATCATCATCATCATCATCATCATCATCATCATCATCATCATCATCATCATCATCATCATCATCATCATCATCATAGTTATCATAATTATAATTATACTGTCGAATAAAAAAGGGCAGGCTTCTCGTTAGCTTACTAAAGCTGTTTGTAGTAGTAGCGCTAGTAGTAGTACTAGTAGTAGTAGCAGTAGTCATCATCATCATCACCACCTTCATTATCATCATCATCATCATCATCATCATCATCATCATCATCATCATCATCATCATCATCATCATCATCATCATCATCATGGATTCATTATCATCATCATAATAATAATTATAATTATACTGTGGAATAAAAAAGGGCACTCACGGCAAAATAAAAGAAATGTTTCGTAATGTAGTTAAAGAACGACCAAAAACAGACTCTAAGCCACTTCCATAAAATACCCAACAGTCTCTTTGACGATAGTGGCACAGGATTTTCAAACTGAAAACAAAACGTGCAGTTTATTAACACGTGTAATAATAATAATAATAATAATAATAATAATAATAATAATAATAATAATAATAATAATAATAATAATAATAAAAAAAAAAATAATAATAATAATAATAATAATAATAATAATAATAATAATAATAATAATAATAATAATTGTATCAATATTTTTCTGATTATTTATGTTATACTTGACAATAATTATAAAGTTATTATAATAATTTCGATCACAGTTTTATTTGAACTGTAAAAAAAAAAGAATGTCGACAATTATTAAACTCGAAGTTTTTGCCATATGTTCAAACACTTAATTGAGCGAACAAAATAACATCTAACAATACAAAACTAGGAACCCAGAAGGTAAGATTCTTTAACAGCATTCTAATACTAACATCAGAAAATGTTTCTCCACTAACAGTTTTTTCACACTGGCACAGTTTACCACGAACTATAAAAACTGCACAGAATATTGATTGTTTTAAAAATCAGTTGGACGTAATGCCAAAATTCAGAGATTTATTCTATTGCGTTGATGAGTAATACAAATAGTAAAATTGCATGCATATAGATCCAAGCAAAGTGTAGATGATGTAGGTCATTTATGAAGGCTTCACGGCCTGTTTCGTCCTCAAAATACTAGGCTACTACTACAAGTACTACTAATAAAATACACTTAAAGTTTTTCGATCAAATTTAACCTATAACTGTAGCATCAAAGTAGAGTACCCCTATAATGTGTTAGCGACCACAGAGGAATAATGGATCAGTATTCATTTCAAGATTATATAGTATAAATATCTCAGTATTACTACTTACTGAACGTTGTACATTATACCAGCAACGTGCTCTTACCTGCTCTATGAACGTTTTAAAGGTCATTTGAGGACCGGCAACCAACCAAGGCGGGTACATTACGTACAAATAAAACTCAAGCAACCCAGGCACTTCTGGCAGCACAGGCCAGTCATACAAACATTTTCTTGTTTCAGAGGGTGCCGATGCTCCACTAATGAGATCAGAACTGGTTTTTGCACTAGTAAAATGGGCCATTTCTGTCGTGTCAGTTTTTTCCACATTTGATTGTTCTGCGGTCGTTCTTCGTCGTTCAGTCAATGTAGATTTTCCTGGTGGTATAGGCTGCTCTGCTATTTCTTCAATCCTTTGTACAGTTCGCCGCTTGAGGTTTGCGAATCGTTCTTGTTTGATTGCCCATATCCGTTCAAGTGCAAAGAAAAGACATCGCATCGGTACAAAGTCTGTCATTCTCGCACTAATAAAATATTGTAGGAAGTCCTTGAACTCTATAATCTTGTACTGTAACAAAAGGCATAAACATATATTAATTATACTTTGTTTACGCAAATAATGGAAGGCTTGAACATAATTATAAAGGTATCGTTTTGTACTCTATTCCTTGTTTATGCCAGTTTCATTGAAATGACAAACCTATTTGAAATAAAATCAGTCATCAATGGCAGCTATTACGACTTTTTATTATAAATGTTCAACAAAGAACAGCTTCAGTTCAAAACACATTTATTACCAGGATTTCATTGTTTACGAGAATTCTTGTTTTAATTCTAGGATACTCAGAAACTGAATGTAGACTAAATAAATGAGTAAAGCTACTAAGTACTGTATATTTAGTGCTACGCAAAGGCCTTGAAATAATCAGACTAAATTGAGACGAATCGCCTCAGGTAGCATAGCAAGTACTCCCGATGCTGCGTACTTAAATATGAGATTATTTACCACAAGTCAAATTTCATAGTTACTATGTCACTCTCGAAGTACATCATTGGAAGAAAGACGACCCATACAGCAGGCACGCTTGTCAGGTTAGAGACAAGGTAAAATGGTAAAGGGACCAGCAGCAGCAACAGCAGGAATTGCCAAGATTGCAAGTACAGGGTAAGCAAAACACCAAGCAAGATGTAGCCATATTTTCTCAGCTGAAAAACAATCATCATACATTGAAAAAATAACTTTTCAGAAGGTACCAGAATACATGTATCGTTTTTACAATGTTTGAGAAAATAACATCATGTAATGCATGGCGAGGTGGCTCCATTTTACACTACTACTATTACTATTACTACTGCTACTACTACTACTACTACTACTACTACTACTACTACTACTACTACTACTACTACTACTACTACTACTACTACTACTACAGGATGCTATCACGCGCTTTTCCTTCAATCGAACTCAAAGGGCGGCGATCTAAAGGGAGTCTACAGAAGGGGGAAGAGAAATCAATTTTTATTTTTGCAAATTATATTGACTGCATCCAATACATTATTAAAGAAAGGGAGGAAATTGGAGCAACCGGAGAAAACCCTCGGTGTCATGAAGAGCCTCGTACCTAAGTCGCATCACGTCAGTTCGTCCCACGCGAGGTTTGAACCCGCGACCTTTGGCACAGGAAACCAAGCTACCAAGCCACTCGACATTGAGTAGGCTAAGCATTGCCGACAGTTAGTTAGTCATTGTTTATAAGGTCCAGCGGACTGCAAAGAGCCGAATCAGGACCATAAAATCAAGACCACAACTTGGTTGAAAGTGGACTCACCCTTGATCCGGATAAAAGATCTGCCGAAACAACCCTAGTGGTAACACTGAAGGCACTCCACCAGCCGGTCACTTTACAATAAAGGCATCCCACGCAGGGGACAATGAGGCTAATTTATTGAACCCCCGTTTACAAAAACAAAATAGAATATAAACAGCATTATAAAATATCAATAAAACACATACATATAAAATGCTTATATCGCTATATAATAATATCATAGGAAGCCCTAGTGACCATTTGGCAGAAAGCGTCCAATATTCCCAAGCCACAGGCGCTTGTATCTGTATCTGGCCTATGCCCGTGACGCGTTTCCCTTTGGCTATAGGCGCTCCCGTGTCCAGATACAAGCGCCTGTGTCCCAAGCTGACCCAGCAGACTCCATACACAAAGGAGGAGTTCTGGGAGAGTTTTTAAGAAAAAGGTAGGTGGTGTAGCGAAGAAGATAGTAGATTGTTAGAACAGATTAGGAACGAAAAGGAACAAATGAGAACAACAGCCACAGTGGTATTTAAAGCACTAAATTTCCCCAAAGTGGGAATATTATTTATACAGAAACCCCCGGTACCATCATGGGGATACTGCCGACAGAGCCATAACAATACACACACACACACACACACACACCACACACACCTACACACACACACACACACACACACACACACACACACACACACACACACAAAAATAATCATGGATCGATCGACGTGTTTGGTGTTGTCTAAAACTACAATATGAAGTCTTCGAAACTGAAACTTTGCTACAAATGTGGAAAGAGTTGATTTTTATTACCTTTACAGAAGGATTGAAGTACTGTAAGCCACGGGACAAAACGATGTAAACAAGCATCGGAGGATAAATTGCCCACATGTAATAATTCAGGTAGGTATACCAAAACCCGTCTGCAATATCCTGTAGAAATGAAGAATATCCAATTATTATTCCCTTTCAACAAACTTCGGGATTTTGACCCGAAGCCGATTTTTAACCTACAAAAAAAAAATAATAATAATAAAAACATAAAATTTAAAAAAAAAGTATTCATGTTATTTCCTTAAGAAAATATTTTATATGGCATTTTTTTCCCCATTTTGATCGAATTTTCATTTTAAAAGACAAATATCATTTTTACCTCAGAAGTCGATGTACGGCGATTGTTCAAAACATTCAATTCTTTCAATGGTTAGCAATGTACAACTAGACACATTAATAGTATCTTAAGTGTTAACGGATATGACAATATTAGAATTAAAGATACAAGTAGCAATGCTCACTGTCTATCCCTAGCAGTATGCTTGCTCTGGTGGACTAGTGTTGATTTATGTCCTTATCCCCTCTACCCCGAGATGGTTATCCCCGTCTGTCGAATCGCCAATGGTGGTGTGGAGGTTAAACTTCAATGCTCATTCATTCTGTTTACTTCTGAAGAGCTCTTAGACCATAACAATATCCGTTGAAAATAATAACGCATACTGAGATAGTCACTAAGGAGTTTCTATAAAGCATCCAGCATATTGCCACGGCTGCATGGAAAAATAACGGTATACGAATCACCAACCATCCAATCAACAAAGGGGCAACATATCGTACGCGTTGAGTTTTTAGTGACAGATACAAATACAGCTGCAGATCTTTATTTCGTCCTTAAGCATTACAAGGACACCTGCGTGCAACACACATCACATTAACCTATGTTGACAAAACACCAACATACTGGAACAGAAGGTAAACGGCAGTGGCTACTGAAAGGTCAACAAGTTATAAAATAATGGCATACACTGATTACTTTTACAGAACATGATGGAAATAGTGGATTAAAAATATGGAGAGGATATGTATGCTGAAGCAGGAAAAGAAGACAGAATGTGTACGTTGAAGAAGAAGAAAAACAAGAAGACGAAAACGACTACGATGATGATGATGATGATGATGACGACGATGATGATGACGCTGATGATGATGATGATGATGATGATGATGGCACGTTTTGGGACAATTTGATGAAACATGATCAGTCTTACAGCACGGAAACTTGAACATCGTTTTCGAATACATTAAATAAAGTAACAATTCAAAATGATGACCTACAGTATCAATACAGACACCAGAAGATACAGCATCACACTTAACATTATAGAAATTAGTATCACAAGAAAGTTTGTTTTTGTAAACACACACACACACACACGTACACAAAACACCAAAACTGGGTTTTACTAAGAATGTAAGAATCGGAAAGTGATTTTTGACAGAAAAGGGTTAGGGCAAGGGTTAGTTGTAGCGCTGCAACTAGCCCTTACCCTAACCCTTTTCTAGAAAGTTGACCTATTTCGTCTCCTATGGGCGACGAAATAGGTCGAATTTTGTTCAAAAATTCTTTGGAAATTCACTGTATTTTCTCCGTCCCGGATAGAGCACTCCTGTGTACTAAAAACACTCTCATGCACTACAACTGCACTCCCATGCACTAAAAGAGCACTCCCGCGCACTTAGAAAAAAGTGGGTGGCTGGAAAACTCTGGGTGACTGATACACTCACCCATTTTCTGCATAAAAAGCAAGGTCAGTCACCCATTTCAAGGCTTATGTGTACGCACCCACACACACACACACACACACACACACACACACACACACCAACATTCATTGGCAAGTTGTGTAAGTAAATTGAGATAAAGGTTACACTCATAGCTATTAAATTGCATATTACACCATCATAATACTTACTTCTCCGCCTGAAAATTTGCTCAACCAGCTGCCTGTGTCCCTTACCAAGTTCAGCTCTTTGCGTAGATCTGGGGCGAAAAATGCATTTTTTTAAAGGGTAGATAGACTTCATCGAACAGCAAAAACGCAGACTTTGTTATGTATTGTTTAATTTTGCATATGGCTACATTTGAACCAATAATACTAATACTAATAATACTAATAATACTAATAATAATAATAATAATAATAATAATAATAACAACACCAATAATAATAATAATAATAATAATAATAATAATAATAATAATAATAATAATAATGATAATAATGATAATAATAATAATAATAATAATAATAATAATAATAATAATAATAATAATAATAATAATAATAATAATAATAATAATCATGGGTGCTTATAAGTAAACAAAAATATCTTTGAACGTTTGTTGACAATTCTTACAATCAAAATAAACTGAAATTGATTCTGAAATGTTTGCTGAGAGACTTCGATTATTTAAAACATGACAACTGTCTTTGTTCATCTAAACCTATATCAGTATAGGAAAATGGATATGGCAAGGGAGCCCAGCAGCTTTACCTTGACGTGTAAACTGATGGTCTTGTCTTTCCAAATGTGTTTCAACCTTGTCAGGGCAGCAGTTGTTTGTGCGATTCTGGAGAGGACTTCCTGATGGGAACCATTGTCTGATACAATGGCTCCTAAACATTCGAGGCTTGGCACAGTTTTGAGGAATTGGCCTTGGACCTTTATGTCGGCGTGGATGCCATTGCTGTTATTGGTCATCAATTTGGTCTTCTCTGCACTTATTTCCATTCCAAAGGCTTTGGAGGAAGAGTTAAGCTTCTGTATCAGCTGTTCAAGTTCTTGTTTCTCTCCAGCCAATATATCAATGTCATCCACAAAACGGAGGGTGGAGATTGCTAAACCTCTTATGCTGATGTGCCTTCGTGATCTGCAAAGGCATCTGACATGATGCGCTCCAGGAAGATGTTGAAGAGTGTTGAAGAGAATAGGCATCCTTGACGCACGCCGATTGTTGTTCTGAACCAGTTCCCGATGTCGCTTTTGTACAGGACTGCACTGGTATCCTTGTCATGCGGGCTTTTGATGACTCCAATAATATTAGGGCTGATGTACACTTTCATGGCTGCCCATAGAGATGCATGCCAGCCTCGATCTTGAAGTCTTGAAGTCACATCATATAGATGTTGTTGGAGCTGTAAGTATTTCTCGCCATTGTTCTGAGGTTGAAAATCTGTTCAGTGGTACTTCGCCCTCCCCTGAATCCTGCTTGTTCTTTAGCTATGATTTGTTCAGCTTGGGGTTTCAACCTGTTGAGTATTACTTTCAGGAGGACTTTGCTGGAATGGCTGATGAGGCTGATGGTGCGGTATTTTTTACGCTCCTGAAGGTTATCCTTTTTGGGAAGAGTGATGATAAGCGACTGGGTCCATGGTGTAGGCCATTCCCCACTCTGCCAGATCTTGTTACAGATAATGTTGAGGTCGCAAATCATCGCTTCTACTCATGCTTCAAGCAATTGTGTGGGTATGTTGTCCATTCCCGCTGACTTCTCTTTCTTCAGCGATTGCACTGCTGCCTCAACTTCTTCTCTGCTTGAGGTTTCAACCTGTTGAATATTATTTTCAGGAGGACTTTTCTGGAATGACTGATCAGTCTGATGGTGCGGTAATTTTCGCACTCCTGAAGATTGCCCTATTGGGAGGAGTGATGTCAAGCGACTGGTTCCATAATGTATGCCACTCCCCACTCTGGCAATCTTGTTACAGATAATGGTGAGGGTCTCAATCATCAATTCTCCTCTTGCTTGAAGAACATTGTGCGGGTTTGTTGTCCACTCCCGATGACTTCCCTTCTTCAGCGATTGCCTCAGCTCCTCGGAGAATTGCGGGGGGGGGGGGGGGAGAGGGGAGGGATTTCTTCTCCTCTGTTCTCGGTACATGCCAGAACTGATGTCACCGTTTGATGTGTGGTTGTAAAGGTCAGAGCAGTATCCAAGTCCATCTATCCAAGACTTATTGTTCTTCTGTAAGGCATATGCCAGACTTGCTTGGATCGTGGAGACCATGGGCTGTTTAACACTTGTCAGCCGCTTCACAGTCTGATAGGCTTTCTTGGTGTTGTTCTTGTTCAATCTGTTCTCTATAACTTATGATTGATCTTCTATCCAGTCCTCTTTTGCCTTTTTGGATGTCATTGTTGATTTTTCGGTCCAAAAGTTCAAGTGTGATCCACGGTTTCTTCTTAGAGCGGTGCTTGCCAAGAATCTTAGTGGCGGCATCGGTCACAGCTGAGTTGAAGGTGGTGGTCATGGTGTTGACATCTACGCCAGCTCCCAAAATGAGCAGTAGTGCAAATTTCCCTCCAATTGTGGCTTGGAATATGTTTGCCACCTCCGGATCTTGCAGTTTGTCCAGGTCGAACTTCAGTCTAGTGCACTTTGCTGTGTTTACTCTCTTCAATAGGAGCCGGAAAGACATCATCACGAGATCGCGGTCACTTCCAATGTCTGTCACGATACAAGCGCCTATTCGATATTCTGCTTTAGTCCAGACAATGCGTCATAGACAATACGTCATAGACAGTGACGATAATAATATTGTTTTCGGAATGACGCAGTATGCGACATTTTTTATTTAGTGTAGTTCATTTTTAGATTGTTGTTACCATAGACAATTTGTGTACCATCCTTTCGATTGGCTGAATGTGAAAAAGATTCGTTAGGAAAAACATTCGAGCGACCATCTTTGGAGGGCAAGGAACGTATGTTTACGCCAGACCAATATTCGGATTACTGAGGTCATAAATTTGATTCGAAAAGCTCGTCTCGTCCTAAAGAACACGTGTCGTAACACAACAAACGAATCCTGAGCTGGTAAGTTAAGATTCGATGTGTGAAGCTGAGAAAGGGGTAGTCTTGTGCTTGTGTCCATTGCGCCATGCGAATCATTCATCGTCCTTCATCAAGGTGATTCGTTCGTATTCTTCAATGTATGCAATTTATATGGAAATAGTTATTTTAACATGTTGTTCTCAATTCATATAAATTCTTCAGTGCGTGAAATTTATATGGTAATAGTTAATTTAACATGTTTAGCTTAGTTCATAAACAATGTTGGTGCATTCTTGATCATTGGAACAGTGTGGATGAACAGCGAGGAAATAACATTATTGTGTTTTGAGAATAAGATACAATAACCCGTGAATATGCAGGGTTCTTATTCAAACAACGTCAACGGCGTTCCTCGCTGGTCATTCAACAGGATGCAGATTGTGTATTTAGTCCCTGTTAATTTGTCTGTGCGCAGGGAAAGGATTTTTCTTTCTTCCTTATATTTCCGACTGTCGGATTCCTGATATGATCATTTTTAACCTACTTCCATCCTCAACGCTTATTCTTCCGATGACATGGAGTTCGTCATATCCCTGACGTCCATGTGAAACCAGCTGGACGACATATCATCCTCTTGGTCAAACGTGAGGACAGAAACTGGGTTAAACAAAAAGGACAATTCTTCTTCTCCATCAGGGAATCTACGTCAGTTAAGTGACATTTTTAATCAACAGTGAAATTCCTCAGAACCATGACATCACGGGTTCTCGTATAACATCATATGAAATAAATATCATCAACCATCAACCAGTGGTATTCTTTTTTAGTTGTAAAAAAGCAAACAGGACGAATGAATAGCCAATAATTTCTTTTGTTCTTTATTTTCTACTTCTCAACATCATTTTCTTGTTTCTTATCGATTTTTGGGCATAGTAAAAAGAGTAAATTGATTCTATTTATATAAAATTCTTTCAATCTGTTCATTCACCCTTTAACATCAATATATATATAGAGACGGCATAAATTATATATATAACGCGACAATGTCTGCTCCTGGAAAAGTGCGTGTCCTGCCAATGTTGATGCTTGATCTGAAGCGTGTCTTGACCATGATGTAGTCGATCTGGTTGCGATGCTCCCCGCCGGGACTGTGCCATGTCCATCGTCATGATTTTGGGTGGGGTCTTAGCGTGTTTGCCAGTATCACATTGTTGTATCTGGCAAACTCCAGAGTTTCAGACCCTTGTCATTTTACCTTTGTGTAAGTGAGGTCCACATGTGTCACCCCAGTTGTGGTGTGCATCTTGGCCAACCTTGGCATTCAAGTCGCCTTGCACTATGAGTATGTCCTTCTTCGGCACTTGGTCAAGGACATCTTGCAGATGTTCATAGAAATCCTCGACTTCGCTGCCTTCATAGTCTGATTTTGGGGCATAGGCCTGGATAATTGTGATGTTGGAAGGGGCTGCTCTCAGACGCATGGTAATGTGTGTACTGGAGCCTGGGCGGCAACCCATGACAGTTGCTAGAATGTCTTTGTGGACCAAGAATCCAACGGCGTATTCGTGTCTGTCATCTCTCCCGCTGAAATAAAGCTTGTGGCCTTTGTTGGCGTTGTTTCACCTAGGCATCTTTAGCGCAGCTCGCTGATATCTAAAATGTTCCATCGATAGTGGGCCAGTTCTTCTAATTTTCCCACCGCAGTTATGGTCCTAACATTTCAGGTTTACATGACGATGTTGTCTCTCATGCGGATCTGGCTAAGTTGTCCATCAGTAACACACATATCACCTCCGTCCTGGTGGCCAACGAAAGGCGCGGTCCTTGGTGACCCGGGCGACGACCGATGCGGTATGGAGTTAGTAATTCTTTTCATCATACGGTGTGTCTTGGGCTAGAAAGACCTGACGGGGCCCAATCCTCTCAAGATTGTTGGCCACATCTGAAATCCACGAGTACAGTGTGGCTCGCCTTGGCCCCGAGCATGTGGTCGTTGAACCTACAGTAACAAAAGGTTCTTCCTTCCTGGCTTGTGACTTCTGTGTAGTGTAACGAACGCATTTCGTACACGTTTGTGTAGGAAGACGTTATGACGTCACTGTGTTATGCCGGAAGTTTACGGTCAAATTGACAATTTAGTTTTGTGAGCTGTTGTTAGTTCAGAGACGGCATAAGAGTTGGGTTGAGCGGAGGTGTTCGTTGGTGCTCCGAGAAAGCGGGATTCTACTAGGAAATACTATAGCTGTATATATAATACAGGTATTTATTATTATTATTGGTATTTATAATGAGCTGTAAAGCTATTCATACGAAAAGGGAAAGTATTACTTTTTATGAATTATTATGATGGAAGTGCAGAAAAACCCATGTTTGAAAGAAGTACGATAACTCGTGTCAATACCTTTTTGATCACGTAATTATTATATGTGATACAGTTTATAACTATGATGCCATGTTATATTCATTCATATGTGAAGATATGGGGCTGAAATAGGAATGTAATTCAGTTGTATAATTTGTATATCTAATGATGAATGAATGTGCAGTAATATGTTATAAATTGAAGGTGAGCTGTGGATTGTAATATTTGGCTCATAATCCATTGTGTGTGGGCTACAAGACCCGGAGGTGGCAGAACCATTTCAGGCCACAATTGCAGGGAAATGTGCACCACTGCTCATTTGGGGGGCTGGTAAAGTAGATGTCAACACCATGACCACCACCTTCAACTCAGCTGTGACAGATGCCGCCACTGAGATCCTTGGCAAGCACCGACCAAAGAAGAAGCCGTGGATCACACCTAAAATTTTGGATCTGTGTGATAAACGAAGAGAGATAAAAAAGAAAAAAAGAACACCTCACAGGGAGCTGATGTCTACCGAAAAATCAACAATGACATCCGCAAAGGCATGCGCACAGCAAAGGAGAACTGGATAGAAGATCAATGCCAGGAAAAAGAGAACAGTCTGAACAAGAACAACAGCAAGAAGGCCTACCAGACTGTGAAGCGGCTGACAAGTGTCAAACAGCCCAAAGTCTCCACGATCCAAAGCAAGTCTGGCATATGCCTTACAGAAGAACAAGAAGTCTTGGACAGATGGACAGAGTACTGCTCTGACCTTTACAACCATACACCAAATGGAGACCCATCAGTTCTAGCATGTCCCGAGAACATAAAGGAAGAAGAAAGCCTCCCAATTCTCCGGGAAAAAGTTGAGGCAGCAGTGCAATCGCTAAAGAAAGGGAAGTCAGCGGGAGTGGACAACATACCAGCGGAACTGCTACAAGCAGGAGGAGAAGCGATGATTGATGCTCTCACCATTATCTGTAACAAGATCTGGCAGAATGGGGAGTGGCCTATACCATGGACCCAGTCGCTTGTCATCACTCTTCCCAAACAAGGTAACCTTCAGGAGTGTAAAAATTACCGCACCATCAGCCTCATCAGCCATCCCAGCAAGGTCATCCTGAAAATAATACTCAACAGGTTGAAACCCCAAGCTGAACAAATCATAGCTGAAGAGTAAGCAGGATTCAGGGCAGGGCGAAATACCACTGAACAGATTTTCAACCTCAGAATAATCTGTGAGAAATACCTACAGCACCAATAACATCTATATCATGTGTTCATAGACTTCAAGAAGGCGTTTGACCGAGTCTGGCATGCAGCTCTATGGGAAACAATGAAAGTGTACAACATCAACCCTAGAATTATTGATGTCATCAAAAGCCTGTATGACAAGCCTACCAGTGCAGTCCTCCACAACAGCGCCATCGGTAACTGGTTCAGAACAACAATCGGTGTGCGTCAAGGATGCCTACTCTCTCCAACACTCTTCAACATCTTCCTAGAGCGCATCATGTCAGATGCTCTTGTAGATCATGAAGGCACAGTCAGCATAGGGGGTAGAGCAATCTGCAATCTTCGTTTTGCGGATGACATTGATGGATTGGCTGGAGAGGAACAAGAACTAGAACAGCTGGTACAGAGGCGTGACACCTCCTCCAGAACCTATGGAATGGAAATAAGTGCAGAGAAGACCAAAATGATGACCACCAACCAGCATGGGATCAACACGGACATCAAAATCCAAGGCCAAGCCCTCAACACAGTGCATAGCTTCAAATATTTAGGAGCCATTGTATCAGACAATGGGTCCCGACAGGAAGTCCTCTCCAGGATCGAACACACAACTGCTGCCCTGACAAGGTAGAAGCCCATTTGGAAAGAAAGGACCATCAGTCTACATTCAAAAGTAAGACTGCTGCGCTCCCTTGTCATCTCCATCTTTCTATATGCTTGCGAAGCATGGACCCTCACAGCAGATCTCCAATGAAGAATACAAAGCGTGGAGATGAGGTGCTACAGAAGACTTCTGGGCATTTCCTATACCCAACACATCACCAACGACGAAGTCCGACAGACCATCACACAAGCCATTGGACAACACGATGACCTGCTCACAGTGGTGAAGAAACGGAAACTCCGATGGTATGGCCACGTCACCAGATCATCAGGCCTTGCAAAGACTATTCTGCAAGGCACACTGCAAGGAGGTAGAAGAAGAGGGAGACCGAGAATAGACTGGTTTGACACTGAGCGAAGCCATCAGGGCTGCTGAGGACAGAGAAAGATGGAGTATGCTGGTTAAACGATCATCTTTGGTGCCCCTACGACCTCCGGGTTACGGGACAGGATAGGATAGGATAGGTAGGCTACGCAATGTGTGTACTGTGTTAAAGTGGCATAGAGAAGACATTCTACAAAGGAAGTGATCTTCAAGCACTCTGAGTTATAATAGTGTGTCAAAGGCACATGTAGTCTCTTGACGTATAAGAGCGAAAATTTACGATTGTATAAATGTTGTATACAGCGGGCCGGTACGGAGCAGAAACCCCCTGGTATGTGGCTGATGGAGCTGTGCTTATAACATCGTCTACAAAACCGGATGTGGACACCATCAACGCCTCATCTCTCCTTCGTCTACCATCACTGGTGCAGACGTGCAGCAACGGTGACGAAGTGAACCTCCAGATTCATGCTACGAAGACACCTGCAGCGTCTTCTATGTGTAGCCTTTGTCTCCTAGCGTAGCTGATAATTTCACACCTTGGAATGTTCTAAATCTGTGAGTATTGTCATTAACAAATAACTAAAAGATCCGAAATCTCCGTCAAGACGTCGATGTGATATCATTGACTGTGTTGACTTCTCGAGAGAGAGACGACTTCTGTGATAGCAATTGACTGTGTGAGCACCAAATTCGTTTATAGCCTATACGATGCTATATGATTTAATGTATATGTGAATGATTTAATGTATTGTTATATATGACTGAATGAGAAATAGTGAAATAGAGGGCAAAGAGAGATAACTGTGTATTCTTTGTCCTTGTCTGTAAGCAGGTGCGTGGTGGTGGATGAAAGAGTATAGTAAATGGAGATAGAACACACATCTTTAAACTGAGTGTCAGACAGCCACACGCACACACTCATTTCCTTAGGCTAGACGTAGTTATATATATAAATAAATATTTAATTTAATATAATACCACAAAACCCCTTTGTTACATGTAGTAAACTTTTGCCCAGTAATGCCATGCTGACATTATCACTGTTAGTCGCCTCTTACGACACGGCGGGAAAGTTTGGGTCTATTCTAATCAGTGCCCGAACCCATCGGGCATAATAATGCTCAGTACAGATTATCATGACCGGAAACGGTGCGTTCAACCATAGACGATAATGGTATGTCTCATATTCGGCTAGATATTAGAGTGTCACTGTGCTTTTTTTGTTAGTAGATCCATAGTTTAATTAAACGAAATTGGAGGTTCAGTTCGTTCAGTGTTCGCAGTATGATGTGTTTACTAATAAGTTATGTGTAACAAATAAGATGTTCAAACATGATTTTGTTTTGAAAAATACCTTACATGTTTATCGAACAATGCGCGGAGAAGCTTTAAAAAATTCATATTAAACTGTAATCATTTGCCAGTGCAGCAGCTGAGATACTCGAATGTCTTGAAGTATAAGAAAGTGTTTGCTGGTTGTGTAACATGAATAAAATTGGTGATGGGTTCCACGATCGTTTTTCTTATAATATTCCATTATTACACAAAACAAAATTTTTTTACCAACTAATTATAAACACTGCCAAAATATACATAAACGTAATGATCTTCAAAGAAGAAGGAAAAATGTTCGTCTATTTATTATAATTTTTTCACTGTTCAGATAGAATGAATAGATTAAATAAACTATTGTTGTATTTTATTTTTCTTCTCTCACTTTCATAATTATAAGGTGTGTGTTTGCGCCTGTCAAAATTGGTATATTATTCATATTGTGTACATATTGTATTCAATACATGGAATAATGTAATTATAGATCTTTGATCTTCCTTTGTCTATGACGTTGTGTTTGTCCGACGTGGCTAAAAGCCTCCCAGATGCTTGGAGCCAGCTTGAAAATTCAAGTAAGTTTTCTTTTATATACAGTTTAACAAAGCATCTGAACATGTTGATGAAATACATACCTCTAGATGATAGGTAGAGGTTGTAGAAGCAATAGGCAGAAGAACAGATGAGAATCACATAATAGGTCAGTTGCTCCCACTTGGGTAATGGGGCTGGTACCTTTCTTCCCATTATTGTTGACACTGTACTGATTATTACAATATTGTATGATATTAAATGTCATAAGTACGTATCAGACAAGAAATCAGATAATATAATGTTCATGACAACGACGACGACGATGAGGATGATGATGATGTCTATTGTTTCTGTCAATGTTACACAGCAATACGTACCTATAATTCAGCTGGCGAATCCAACGGCAGCGAGTTCATAAATAATATTTCAACGTGTACATGTAAGTATATAATCATCTTAAGGCAACGATACTGATTGGCTGAATCAACTGGTTTAAAGTCAAGATGTCTTTAAACTTTAAGTAAGTGATACCATAATTACAAGATCTAAAATGAATGCAATCTTTATTGACACATACTATAGTGAGGTCAGTTAAGTGATACCAGCTGTTGCACTGCTCGATTCTTAATAATATAGCATTTTGCCTGTTTGCTTTGTATGTCAAGACATCAAGGATGGGCAAACTACTTTTGAAAAGTAGTCCGCTACACTACAGTTACATTAGTCTAAAAAAGTAGTTCGCTACTTTACAATTACATTTTGAAGGAATGTAGTTTGCTACTTTTACGCTTTAAAAAAAAAGTAGCTAACTACTTTTCAAACTACTTTTTTTTAAAACTGTAATCACAACTGAGACTGCTAAGTATTTTTTTAAATGTAAGTAAATTTAAAAAAAAGGCAAGAAAAAAAAAGAAATACTTTTAATAATATATGCTCTTTATCAGATTACAACAAAAAAAAATTTCCTTAGACTACAAAATTTGTTGTTGATAACATTGCAAGCCAAGATCAATATATAGGAACACACTTAATACATTATGTATGGTATAAATATACCATTTGCAAACTACAAAAAATATTATTAATAATAAATTAATAATAAAATTCAAAAATAAAAGAAAAAGTTATATGTACTGTGTTATGTCTGATACAAAACATAAATACAGCCATAAGGTTGTACAGGCAGACTTGAGATGAAGCCTTAGATTGGATGCTGTCATCTTGCTTGCTGAATACTCATTGAATCCGTACTTGCATTTAAATATAAATGCATTATCCGTTTCTTCTTTGAAATGAAAAAATTCTGCATATGGTTTAAACAAAGTTGGAAGTTTCTCTGTCACGTCACCCGAGTGGGTTCCGCGACGTCAGCTCAAATAGCGAGTGAAAGGGATAAAAACTCAAAAAAAAAAAAAAACTAACACAAAATGCCAGATAGAAAATCACACTTTTTTCAACAATCAAACACGCATACACAGGACAATGGGATGCTAAACCACCCTCCACCCCTATCAAGACCCCCAACCCAGTATTTACTAACAGTTACCTCCCTTGTTTAACTGAAAAAACCAGAACTATACATCAACAGATTTCCCACAACAATGTGCAGCAAATAGCAATAAACGATCAAATTCAAAATCAATACAGTTCTCAACTGAATAACCAGAGCTGCAAATCTTAGAAATTCAAACGTATCACCAAAGCTAGCTTACAGTTCACAAGCTCTGTTTAGAAACTGTCAGTTATTCAGAGCTCAGTAGGAGCTAAAGCAGTTATTCACACGACATGATGAAGTAATTTACATTAAATAAATGAAGTATGTTTTTAGGTGCGTGTCGTGCAAATCTGTGTGTGCGTGGGGTGGTGCGTTTAGTTCCTGTGGCAAATGGAGACTCCAACGGCGGCGCCCACAGTCCCGAAGAAAAACGTGGCGGTGGTGGCGAAGAGACCCGACAAAGGCAGAGGTTCCAACGCAGATGCACACACGGCACGGTGGTACGGCCACGGCACGTAAAAGCGTAGAGCTATACCAGAGGTAGAAGTAGAGGAAGAAGTGGAAGTAATAGCGGTGGAGAACTACCAGAACATGTTGACACAGTGACGATGGTAGTCCCAGTTACAGTCTTCAACCGTCGCCCAGTACCACATGTACACGCAGGTCTTCTAAAGAAGATAGGCCACGCTGTGCTTCTGTTCTAGCAGACGATCATTCGAACGTTCATACGCAACGTTTAGATTCACACTTTGCAAATATCAGAAACAAAATAATATCTGATTATATAAGCAAATTCGAATCTCAGCTTGAGTTAGGCATATTATAAGTGGTTTCAATATATATAACAACAATATCAACAATTGTGTTTTCTGACTAGGCAAACCTCTAAGATTGTGTTCAGTTGATTCCAGTAGAACGAGTTGCTCAAGGCGAAGATACAAAAGAGGTTCTGACTTAAGCTGCCAATGGCGCAAACTTGCTGCTTGATTCTCACAGTTTAGATCCCCAAACAGCTGAGAAGGGCTATGACAAAGAGGGGCTAGGACCAAGAGCTTGCTGGGTTATGGGTATGTATCTGGCACTCATCCCTTTAGCACATGAGCGTCATTTCGGTCTTTCAAAGTCCGTGCAAAGGAATGCATGCATGCACAAACTAGACCTCGGTGTATAGTTCACTCTAGTCCGATGTAAACACTTGAAAATAGGCATTGCAGGGCTGTGCTAGGGGCGGGGGGGAAGGGGGGGGTTACGGGGGTTCCCCCCCCTCGCATCCGCCTTTTTTTTTTTTTTTTTTTTTTTTTTTAGTACAATTCATCATTTTAATTATCAGGAAATCCGAGAATAAGGTCAATGTGCTGTTACAGAGTGTCACATGAGACATCGTGTACTGCGCCCATGTTTCTGGTTTTTCACAACAATCATATTTATTTCATTTCAATTTCTCTCTTTCTCACAAACACACGTTGTTTCTGATTAAGTATAAAACACACATGCACAATATTAAACTATAATTAAAATTATAATTAAAATTGGTGTTGGTTTGTTGTTTCTGTCACTCACACTCGCCATCAGGCCCACTATTTTTCAACCAAGCAGTTGTTTTTTTATTTACGCACAATTTTTTTATGCCAGGAAATTTGATTTCAGCCTTGCCAAATGTACTAAATGATCCTGCCCCTTGACAGTGCCAGGGGGTATAGCCCCCTGGACCTCCAATTGCAGGCTGGGGAACTCTCCTCGGATCCGCGAGTTTCCGAGAAAAGGTACCGTCACTCCCGAGAAAATTAAATAGAGGTCCGAGAAAAAAAATCGCTCCGAGGAAAAAAAAAATCACAAAACGCAATCTCTCCAAGTCCCAGTCTCAATCCATGTCCGTGTCCAGCTTTTTTTTTTTCTCGTCACTAAAAGTGCCGCCTGCGCCCACTATTAATGTTACATCGAATTCACTACCCAATAAGGCTTACTAGCATCACTTTACTACAGCGGGCGAAGGCGATGTTGAACGTTTGGAGGTTCACGTGAAGTTCAGTCCTTTGTCACTGTCCGCCATTGTTAGTTTATTATCACTATACTATCATGTCATGTGTTTCACGTTTATCAACCGCAGAGACCCTTTTGAAGAAGGGGAAATCAACAAGTGGAAATGGGAATGGCTTGAAAAGATGGCGAAAGTCGGCGACTCGGAACAGCGTGTTGGTAATTGTTTTAGAAAAATAGATAAACCTGGCATTGCGCGCTGTATTCTTTGCAACAAAGAATTCAGCTATGCGAATCGTGGTCTGACAGCTCTGTTAGAACACATGCAGGCGAAAAAACATCAGGACTCGATGAAAGCAGCAGAAAACCAGAGTCATCGATTTTATTAGTATGTTCGTGTTATATGTATTTACAGAAACCGATTGTTGTTTCTGATATGTGCATATTTGGGTGAAAATTTTTCAGCTTATATCGTAATGATTGAGAGGTCTATCCTGATTCCTACAAGTGGCAAAAAAAGTATCTAAATATAATTATATCATTAATTTTATAACCAGCACACCCCCCCCCCAAACAAAAAATAAACAAAAAGAAAAGAAACGAAAAGAAAAAAAGACAATAACTGATTAACTTTATTCTCTCTCTCTCTCTCTCTCTCTCTCTCTCTCTCTCTCTCTCTCTCTCTCTCTCTCTCTCTCTCTCTCTCTCTCATATTGTATTCTAAATGAGAACAAGCTTTTATTATTACTACCATTATTATTATTATTATTATTATTATTATTATTATTATTATTATTATTATTATTATTATTATTATCCTTTCTTATTATCTTTCTCTTTTTATATTAATTATCATTCCTTTAGCTTTTTTCTATCATTAAATAAAAATAATTTTAAAAAAGGAAGTAATGTTTAAAATTAAAAAAAGAAAATATTTATATTATAATTATAAAGACTTCAATTACGGAGGTTAATTGTTGGCAAGGAAAAAAATTAGTTTGGTCTGGTTAGACTTGGGCAACTGTAAATAGATAAAACAATTCAGAAGGCTTATCACAGGTATTGAGAAATGGCCACCAGCTAATAAAATGAAACGAAGTTCTTTATTCTATTCAGTTTTTTCAAGCCTTTTTTTTTAGCCATATAGTGATTTACTTCTTTGTGTATATGTGATTATTAGTCGTACTACTACTACTACTACTACTACTACTACTACTACTACTACTACTACTACTACTACTAATGATAATGTCCTTATGAACACATGATGAATATTATGAAAAACATAGAACTCCGGATCCTTACCCATAGACGCAATGTACACGTTGTAGATACCGTAGCTTGCACTACAGAGAAGCACCGCCCAATAAATCGCCTGCTCAACAAGCGGAAGTGACGCTGCCATTCCTCGTCCTATTCTAACAGGCGGTGTACGCCTGAATGCAACACATATAATGATGACGCAGTTAATATGGTGGAGGAATGAGTCACTGTTACCTTGCAGTACGCTAAGAGTAAACTCGGCGGCACGACAATCATTATCATAACGTGAACGATCAGGTTCCATAATGAGACTTTTAATGCGTTTTGGAAACAAAAAGAAGTGAAATTTGGAAAGACTGACAGACCAACGGACCCACAACCGAACTGTAAGTAAATGTACTTCAATTCCACAAATCAACAAAAACAAACGTGTTTAGCAATAAAGTAACTCCGACGACCTTGACCTTAGAAAGGTAGAACACATTTTGATGGCACATGAGGTTCACCATTAACCTGGATAATGTTCCTATGAAGTTAGGTTATAATCTGTTCAATCATTTAAAAGAGAAAGAGCAAAACGTTTTTATAACATAACTTACTTTAGCTACCTTGACCATTTAGAAAGCGCAATGATCACAGACACAAAAGGATGAGTGGTGGTTATTGTATCTATCTAGTGAAAATAATCAAAATCAGCCCAGTCATTCTTGGGTTACTGCAAAAAAGGTGTTTGGAACAAACAAGTGAAATTCGAAGTGACGATTGTCCAACTGACCAGCTGACAGACAACAGGACTGTCACTGAATGATTGACCATGAGTTGAAGTAATGTACCTATACTAAAATATCAACAACGCCGGTTCAGCCACTTTGAGATATTGAGCAAAACGTGTTTAGCAATAATGTGACACCAGCGACCTTCACATTTGCGGTAGAAGAAATGTGAGCTAGGTCACAGAGTATAACGTTAATGTTATACTCTGTGGCTAGGTTATGCTTCTATGAAGTATTTTCAAAATCCGTTTAGGGGTTCTTGAGATATTGATGGCATTAAATGGAACGACATTTAGCTCGTCCTGAATCCCGACTAATTAAAGGTACGTCTGGAAATTCAAAAACAAAACAATTAGAGCGATGAGTTTAGTAAATATATAAACGTGAGTAAAAGATAATTAATCTGAGGAAGATAAATAAACCCGGTACACCATAGCACGCAATATTTTATAAAATACATCCTACCCATTAAATAACGAACCCTTCGCAACATATATCTGTATATCCAACTACGCAGAGAGCATTCTTTAACTTTTAAAAAAGAATGGATAATTCACTCTAACCGATTGCAAATACATCTAATAACAAGACGGCAAGCCCTTCAAATGTAGTTCCAGAATCCAACACACGTAGCATTTTAAAAGTGTGAATTTTCGTGGAGCTCTACTGTCTCGGTTTTATTCTAAAGAAGCAAATTTAAAATATGGAATAAATAGTCACTATCTGCAAGCTATAAAATATCAAAATCTGTTTAAACGATTTTGAGATTTAGCGCAAAATGATGGACCTCAGCAGCCTTGACCGTTAAAAGAGCGCAAATATGAATGTCATAAAAGGTTAACTACGGAATCTGCTTATTAAAAATAATCAAAACCGGTCAAGTCATTTTGGAGATCTTGCAAGAAGTGTTTTTAACAGAAAAATGACAAACCTATACCAACGGACTGCCACAAAATGATTGGCCCTGATTTGAAGTTACTGTATACCAAGATTCATCAAATTTGCTTCAATTATGGTATTTTAGCAAAACATGTTTAGGAAAGAATTGACCTTAGATCAAATACTGTAGGAAAGTATTGACCCCAGCGATCTTGACCTTTGAAATTGAGCAAATACTGTGGAACCGCCAGTAATTCAGGTAATGTTTGTTTGAAGTTTGATCAAAATCTGTTCCATGATTCTTGAAATAGGGGTTGTGTTACACTCGTTGTTGTTTTTATCAGTAGTTGATTCAGCCCCAATGCTTGAATCCTGATAGGTGTAACTCAGATTCGTTTATCCACGCAGCCTGTTCACTCAGCAACAAGTCAGGAGTTGTCGTATGAAGTTTTTCAACTTTATTCAGCGAACATCAACAACTGCATGCAATCGCTTTTCCAATTTTTACAACTTTCAACTTTTAACTCTTGTTTGAAACAGTGCGGCACTTACATAGTCTCTCTATACTCCAGAAAAATTTAGAACTCTCGGGCAAGACACAAGTATAACCAATCAGACCAAATTTCGTGATCACTGTCTCACGTCATAAAACCATATTAAGAATGGAAGCGTCTCTAGTTACCACTAGAATTATCAACACGACTCGATCGATAGTAAACAAACAACTCTAGAAAATTCTCAAATAATATCGACCAACTAAAATTATCAATGTTATACAAAGCTTCTTCTAACAACAACGCAAAATCAAACCAAAGGTAAATACACCCTATTATTGCATGCTTTACAAAATAAAACGATCAGATCTATCGCGCGCGTCCCACTCGCTCCACCGCGCGCGTCTCAGACGTAACAGGTTGCAACGGACCGACTAGCAGAAACATGTCTGCCAGAAAGACATATCGACACATGGAAATACCGACTGTATCAACATTTCCAAAGCATTTACAATAGTGCTAAAATCTATTACTTCTTAGCTGACAATGTGTGTGACAACAAAGTTCAAACTAATCGAGACAGCCAACCAGTACTATTATATTATCCCGTCTTTTAATAGCAAATTGCCTTTACACCACTTGTGTGTTTGTTGTGTATTTGACCGTGCATATTAACTACAAATCGTTCCTAATTATTATTATTATTATTATTATTATTATTATTATTATTATTATTATTATTATTATTATTAGTAGTAGTAGTAGTAGTAGTAGTAGTAGTAGTAGTAGTAGTAGTAGTAGTAGTAGTAGTATTGCTGATATTTTTACTGTTCTATTCAACATGTCTTTTTCTCAGTCTGTTGTAACTACTCTTTGGAAGATGTCATGCATAGTACCTGTTCCTAAAAAGAATCCAGTCAAAGCTTTTAATGATCTTCGCCCTGTTGCTTTAACCTCTGTCACTATGAAAGTTTTTGAAAAATTTGTTCTTAATAAGTTATATGTTTTAGTATAAGATTTTATTGACCCACTGCAGTTTGCCCATAGAAGAAAGAGAAATGTTGAAGACACTGTTCTATTTGTCCTCAAGAAAATGTACTCGCATTTAGAAAATGCTAATTCTTGTGTCAGGGTTATGTTCTTTGATTTTAGTAGTGCTTTTAATACTATGCAATGCCATTTACTTGTTCAAAAACTAGCAGGCATGAATGTTGATATTAGAACTATTCTGTGGATTTTTGACTATCTTACAAATAGACCTCAGTTTGTCAGAGTTCAAAACAATTCCAATTCTATTGTATACAATTTTAATATTGTGTTGACTAATACAGGAGCCCCTCAAGGAACTGTTCTAGCACCTTTTTTGTTTTCTTTGTACACCGCAGACCACAGACAAAGACATGAATCCTGTCCCCTGATAAAATTTGCAGACGATACAGCACTCTCTGGTCTCATTACCAACAACATGGACAACATGTACAGAGAAGAAATAGATAGTTTTGTCAACTGGTGTGATTCAAATTTTCTAGATCTTAATGTAAGCAAAACAAATGAAATGATAATTGATTTTAGGAAGGGGAACAAGTGTGATTTTAATCTTATCTTTATCAAAGGAGAAGAAGTAGAGAGAGTGCATGCATATAAGAAATTAGGTGTGGTTATCGATGATAAAATCACTTGGAAAGATAACACAGAATACATTTACAAGCGGCTGCAAAGTAGAATGTTTTGTTTAAGAAAACTGAGATCTTTTAATGTAAAGCAAAAAATTTTACAAATGTTTTATACAGATGTATTAAGAAGCATCATTTCTTTTGGAATCTCATGTTGGGGAGGAAACGTATCACAAACAGAAAAACGAAGACTGGACAAACAGATAAAAAGGGCTAGTGGGGTGGTGGAGAGGGAACATGATGACATAGCGACGATACATAGCAAACAAGTGACAAAAAAGCTGACTGCAAGTTTGACTGACAACAACCATCCACTTTTCTTGGAATTTGACTCTCGACGGATAGACAGGAGTGGACGTTTTAGGGTACCAGCGGGAACATCAAATAGGTACAGGAACTCATTCATACCACTTGCCATTCAAGCACATAACAAACAAGTTAGTAGGTCTTACTAAACACACTTTACAAATCTCATGCAGCTTAGTTAGTTTAATTATTGTTTTTACTGTCTTTTTATAAATAGTTTATATGTTTACACACTAATAAGTTTTAAATACTTATATTTATCTGTTCTTACGTTAACCCGTTTTACTGCTTAATTGAAATATTTGCATTATGAAAATATGTCCATGGGTTTGAAGATTAATAATGTATAAATATTTTAATTTCTTTGTTTCAATACTTTTCTTTCTTTTTATTTATCATTTGTGAAAAACATGCGTCTTTATATGTGTGGAAAAGACACACTTTAGAACT
The DNA here is from genome assembly GCA_036898135.1 of Oncomelania hupensis. Lineage (NCBI taxonomy): Eukaryota > Metazoa > Mollusca > Gastropoda > Littorinimorpha > Pomatiopsidae > Oncomelania > Oncomelania hupensis. Next base: position 30,194,159 of record CM072513.1, read on the forward strand.
CACATGCAACTTAGTTTAATTATTGTTTTTATTGTCTTTTTACAGAGAGTATTTACCTTTGATTTGATTTTGCGTTGTTGCTAGAAGAGGCTTTGTTTAGTGTTGATAATTTTCGTTGGTGGATATTCTTGAGAATTTTCTAGAGTTACTTGTTTACTATCGACTGAAGCTTCGCGATAAGCCTAGTGATAGCTAATCGATTCCTCTATCCTAAATAAAGTTATATGACGTAAGACAGTGCATAGTTCCGGCGACGAGTTTTATTTTGATTGGGTGTTATTGCGTCATGCTGGAATGTTCGAACGTTTTCTCGATTGCAGAGAGACTATATAAGTAACAGGCTGTCTGCTTGTGTGAGAGAGTGATAAAGAGAGATTAGTGATTAGTTTTTGGAGATTTTTGAAGATGATCTCTGAAGTGATTTTTGGAAAGCGATCTTGTATGCAGTTGTTGATGTTTGCTGAATAAAGTTGGAAAACTTTATACGACGACTCCTGCCTTGTTGCTGAGTGAACAAGCTGCGTGGATAAACGAATCTGAGTAACATTTATCAAGATTCAAGCATCGGGGATGAATCAACTACTGATAAATAAACAACTTGTAACACTTTTGATAATTTCTTTGTTTGGTCTCGGGTACGATACTTTTCTTTGACGTTTAACGTCTCTGAAATTCAATGGTACTCATTGTAAAATCAAGGTGTTTGTTGACTTGCCTGTGTGCTTATTTTATTATAGAATTACCGTGGTGCAGTGTAAAAAGTATAAGTTGTAACTAAAATAGTATAACATCTTCCTAATAATAATTACTTGAAGGATGATTTAACTAACTCTGCTTTCATTTGCCTTCAAAGTCAACGGTACGGAGCCACAAATAACAATTTCGGAAGTTCTGTTTCAGAAACGCGTTAACAATAATAATTATGACCACATGCTTTAAGTGACGATTGTGAGTAGTTGCTGTTTTGCATTCACTGAAGATCAAAGAAATATTGCATCAATTAAACACTTTAAAAAATTTCACAGACACATATAAACCCGAACAAGCTTTGTCCAATTTTTTTATTTTTATTTAATTCTCCGGATCACCAATTAAAAATTTACCTTACGAACATAGGCACATAAAAAGAACAAAACTGTATTATTTTAAAGACTGGTTTAACAACGTCACATTTTAAATCTCAAACAGTAAATGAAAACAAATATTAATTAATAGGGTATATGAAAGACGACTTCAAAATGTGATACAAACCACACCCCGCTGAAAACTTGATCATCAATTAAAAAAATACATTTAAAGCTATCAATTTTCATGCAGTTGTAATGATTATTTGATCAAATAACAGCAAATCTCCATCAATAGACCCAGAATGTAATTATTCCGAAAGATAACAAAATTGTTTCTAAAAGCAAATTGAAGCACAAAAAGCAATACATGAAGAAGCAACATTTTGTATTTAAAACTGGCGATAAAAGTTTAAGTAAAGAGAGTTGTAAATAGAGAGTTGTAAGAAAGTGTAATTATGACAGAATTAATCCCAAGCTCCTAATAGAAAGTAATATTTTGCTACAGCTGTATGCAGATTTAGAAAATATAGAAGGGGTGTCATTATGGTATGTGTAGGGGAGAATATGAGAGAGAGGGGAGTTGGGGGGGGGGGGCGGTAAAAGAAAAATCTTTTTCAAGGTACCTCCCTTTTCACCCTTGGGGTCACTCCGGAAGGGATGGGGGGTGGTTTGTTATTCCGGCAATGGACACATAGAATAATTAAGAATAAAACAGTTCCTTGAGATTGAAGCCCAATAAAGAATACCAATAATAATTAAATAAACAATAACTGACAACCGTGAAACAAAATAAAAAGAGAATTTAGTTTTTTACTTTTCTATATAATATATATTTATGAATATTTGGTGTGCCCCAGTATTTCCAGGTGCTTCACGACTTGAATTGCACTATACACAATGACTGCCGTCGTCAGCAACGAGTCCCCTGAAACAGCAATGATTTATATTCAAACTATATTAAAAGAAGTATAACAACACGAATTTAAAGGACAACGCAATGTCAAGTTTAAGTTGGAATTTGCCAAGACGAGCACGGTCAAAGGTCAGTTGTGACACTAATGTTCCCAAATCTTTGAGGTCTGAGACAAGCACAACTGATATTTTGAGGAGCATATTACATCATAAAGAGGGCTGTCCAATTCTAACAAGATGGCAAGACATTACTGTTTTTTTTTTACCTGACATTCACACATATAGCCAATAAATAAGCAATAAGCGTTAAGTTTGTGTGTGGTAGTTGTGACCCGCGGCTTTATTCTGCTGGAGTAGGGTTTAAGAACTTACATTCAAAGTATATCCTAGTGACATAATAGTACGCAAAAGCGCTGCTGGCGTATAGCATCATACTGGACGCAGTACCAATAACAAACAATGGATAGGACATCAAGCCCCTGAGCCTTCTGTCCCAGGCTGGGGATAACTTCCTCATCTGCAACAGAGGTTAAACATTCCACAAAATGACTGATATAATTTGAACAACATACACACTCACATGTAACACAAACTCTGACATACACACTGAATACATATTCATCACTCCAGCATGTAGTGTAAAGGCAATGAGGTCGCTCTTTGGCAAACGGAAAGACAGATTTTAGTTTGAGTTTTTGTAATGCATATGATGACGTTTCAAGTGCCAAGAAGTCCTTCAGATGGGTAATTAGTGGCATATCAGCTTTCGCCTGTTGTCATTAGAATTATTATTATTATTATTATTATTCTCCCTTCCTCAAAGACCAACCACTGAAATAATAGCCTGTAGATTAGTACCATTTGCCTTAGTTTAAAGACTAATTAGAAGGAGGTCGAGCTTTGCTGGTCGGGGTTAAGGACCAGAGACCAATACGGTAGCCGGTCTATTGGTCCTCCTGAAGGTTTGAAAATGTGCAAACGTAACGGCAATAAAAGTACAGAAATGTTGCTTTATTAATTTTTCTCCGTTATTTATTTTTATATAGTATCTCTATGTGATAAACTTTGGGCACCACCCACATTGTGGATATGTTGCTCTGTGCAGGGATACCACATGATCATGAAGTACAAAAAGAAGAAAAGAAGATGAACAAGAACTGCAGAATGTTTATTTCTCCTCATCAAAACCCCATTTTCGAACTGTTAGGACTCTTTCCTAAATTATATTACATTAAAGGAAGCTGTGGAAACTTTAATAATATATATTAATATTATCCCTATTTAGTATTATCGACTTACATTTGTGTTGATCGGTTCTGTCCTTTCCAGGTATGTCCCCAACGTCTCCAAGCTGACTTCCACGAAGTTTATGAGACCCCAGAGGATAGAAATCCGGTTTCCATGGAAAAAGCCAATTAGTATGAAACAACTCAAAACAGCCGCCTGCATGCGCCAGAATCCGGATTTTCTACCGCCCATTGGAATGAACAAGTACCTGAATCGCAACGAGGATCGAAGAAATGGATTCTATGTTAACACAGTAGATACAATATTAGAAAGGTCGAAAATGTGAACACTACGATTTTAATGCTGCATTTCATTCACTGTAATCAATCAGTTAATTCACTGTAATCAATCAGTTAATTCACTGTAATCAATCAGTTAATTCACTGTAAACAATCATTTAATTCACTGTAATCAATCAGTTAATTCACTGTAATCAATCCATTGTTATGAACACATAAACGCATAACGATTTACTGTAATGGTTTTGATGGATCTGGAAAAACATTACTAAGGTTTTAAGAAAACAGTTTGAAACATGAACACAGTGATAGTCCGTATAGGCTCTATTCTAAGGGATGTGTTTAGACTATGTTTCTTTACACAAGATTGCTTAATTCATGTAACAAATTTAATGCAATAAGTAGTGTATTACAGTGACTGTGGGAATTGATGAGTTTTATTATGTGAGATCTTCTTCTTCTTCTTCTTCTTCATCTTAGTAGTAGTAATAGTAGTCGTAGTGGTGGTGGTGGTAGTAGTAGTAGTAGTAGTAGTAGTAGTAGTAGTAGTAGTAGTAGTAGTAGTAGTAGTTTGTTTTTCAAGATTCGTATGTATTTTTCAGCAATGGTTGCAATGCTGTAATTTAATTTTGTTTACAGGATGATTACCACATGAGTGTATGACATGGTAATCGAATGCATGTGAGGCTCTGCAAGTGAGTGTGTAATTTATTGTCGCCTTGCCACACATCTAATGTAGATCTATATAATCTTCCTGTCCCTCTATTACCTTCGTTTCACCAGACTGACCTTTTTAAACAGGTATGCAGTCCACGATCGAATGACCTGTGCAATTAAACACACAATCCAGTTGGTAGATTCTTAACACGATAATTTCCGTTCATCAAGTGAATGAAATATATAATCAAGACAACACGCACACGAACGCATGCACACACACACACACACACATCCACACACACGCACACACACTCAGACACATATATATATATGTTCGGCCTATAGCACCATATTCCCATTTGCTGTGAGAAACTGATTTATTTTGTATTCACCATAAACTAAAGTATCTGAAAACGAATTTTTACACATTTCTCATGCCAACATCAATAAAGTATCCACAAAGCTGTTGTGTTTTCGTGCAAACTTAGCTTAATTCAAGAACAATATTAAAGTGGAGAATTAAGCAGCATATGCTTTACATATCTTTTATTCAGCCCGACTGTCTCGCACCACTGAGCCAACTAAAACATTAAGTATATATTTATTTTTTTTAAAACTTACTTCCACATGTCTGAAAAGAGGTAAATAGTACTGATGCATGCTGGGTGCTGGGGAAGGTCAAGGCCATCGAATTTGGCCACTTCCGCTATGGAACCATAGATGACGATATATTTATTTGTTCTGAACTGACCAATCAGCCAGGCAGTACCGACGATGGTCCATTTGTCGACGGTTTCAAACAGCTCTTCCTGTTTGCCAATTGCCTATCGGAGTTATAATAATAAACTTAATAATAAGCTTAATAATAATAAGAATAATAAGAATAATAATAGCAGCAACAAAAGAGGAAACACACTAAGAAAAGGACAGTAGAGTAAAAGTTAAAGGTAATGTTTATTTTTTATTATTTTTGTAATAGCTGCATAAATATTTTATTATATTTTATTGTATCTATCTATCTATCTATCTATCTATCTATCTATCTATCTATCTATCTATCTATCTATCTATCTATCTATCTATCTATCTATCTATCTATCTATCTATCTATCTATCTATCTATCTATCTATCTATCTATCTATCTATCTATCTATCTATCTATCTATCTATCTATCTATCTATCTATCTATCTATCTATCTATCTATCTATCTATCTATCTATCTATCTATCTATCTATCTATCTATCTATCTATCTATCTATCTATCTATCTATCTATCTATCTATCTATCTATCTATCTATCTATCTATCTATCTATCTATCTATCTATCTATCTATCTATCTATCTATCTATCTATCTATCTATCTATCTATCTATCTATCTATCTATCTATCTATCTATCTATCTATCTATCTATCTATCTATCTATCTATCTATCTATCTATCTATCTAATGTTTTCGTGTGCTACGTGTAGATATATGTTTAGAAATTACTTTATTGCAATTACCAATTTTCTCATTTAGTTTATTTTTAATTACCCCCTCATCCACCTCTTTCCCTTATCAGATTTTTGCGATTTCCACTCAGCTTCCATATTATTTTAACTCCCTACATTTCCATCCATCTTTCATTCCGTGAAGAAAGGCTTAAGGATCAGAAATGCTCTTTTACCAATGGTCTTCTTTTTGCAGGTCTTTACAGCTGTTTACTTGCAGAAACAAAATCTCAACCGACGAGTGGAGGTCCTCCTGTATTGAATGGAGGGATGCAGTCCAAGAACGACTTTTCACCTTAACTTCGAAGTATAAGGCAGTGTAGTGTGGTAGTGCTAACTTTGACGTGAAATCTTCTTTGAGAATACTGAGTTGTTACTTCCTTTTCTACAAAAAAACTTTTACTGGTCAAAGGAATATTACATCTTAATAAATCAAACATTAAATATAAACTAAATACATTGAAAATCACCCCGTTTATCCCTTTTAAGTCTGAATACCTTCTCTGCAACTTTTCGATTTAGTGTCTCATTTCATATTATTTTTAAAAAAAGTGATTTTGATGACAGAGCGTCACTATCCATCTAGATAATTAGGCTTTCATTATAGCAAGCTGCTCGTTAGCTTACTAAAGCTGTTTGTAGTAGTAGCGCTAGTAGTAGTACTAGTAGTAGTAGCAGTGGTCATCATCATCATCACCACCTTCATCATCATCATCATCATCATCATCATCATCATCATCATCATCATCATCATCATCATCATCATCATCGTCATCATCATCATCATCATAGTTATCCTAATTATAATTATACTGTCGAATAAAAAAGGGCAAGCTTCTCGTTAGCTTACTAAAGCTGTTTGTAGTAGTAGCGCTAGTAGTAGTACTAGTAGTAGTAACAGTGGGTCATCATCATCATCACCACCTTCATTATGATCATTATCATCATCATCATAGTTATCATAATTATAATTATACTGTCGAATAAAAAAAGGGCAAGCTGCTCGTTAGCTTACTAAAGCTGTTTGTAGTAGTAGCGCTAGTAGTAGTACTAGTAGTAGTAACAGTCGGTCATCATCATCACCACCTTCATCATCATCATCATCATCATCATCATCACCACCTTCATCATCCTCATAATCATCATCATCATTATCAGCTTCATCATCATTATCATCATCATCATCATCATCATCATCATCATAATTATAATTATACTGTGGAATAAAAAAGGGCACTCACGGCAAAATAAAAGAAATGTTTCGTAATGTAGTTAAAGAACGACCAAAAACAGACTCTAAGCAACTTCCATAATATACCCAACAGTCTCTCTGACGATAATGGCACAGGATTTTCAAACTGAAAACAAAACGTGCAGTTTATTAACACGTGTAATAATAATAATAATAATAATAATAATAATAATAATAATAATAATAATAATAATAATAATAATAATAATAATAATTAATGTATCAATATTTTTTTGATTATTTATGTTATACTTGACAATAATTATAAAGTTATTATAATAATTTCGATCACAGTTTTATTTGAACTGTGAAAAAAAAGAATGTCGACAATTATTAAACTCGAAGTTTTTGCCATATGTTCAAACACTTAATTGAGCGAACAAAATAACATCTAACAATACAAAACTAGGAACCCAGAGGGTAAGATTCTTTAACAGCATTCTAATACTAACATCAGAAAATGTTTCTCCGCTAACAGTTTTTTCACACTGGCACAGTTTACCACGAACTATAAAAACTGCACAGAATATTGATTGTTTTAAAAATCAGTTGGACGTAATGCCAAAATTCAGAGATTTATTCTATTGCGTTGATGAGTAATACAAATAGGAAAATTGCATGCATATAGATCCAAGCAAAGTGTAGATGATGTAGGTAATTTATGAAGGCTTCACGGCCTGTTTCGTCCTCAAAATACTAGGCTGCTACTACTACAAGTACTACTAATAAAATACACTTAAAGTTTTTCGATCAAATTTAACCTATAACCGTAGCATCAAAGTAGAGTACCCCTATAATGTGTTAGCGACCACAGAGGAATAATGGATCAGTATTCATTTCAAGATTATATAGTATATCTCAGTATTACTACTTACTGAACGTTGTACATTATACCAGCAACGTGCTCTTACCTGCTCTATGAACGTTTTAAAGGTCATTTGAGGACAGCAAACCAACCAAGGCGGGTACATTACGTACAAATAAAACTCAAGCAACCCAGGCACTTCTGGCAGCACAGGCCAGTCATACAAACATTTTCTTGTTTCAGAGGGTGCCGATGCTCCACTAATGAGATCAAAACTGGTTTTTGCACTAGTAAAATGGGCCATTTCTGTCGTGTCAGTTTTTTCCACAATTGATTCTTCTGCGGTCGTTCTTCGTCGTTCAGTCAATGTAGATTTTCCTGGTGGAATAGGCTGCTCTGCTATTTCTTCTATCCTTTGTACAGTTCGCCGCTTGAGGTTTGCGAATCGTTCTTGTTTGATTGCCCATATCCGTTCCAGTGCAAAGAAAAGACATCGCATCGGTACAAAGTCTGTCATTCTCGCACTAATAAAATATTGTAGGAAGTCCTTGAACTCTATAATCTTGTACTGTAACAAAAGGCATAAACATATATTAATTATACTTTGTTTACGCAAATAATGGAAGGCTTGAACATAATTATAAAGGTATCGTTTTGTACTCTATTCCTTGTTTATGCCAGTTTCATTGAAATGACAAACCTATTTGAAATAAAAGGATTGATCAGTCATCAATGGCAGCTATTACGACTTTTTATTATAAATGTTCAACAAAGAACAGCCTCAGTTCAAAACACATTTATTACCAGGATTTCATTGTTTACGAGAATTCTTGTTTTAATTCTAGGATACTCAGAAAGTGAATGTAGACTAAATAAATGAGTAAAGCTACTAAGTACTGTATATTTAGTGCTACGCAAAGGCCTTGAAATAATCAGACTAAATTGAGACGAATCGCCTCAGGTCGCATAGCAAGTACTCCCGATGCTGCGTACTATTATGAGATTATTTACCACAAGTCAAATTTCATAGTTACTATGTCCCTCTGGAAGTACATCATTGGAAGAAAGACGACCCATACAGCAGGCACGCTTGTCAGGTTAGAGACAACATAAAAGGGTACAGGGACCAGCAGCAGCAACAGCAGGAATTGCCAAGATTGCAAGTACAGGGTAAGCAAAACACCAAGCAGGATGTAGCCATATTTTCTCATCTGAAAAACAACAGTACACATAATGCTCATCATACATTAAAAAAGCGAGCGTTGTGGTCAAGTGGGCTGAGGCAGGACTAATTTGCCTTGTCCACAGGCCAGAAAGCAATGGCGCCTGACAAGTGTGGGTTCGATCCAGCGTCTGGGCGTTATGTTTCTCCGAATATTATTTACTTTCGACTAGGGCAACGTCTCGGGGGTTTTCTACGGGTACTCCGGTTTGCTCCCCCAGCAAAATTTCAAAATCACAACGAATGTTAGGTAGGTTGGGTTTGGGCGCGCCACATGCTGCGACTACGCTTTCCCCAGGGGAGGCGTCCCAGAATTTCCATATAAAAAGGACAATAAGGTAAATAAAATTAAAAAAAAAGTTAAAAAAACTTTTCAGAAGGTATCAGAATACATGTATTGTTTTTACAAGGTTTGAGAAAATAACATAATGTAATGCATGGCGAGGTGGCTCCATTCTACTATACTACTACTGCTACTACTACTACTACTACTACTACTACTACTACTACTACTACTACTACTACTACTACTACTACTAATACAGGATGCTATCACGCACTTTTTCTTCAATCGAACTCAAAGGGCGGCGATCTTAAAAGAGTCTACAGAAGGGGGAAGATAAATCAATGTTTATTTTTGCAAATTATATTGACTGCATCCAATACTTTATTAAAGGAAGGGAGGAAATTGGAGCAACCGGAGAAAACCCTCGGTGTCATGAAGAGTCTCGTACATAAGTCGCATCACGCCAGTTCGTCCAACGCGAGGTTTGAACCCGCGACCTTTGGCACAGGAAACCAGCATCATATCAACTGTGCTACCAAGCCACTCGATATTGAGTAAGCACTGCCGACAGTTAGTTAGTCATTGTTTATAGGGCCCAGCGGACTGTAAATAGCCGAATCAGGACCATAAAATCAAGACCACGACTTGACCCCTAATCCGACTAAAAGATCTGCCGAAACAACCCTAGTGGTAACTGTGACGAACGGACCAGTTTACCCTGCTTACTTTAATATTTAGCTTGTTTAGTCAATGTAATCTTAGAATGTTAATGTTAGGCTGCAGCAGACGATGGAAGTAATCAAGCGTAGCAATGTTATACTACCTTGTACACACAGTGGTAGCTTGACGCTAGGAGCGCAGGCAATGACATCATCGTAGCTATGTTAGGCTAGTCGATTACCAGCCAATGGGATCACAGCTTAGAATGGATTCAACCAGGTCTGGCTGATTCAAATAGAGACACAGAACGGCAGTCGTGTTGAGGGGCCGGGTAGCTCAGTTGGTAAGAGCGTCTTGCTAGTAACCGAAAGGTCGCTGGTTCGAATCCCGGATTGGTCAACGTGTGATCATATTATTTTCCCCTTTACCAACAACTGGCCCGCTGGTGTCAGTATAAATCGGTCCAGTAGTCACCTATATGCGAAAGTGTCGTGTGACTATAATCTACTAACAACAACAGTCGTGTTTAAACCGAGTAGCAGTAAACAGCTACACAGCAAGCAGTAAGATCTCTCCTGAAAAGACTAGAAAGCAGTACTTGCACTGCTGCCTCAACTTCTTCTCGGAGAATTGGGAGGATTTCTTCTTCTCTGTTCTCGTGACATGCTAGAACTGATGGGTCTCCATTTGGTGTATGGTTGTAAAGGTCAGAGCAGTACTCTGTCCATCTGTCCAAGACTTCATGTTCTTCTGTAAGGCATTTGCTTTGGATCGTGGAGACTTTGGGCTGTTTAACACTTGTCAGCCGCTTCACAGTCTGGAAGGCCTTCTTGCTGTTGTTCTTGTTCAGACTGTTCTCTATTTCCTGGCATTGATCTTCTATCCAGTTCTTTTTTGCTGTGCGCATGCCTTTTCGGATGTCATTGTTGATTTTTCGGTAGACATCAGCTCCCTGTGAGGTGTTCTTTTTCTTTTTATGTCTTAATCCCCGTTTACAAAAAACAAAATAGAATATAAACAGCATTATAAAATATCAATTAAACACATACATATAAAATGCTTATATCGCTAAATAATAATATCATAGGAAGTCCTAGTGACCGTAAGGCAGAAAGCGTCCAATATTCCCCAGCAACAGGCGCTTGTATCTGGACACGCGAGCGCCTATGCCCGTGACGCGTTTCCCTTTGGCTATAGACGCTATCGTGTCCAGATACAAGCGCCTGTGTCCCAAGCTGACCCAACAGTCCCCATACACAAAGGAGGAGTTAGGGGAGAGTTTTCAAGAAAAATGAAGGTGGCTGGTCTAGCTAAGAAGATACAGTAGTAGATTATTAGAACAGATTAGGAACGAAAAAGAACAAATGAGAACGACAGACACGGTGATATTTAAAGCACTAAATTTCCACAAAGTGGAAATATTATTTATACAGAACCCCCCGGTACCCTCATGGAGATACTGCCGCCAGAGCCATAATAACACCCACACCTACACACCCCCACATATACACACCCATACGCACACCCACACACACGCACACACATATACCCACACCCACACACACACACACACAAAATCAAATAATCATGCATCGATCGACGTGTTTGGTGTTGTCTAAACTACAATATGAAGGTTTCGAAACTAAAGCTTTGCTACCAGTGTGGAAAGTGTTGATTTTTACTACCTTTACAGAAGGATTGAAGTACTGTAAGCCACGGGACAAAACGATGTAAACAAGCATCGGAGGATAAATTGCCCACATGTAATAATTCAGGTAGGTATACCAAAGCCCGTCTGCAATATCCTGTAGAAATGAAGAATATCCAATTATTATTCCCTTTCAACAAACTTCTGGATCATTTTTGACCCGAAGCCGATTTTTAACCTACCAAAATAATAATAATAATAATAATAATAATAATAATAATAATAATAATAATAATAATAATAATAATAATAATAATAATAATAAATTAATAAATAATAATAATAATAATAATAATAATAATAATAATAATAATAATAATAATAATAATAATAATTATTATTATTATTATTATTATTATTATTATTATTATTATTATTATTATTATTATTATTATTTAATATTATAAATGAATAAAAACATAAATTAAAAAAAATTAAGAAATAAATAAATATATTCATGTTATTTCGTTAAGTAAATATTTTATATGGCGTTTTTTTCCCATTCTGATCGAATTTTCATTTCTTTTTAAAAGACAAATATAATTTTTTCCTCAGAATGTCAATGCATAGCAATGTACATTACTGTACACAATAATAGTATCTTAAGTGTTAACGGATATGGCAATATTAGAATTAAAGATACAAGTAGCAATGCTCACTGTCTACCCCTAGCAGTATGCTTGCTCTGGTGGACTAGTGTTGATTTATGTCCTTATCCCCTCAACCCCGAGATGGTTATCGATCGAGGCACTACTGGAGCATCCCAGATGCGCGGTGGTGAGGTTGCCTATTCCCGTGGCAACTAACGGTGCCCAGAGGGGTGTGTTGCTTTGCCTTCTTCTCAGCGTCAGGTGTATGTAAGTGAAAGTTTAAAGCTTAATGGCTGGGAGAATGAAGGTTATTTATACTGTAGTCATGTGGATAAGCTCACTGAGCAGAACAGCAGTGATAATGTGGAGATGACGACATTGATTTGTTATGAACAGCTCCTTAAACCTTGTCTGACCAAGAATCACATTAGAAATATGAACATAAACAAATTTGATGAAATACTTGATCATGATGAAAACTATAAACAAAAAATGCTTCTTACACAAATGACTCATTCTGTGGATATTAAATAAGCCTAGCGTCCCATTTTTGGGACAATACAAATTCAACCACTTCAGATCTAAACATGAAGACTACTGTCATCATTGCATGCTACAGTAGATAAAAGGACACTACCGCAATCCATCCAACCTGAAATGAGGATCATCTCCCTCTATTACTACGTACAGCAGCCATTTGTAATCACTGGGTGACTGCTTTTGAGGTTCAGCATGGCATCAAGTATAAGGTGAGTGAATATTTTTTCCTGTGATCAACTTTTTGATGAGGTCACTGAAGATAAAATGGTCCTCTACATGTAATCTGAAAATGTGTCTCTCAGTTTTTAATAGAAGTTAGAAATATTTACATTAGAAGCTGCTGAAGTGGCGTCCCAAAAATGGGACGCTAGGACTGAGAGGGTAGGTTTTTTTTCACATGAAGAATGGTTTGTTATTGATATTTGTCAGGACTTACTCTGTCCATGATCTGATCAGCATGTTAGAGGAAGACGGGACTTTTGAGATAGCAATATTTACATCGATCCTCCCCCACTTGATGAATTGACGGATGAAGATAGTGCCGAGGAGGACGATGGATGAACTGCTGACAATCTAAATGGCCGCCAGCTGCAGCAGAAGTCATGGTTTTGAGACAGGGGATTCGGACGCACTACGCTGCAGAGTCCAACACACAGGAGAATTTAAGTTCTGATCTACAGGTGGTCTAAACTGAATCAAATGTGAAATTCAGTCATCACCTTTACTTAGCACAGATGATGAGAAGCAACACATTGTTCAAAGTAGGCAAACATTACATCAAAATGCTCTCTTCTTTTGCTTTGTCATACTGGGATTTTGACCACTCTTTTTCCCAGGCGTTATTACCATTCAGTTTGCCATTCTGTTATTTCAGGTTCCTCCCCCCACTGGAGATGCCCATGCTGTTGCTGAAGGCCTGGAACCTGGGACTTCTCAGCCTTCAGCACCAAATCCTTCTGCTTCAGATGGCAGGACTGGGAGAAGAAAACCCCACCCACAGCTGCCTCAACATCCAGCAAGACCAGCAGAACGGCTACTGGATCAAAAGCAAAGCAGAAGACTGTTCGTGAGTGGAGAAGATTGGACCTCAGTGGCAGGATGAAGGATCGTTTCAAGTGGAATAGTCGACCTTATGATGTTGCTCTATTATCAAGTGATCCACATACACTGTTTGAACTCTTTTTTGATGAAGACATTGTTGAAATGCTTGTCCAGTTCAATATCACTTATGCGAGGTCAAAAGGAAATCATTCATTCTCGGTCAATTCTGGGGAGATTAGGACATTTTTGGCCATCATGCTGCTTTCAGGGTACAACACTGTGCCTCGGCGCAGAATGTACTGGTCTCAGGATGATGATGTCAGGAATGTAGCTGTTGTGTCAGCAATGCAAAGAGACCGGTTTGATGACATAATGCGCTACCTGCACCTCTCCGACAATGCCTGCCTGGATGCAGAAGACAAGATGGCAAAAGTTCGCCCTCTGATGTCCATGCTGAATGAGAGGAACGCCCTTTGTGATCAAGCACTACAACAGCACTATGGGCGGAGTTGATCGAATGGATCAAAATGTCGACAAGTGCAGAACCAGCATCGGGTCAAAGAAGTGGTGATGGGCACTGTTCGCATACTGCCTCGATCTCTGCGTGTACAGGGCGACGCCTACAGGCAAGAAGCACCACTGGACCTCCTGGGCATCCGTCGGGCCATAGTCCGTACTTATTTGGCCAAAAACCCCAAGACCAAGGGATCTGGACGACCATGCTGCAGGACTCCCACTCTGGACAAGCGGGTTTCCCCTGCTCGGAGGTTTGACGGAAAGGACCCCATGGTTCAGCCGTAGCCGACCCAGCTGCGCTGTGCCTCATGTGGGAAGACGACGATGAGACGGTGCTCAAAGTGCCACCTGGGGTGTCCATGACTGGTGTTTTGTGGCCTTCCACAGCCAGTAATACTAACCTGTAGCTCTGCTATGGCTTGAAGTGCTGAGGTTATTGATATTGCTACCAGCCACTTGGCTTCACTGACTGCCATTTTTCCCCAGTCAAAATGCATGTCCAGGAGTTGTAACTTTTCTGAATATGAATGACCAATGTGTGTTAGTCAGTATACATGTAAAGGATTTTGAAGTCACTTACTGTAACCATTATTCTATTTTTTCCCCTTTCTTTCTTTCACCACTTCTAATTTTCATGTTCACGAATTTATTTCAGTTTCTGAAATGTTTGCCTACTCAATGTTTTTGTACAATTTATGGAACTTCACTGACTGTGACCACTATGTTGCTAGTCATTGCGCTGTTAAGGTTTGAAACTTAAAGCTAATTATTTTATCAATCAATGTTCATGTCCAGATTTTTGTTTTTTTGTTTGAAACACTTTGCTGCCAAGTAAAGTTACAAAGAGAACGTTTCTTGTTATGTTATCTTCATGAAAGTGAATGGAAAAACCCCTACCCTCTCAGTCCTAGCGTCCCATTATTGGGACGGTACTATTTCATGTCCTAAATATAAAAATCGGGCAGCTATCAAACAATCTCTGCTGGATATGCTCAAAATGCACTAAAACAACATTGCTACACTACTTTCTCACAAAATAAAAATTCAGGCATATATGGGTTAATAATTGTAAATATCAAGATATGTCCACTGAGTATAACTTCAATGAATATAAGTGTGAGGATAATACTGATACAGATTTTGTTGTGACACATGACAGCATGGTCTGCCACACAGTCGACGGTGGCACCAAGTTGCCTACATCTTCTTATGTTTTGAACTATGTCCAACCTTGTGTTAATGCGCTAGCAGGCGGTATAAATACTAGAATAGTGAAAGACAAAAACTGTGTTCATGATGACCACCTCGGGATTGATTATATGGTTTTGAAAACTGATATTAGTGTTAGTGGTGACTTTGGGGATGTACTCCATGCTGATGTTGATGGTGCAAAATGTACTAGCAGATTACATACTGATGACAGTGATTTTGATGCAAAATGTACTACTAGATTATCTGTAGATGCTGTTTTCTCATCAGTTACTGAAAGGTTTTTGAATACTTCCAGTGAAATCTCATATAATATAATTTATAATTATGAGCATAATAGTGATGATGAAGCTGATGGTTGTAGTAAAAAGGATGTCTCTGACTCTGTTGACATGGTTATTGGGTCCCGTCATGACAGTGTGATGAATGAATGTGAACATCATAACAATGTGATGGATGAATGTGATGATTGTAAATGTAACACTAACACTGATTCCAACTGGAAAGTTGATCTTGTATATTCATTCAATATAAAGGTTAGTGGACATATTATTGGTGATGAATATGATGATGATGTTGGTGATGGTGGTGAGGATAATGTGTTTCATGAGGATAGTGAACTTGAGTTGCCTACAGTAAATACAAGGGTTCCTAAAATTAATACTTTTTTGCATTTTGATACTGTGGGAAATAATAAATTTAAAGATGAACTCGGTTTGGGTTTTGATTATGATAATTTTGACGTTATAGTAACACCTGATGTTTACATTGTTGTCAATAATGCTTCCGCCTGTGATCCTGTTTTGGATGTTGATCAATTTGAAAAAATTGTTAATAACAATGTTTATACTAATGTCAATACAGTTACTACTGTGGAGAATTACTTAATGATTGACTTACCTGACAGTGCATTTCATTCTTTGCATTGTACACCTATGATAGGCGTTACTGTTGTTTCAGCAAATTCTGACTCTAATGTTGCTGATGTCTTTGAAGGTCCTGATGATGTTTGTGAATCATGTGGTTTGTTGCATTCTGTTATAATTTGTGGAAATGATAATGATGTCTGTAATAATAATAGCATTGATGATAATGAATGTAATGATGGTGTTGTCCATGTTGTAAATGTTGGTGATAATTTTGACCTGGATAGTTGCATTCCGAGTAAGGTTAGTGGTGATCTGGGTTTACATGCTATCTCCAATCTCTGTGATATTGATGGTTCTGATGTCAATCACAATAACAATGATGCTGATAATAATATTGATGATAATAATGACAGTCATAATTCTACAGAGAATGAAAATGATGATATTAGTGCTAATGATGAGGGTGATAATAATAACAAGTATAATGATGATCTAAATGATGATGATATAAATGATAACGCTGACCCCAGTGTAACCTTCAGCGGAAACCTAAGTTATACCAGTTTCTCACTCTCTTCTTTGCGCTTCCTTTCTTTGAATGTTGGTGGTTTGATATCAAAGCTGAAGTTTCCAGATTTAGAGAATCAGATAAGGAGTGCTGATATTATTTGTTTGTCAGAAACCAAACTTGATAACTTTGACAATATAGCAATTGATGGGTATTCTGTCTTTATGAAGAATAGGAAGGCTTTTAAAAGGAAATCAGGTGGTATTGCTCTTTTAGTTAAACATGAGTTGTTAGATTATATTAAAGTTGTAGAACATCAATCTTGTAAGGAAAGTATACAAACTGGCTTTGATAAATATTATCGCTTGGTGCAGCACTCGGTTTCAGATGATGGTTTATTTTTTGAATTATCTATTCCTCGTAATAATGTACTCAAGACATGTTTATGTGTAATGGTTTATATTCCCCCTGAAAATTCAGTTTATGTGAACAGGAACGCCTTTCAAGAACTGGCTGATACTCTGACTAATTGGAATGACGATTGTAATGTAGTTATGTTGGGCGGATTCAATGCTAGGACGGGTACAGTTAGGGACTTTGTAGAAGATGAACAAGAAGTGGATAATTTTATTGCAAGTACTGCCGATCTAATTGATGTTTAAGGTATCCAGAAAGTTAGGGTATCTCAGGACAGTAATGTAAACAATTTTGGCAACTCTCTCATAGATTTCTGTATTACACAGAACTTATTGATCGTCAATGGTAGAGCCGGCGATGATGCTAGTGTAGGTAGACCTACTTGCAAAGGTGTTAGCGTAGTGGATTATGTGGTTGCCTCCCCTGCCATGTTTACCCACGTTGCTAGGTTTGCCGTTGGCGACTTTGATGAGTGTCTCTCGGATGTCCATAGCCCTTTATTTTTTACATTAGCCTTTAATGATCTTTTGTTTGAAGATAATCTCTTAGTGAGTGATCTTAATATCAATTTTGTTAATAAACCTTTCAAGCCAATATGGGAAAAAGAATCTCAGAATGTTTTCATAGACAGCATTGATGATGAGCGTGTTCAAGATGTAAGGCTTACGCTGGAGCACCTTTTACACAGTGGGCAGGATATAGCTCAAGTCGACGTTAATAACATTAACAAAGAAATTGCTGATATTTTATTGTCTGCTGCCAGCAATGCCGACATGCTAAGAAACATCAGCAATAACAGGGCGAAGAAGAAGAAGAAGAAGAAGAAAATGCCGTGGTTTGATGGCGAATCGGAATGTAGGCTGAAAAGAAAAGTTTTTCGTAACGCTAAACGAAAGCATGCCCGTGTTCACGATCAGAATTCGGGGGAATTGAGGAAACAAGCGTACAAAGCATACTAAAGCACTGTTTGTAGGAAGTTTAATGCACATAGAAGAAATATGCATGCCAGTTTACGTACAATGAAGTGTAGAGATTCTAAAGCATATTGGAAGTTTTTGAATGAGCGCTCGAATAATGAACCATCTAATGTATCTATGCCTACACACGATGACTTTGTTAATTATTTTGAAGAGCTTGGTAACATCCCTGAGAATGAAATTCTACATCCTACAGACCCCCGTGACACCGAAACACACGTATTTGATAATAATAGTTTAAGTGCTGATATTACACAAGAGGAGGTGTTAAAATCTATTAGAAAATTAAAAAATAACAAAGCTTGTGGTATTGATTATATTCTGAATGAGTTCTTGAAGGCTTCTTCTCCAAAGTTGTTAAATATTATCACAATGTTGTTTAATCTTGTTTTAAGCAGTGGTAAAATTCCAGATGACTGGTCAGTTGGCATAATTTGCCCGTTGTATAAAGGTAAAGGGGATAGGTTAAATGTAGACAATTATAGAGGTATAACGGTGCTTAGCTGTATGGGTAAACTTTTCACCAGCGTAATTAATGACAGGATTAACATATTTCTAGACTCAAATAATTTGTTAGGCAATGAACAAGCAGGTTTTAGGAAAGGATATTCAACCACTGACCACGTTTTTACTCTTTATTGCTTAATTGACATTTATTTGGAGCAAAGGAAAAAATTGTTTTGTACGTTTATTGATTATAAAAAAGCATTTGACAATGTACAGCGTAGTATGCTTTGGGAGAAGCTAATGAAAACTGGTATTACTGGAAGAGTTTTGACAGTGATTAAAGATATGTATCAAAAAGCCAAGTCATGTGTTAGAACCCATGATGGTCTGTCATCTACTTTTTTTACGTGTAACGCTGGAGTGAGGCAAGGAGAAAATCTGTCACCTGTATTATTTTCTTTGTTTTTGAATGATTTAAGGTCTTTCCTTGCAGAACATATCGACGGGTTATCATTGCTACAGAATTTGGCGAATGGCTTCGGCTTTTCTGATGTTGAACAGTATTTTCATTTGTTTTTGTTACTCTATGCTGATGATACTGTCATTTTATCAGAGTCTGCTGAAGAGCGTGAGCCTTAGATATTTTAGATCTATACTGTACAAAATTTGGATTGTGTTTAAATATTGCAAAAAACGAAAGTGATGATTTTTTCTCGCGGTAAAGTTAGAAGGTTGCCTGTTTTTAAGTTTAAAAATGTAATTCTTGAAATTGTTTGGGAATATAAATATCTGGGTACCCTTTTTCAATATAATAACAAATTAAAAAAAAAATATCAGATCCATGAGTGTATCAGCTGAACGTGCTATGTTTGCGCTTTTAAAAAAATGTAGAAAACTGGATTTGCCGCTTGATATTCAGTTAGATCTTTTTGATAAATGTGTAAAACCGATTTTATTGTATAACTGCGAGGTATGGGCCCATGAAAAAATGATAATATGTGATCGATTACAACTAAAATTTTTGTTTTGAAATTGATTCTTAATGTTAAAACTAGTACGCCGACCTGTATGGTTTTAGGTGAAGTTGGCTGTTTTCCTGTTTCCTTAGATGCTAAATGCAGGCTACTCTGTTTCTGGTATAAACTTTGTATTGATTGCTGCAATGATTCTGCTAGAATGTCAGTACTTATGTTTCGACTATGCTCTTATTTATTTTTTTAATTCTGAGTATAAACTCTCCTGGCTATGTACTGTTCGCTCTCTGCTAAATGATCTTGGTCTGTCTTTCATTTGGTTAAACGGCTGTAAATACTCTTTGAATTGTTTTAAGACCATGGTCAAACAACGCTTGAGAGACCAGTTCTTGCAAACCTGGCATCAGGATGTATTCGCTCATAATGCTTGTATTACGTATAGAATTTTTAAGAGTACGTTCTGTTTCGAAGATTATTTAGTTTCCTTGTCACCTCTATCGAGAAGAAACTTATTAAAATTTAGGCTCAGCTGTCACAAACTGCCAATTCAATCACTTAGATATTTGAATATTCAGAGAGAAGATAGAATGTGTACTCTGTGTGATCTGGATGAACTTGGTGATGAATTTCATTATCTGTTTAGATGTACAAATTCTGTGTTGGTTGTTAACAGACTTTCTTTAATACCTCAATACTTCAGGAATCACCCGAATGCCTATAAGTTAAATCAGTTATTGAACTCTAAATCTAAACGCAGATTGTCTGATTTGAGCCGTTTTATAGGGATTATTTTTTCACTTTTCCAATAGTGACGTACAATTCTCTTTTAATTTTATGTCAAACTTCTATTTACTTGTTTGGACGAATATTGAATCAAAGAGTAGGTTGCTAAATTTAAGCCGCTTTATTGCAGTTTGAGTTATGTCACTATTTATATATTGTGCATTCCCTTTTGTCTTATTTTGTGAACCATGCAATGCTGTATATTTTTCTTTGCATGTTGACCCAACATAAAACTTAAAACGGGTGTTTGACATTTCAGAGGTTTATCTTGTGATACCTATGGAGCAGCTTTTTGGTGCCGTTCATTGTTTTTTAATGTAATTCCTCATCCCCCCTTTTCCCCTTTTTTGGCTAAAATGCCCCCTGGGCTATGAGCCTTATTTCATGCTTTAATTATATGTGATTTTGCTAATAAAAGGACAAAGTTCCAAAGTCTGTCGAATCGCCAATGGTGGTGTGGAGGTTAAAACTTCAATGCTCATTCATTCTGTTTAATTCTGAAGAGCTCTTAGACCATAACAATATCCGTTGGAAATAATAATCGTATACTGAAATAGTCACTAAGGGGTTTCTATAAAGCATCCAGCATATTGCCACGGCTGCATGGAAAAATAATGGTATACGAATCACCAACCATCCAATCAACAAAGGGGCAACATATCGTACGCGTTGAGTTTTTAGTGACAGATACAAATACAGCTGCAAATCTTTATTTCGTCCTTAAGCATTACAAGGACACCTGCGTGCAGCACACATCACATTAACCTATGTTGACAAAACACCAACATACTGGAACAGAAGGTAAACGGCAGTACGTGGCTACTGAAAGGTCAACAAGTAGTAAAATAATGGCATACACTGATTACTTTACAGAACATGATGGAATTGATTGATTGATTTATTATTGCTTTAGGTCCAGCGGACTCTTCCGAGCCAAATCAGGACCGGACAACCCCCGATCCGCATAAAAGATCTGTTGAAACAACCCCAGTGGGAAAATTGAATGCCCTCCACCGGCCAGTCACTTTACAATAAAGACATCCCACGCGAGGGACGGCTGAGGGTTGACCTCAACTACGCGAACTCCCCGATTACAAAAACAAAATAGAATACAAACATCATTATAAATCATCAACAAAAAACATACATATAAAATGCCTATAGTGCTAAATAGTACATTCATAGGAAGCCCTAGTGACCACCCGGCAGAAAGCGTCCAACACTCCCAAGCTGATCCAACAGACCTCATACACAAACAAGGAGTCTTGTCCAGGAAGAGTTTTCAAGAAAAAAGGTAGGTCATTGATCTAGCGAAGAAGAAGATAGTATAGCAGAGTGGTAGGACAGATCGGGAATGGGAAAGAGCAAATGAGGAAGACAGCGACAGTGGGAATTTAAAGCACTAAATTTCCAGAAAGTGGGGATACTATTTATACTGAAACCCCCGGCACTCCAACGGGGGGGGGGGGGGGGGGGGGACTGTTGCCGCAGTTAATTTGTCATGCCTACAAAGGCAAGACAGGTTTTCAACTGGGGCTTTCACTGTACCCTTTATAGGTTAGAACAATCTACAGTGGCAAGATTGCTCATGACCCCAAGGGGTAACATGATGGAAATAGTGGATTATAAATATGGAGAGGATGTGTATGCTGAAGCAGGAAAAGAAGACAGGATGTGTACGTTGAAGAAGAAGAAAAACAAGAAGACAACAACGACTACGATGATGATGATGATGATGACGATGATGATGATGACGCTGATGATGATGATGATGATGATGATGATGATGATGATGATGATGATGATGATGATGATGATGATGATGATGATGATAGCACGTTTTGGGACAATTTGATGAAACATGATCAATCTTACAGCACGAAAACTTGAACATCATTTTCGAATACATTAAATAAAGCATCAATTCAAAATGATGACCTACAGTATCAATACAGACACCAGAAGATACAGCATCACACGTAACATTATAGAAATTAGTATCACAAGAAAGTTTGTTTTTGTAAACACACACACACACACACCCACACCCACACACACACACACACACACACACACCCACACACATACACACACACACACAAAATACATTGGCAAGTTGTGTACGTAAATTGAGATAAAGGTTACACTCATAGCTATTAAATTGCATATTACACCATCATAGTACTTACTTCTCCGCCTGAAAAGGTGCTCAACCAGCTGCCTGTGTTCCTTACCAATTTCAGCTCTTTGCGTAGATCTGGGGCGAAAAATGCATTTTTTTAAGGGTAGATAGACTTCATCGAACAGCAAAAACGCAGACTTTGTTATGTATTGTTTAATTTTGCATATGGCTACATTTGAACCAATAATAATAATAATAATAATAATAATAATAATAATAATAATAATAATAATAATAATAATAATAATAATAATAATAATAATAATAATAACAACAACAACAACAACAACAACACCAATAATAATAATAATAATAATAATAATAATAATAATAATAATAATAATAATAATAATAATGATAATAATAATAATAATAATAATAAT
Source organism: Oncomelania hupensis (assembly GCA_036898135.1). Taxonomy (NCBI): domain Eukaryota; kingdom Metazoa; phylum Mollusca; class Gastropoda; order Littorinimorpha; family Pomatiopsidae; genus Oncomelania; species Oncomelania hupensis. The sequence goes on from CM072513.1 coordinate 30,217,191, forward strand.
AATAATAATAATAATAATAATAATAATAATAATAATAATAATAATAATAATAATAATAATAATAATAATGGGTGCATATAAGTAAACAAAAATATCTTTAAACGTTTGTTGACAATTCTTACAATCAAATTAAACTTAAATTGATTCTCAAATGTTTGCTGAGAGACTTCGATTATTTCAAACATGAGAACTGTCTTTGTTCATCTAAACCTATATCAGTATAGGAAAATGGCTATGGCAAGGGAGCCCAGCAGCTTTACCTTGAAGTGTAAACTGATGGTCTTGTCTTTCCAAATGTGTTTCAACCTTGTCACGGCAGCAGTTGTTTGTGCGATTCTGGAGAGGACTTCCTGTTGGGAACCATTGTCTGATACAATGGCTCCTAAACATTCGAGGCTTGGCACAGTTTTGAGGAATTGGCCTTGGACCTTTATGTCGGCGTGGATGCCATTGGTGTTATTGGTCATCAATTTGGTCTTCTCTGCACTTATTTCCATTCCAAAAGCTTTGGAGGAAGAGTTAAGCTTCTGTATCAGCTGTTCAAATTCTTGTTCCTCTCCAGCCAATCCATCATCCACAAAACGGAGGGTGGAGATTGCTAAACCCCTTATGCTGAATGTGCCTTCGTGATCTGCAAAGGCATCTGACATGATGCGCTCCAGGAAGATGTTGAAGAGTGTTGAAGAGAGTAGGCATCCTTGACGCACGCCGATTGTTGTTCTGAACCAGTTCCCGATGTCGCTTTTGCACAGGACTGCACTGGTATCCTTGTCATGCGGGCTTTTGATGACTCCAATAATATTAGGGCTGATGTACACTTTCATGGCTGCCCATAGAGATGCATGCCAGCCTCGATCTTGAAGTCTTGAAGTCACATCATATAGATGTTGTTGGAGCTGTAAGTATTTCTCACCATTGTCCTGAGGTTGAAAATCTGTTCAGTGGTACTTCGCCCTCCCCTGAATCCTGCTTGTTCTTTAGCTATGATTTGTTCAGCTTGGGGTTTCAACCTGTTGAGTATTACTTTCAGGAGGACTTTGCTGGAATGGCTGATGAGGCTGATGGTGCGGTATTTTTTACGCTCCTGAAGGTTATCCTTTTTGGGAAGAGTGATGATAAGCGACTGGGTCCATGGTGTAGGCCATTCCCCACTCTGCCAGATCTTGTTACAGATAATGTTGAGGTCGCAAATCATCGCTTCTACTCATGCTTCAAGCAATTGTGTGGGTATGTAATGTTGTCCATTCCCGCTGACTTCTCTTTCTTCAGCGATTGCACTGGTGCCTCAACTTCTTCTCTGCTTGAGGTTTCAACCTGTTGAATATTATTTTCAGGAGGACTTTTCTGGAATGACTGATCAGTCTGATGGTGCGGTAATTTTCGCACTCCTGAAGATTACCCTTTAGGGAGGAATGATGTCAAGTGACTGTTTCCATAATGTATGCCACTCCCCACTCTGGCAATCTTGTTACAGATAATGGTGAGGGCCTCAATCATCGATTCTCCTCTTGCTTGAAGAAAATTGTGCGGGTATGTTGTCCACTCCCGATGACTTCCCTTCTTCAGTGATTGCCTCAGCTCCTCGGAGAATTGAGGGCGGGGGGGGGGGCGGGGAGGGGGGATTTCTTTTCCTCTATTCTCGGTACATGCCAGAACTGATGAGTCGCCGTTTGGTATGTGGTTGTAAAGGTCAGAGCAGTATCTTCGTTCTGCGGATGACATTGATGGATTGGCTGGAGAGGAACAAGAACTTGAACAGCTGGTACAGAGGCTTGACACCACCTCCAGAGCTCATGGAATGGAAATAAGTGCAGAGAAGACCAAAATGATGACCAACAACACCAATGGCATCAACACGGACATCAAAGTCCAAGGCCAATCCCTCAACACAGTGCATAGCTTCAAATATTTAGGAGCCATTGTATCAGACAATGGGTCCCGACAGGAAGTCCTCTCCAGGATCGCACACACAACTGCTGCCCTGACAAGGTTGAAGCCCATTTGGAAAGAAAGGACCATCAGTCTACATTCCAAAGTAAGACTGCTGCGCTCCCTTGTCATCTCCATCTTCCTATATGCTTGCGAAGCATTGACCCTCACAGAACATCTCCTACGAAGAATACAATGCGTGGAGATGAGGTGCTACAGAAGACTTCTGGGCATTTCCTATACCCAACACATCACCAACGACGAAGTCCGACAGACCATCACACAAGCCATTGGACAACACGATGACCTGCTCACAGTGGTGAAGAAACGGAAACTCCGATGGTATGGCCATGTCACCAGATCATCAGGCCTTGCAAAGACTATTCTGCAAGGCACAGTGCAAGGAGGTAGAAGAAGAGGGAGACCGAGAATATACTGGTTTGACACTGAGCGAAGCCATCAGGGCTGCTGAGGACAGAGAAATATGGAGTATGCTGGTTAAACGATCATCTGTGGTGCCCCTACGACCTCCGGGTTACGGGACAGGATAGGATAGGATAGGTAGGCTATGCAATGTGTGTACTGTGTTAAGGTGGCATAGAGAAGACATTCTACAAAGGAAGTGATCTTCAAGCACTCTGAGTTATAATGGTGTGTCAAAGGCACATATAGTCTCTTGAGGTATAAGAGCGACAATTTACGATTGTATAAATGTTGTATACAGCGGGCCGGTACGGAGCGGAAACTCCCTGGGATGTGGCTGATGGAGCTGTGCTTATAACATTGTCTACAGGACCGGATGTGGACACCATCAACGCCTCATCTCTCCTTCGTCTACTATCACTGGTGCAGACGTGCAGCAACGGTGACGAAGTGAACCTCCAGATTCGTGCTACAAAGACACCTGCAGCGTCTTCTAAGTGTAACCTTTGTCTCCTAGCGTCGCTGATAATTCCACGCCTTGGAATATTCTAAATCTGTGAGTATTGTCATTAACAAATAACTCTGAGATCTGAAATCTCTGTCTCGATGTGATATCATTGACTGTGTTAACGTCTCGAGAGAGAGACAAGGACTTCTGTGATAGCAATTGACTGTGTGAGCGCCGAATTCGTTTATAGCCTATACGATGCTATATGATTTAATGTATATGTGAATGATTTAATGTATTGTTATATATGACTGAATTAGAAATAGTGAAATAGAGGGCAAAGAGAGATAACTGTGTATTCTTTGTCCTTGTCTGTAAGCAGGTGCGTGGTGGTGGTTGAAAGAGTATAGTAAACAGAGATAGAACACACACCTTTAAACTGAGTGTCAGACAGCCACACGCACACACTCATTTCCTTAGGCTAGACGTAGTTACATATATAAATAAATATTTAATTTAATATAATACCACAAAACCCCTTTGTTATATGTAGTAAACTTTCGCCCAGTAATGCCGTGCTGACATTACCACTGTTAGTCGCCTCTTACGACACGGCGGGAAAGTTTGGGTCTATTCTAATCAGTGCCCGAACCCATCGGGCATAATAATGCTCAGTACAGATTATCATGACCGGAAACGGTGCGTTCAACCATAGACGATATTGGTATGTCTCATATTCGGCTAGATATTAGAGTGTCACTGTGCTTTTTTGTTAGTATATCCATAGTTTAATTAAACGAAATTGGAGGTTCAGTTCATTCAGTGTTCGCAGTATGATGTGTTTACTAATAAGTTATGTGTAACAAATAGGATGTTCAAACATGATTTTGTTTTGAAAAATACCTTACATGTTTATCGAACAATACGCGGAGAAGCTTTAAAAAATTCATATTAAACAGTAATCATTTGCCAGTGCAGCAGTTGAGATACTCGAATGTCTTGAAGTATAAGAAAGAGTCTGCTGGTTGTGTAACATGAATAAAATTGGTGATGGGTTCCACGATCGTTTTTCTTATAAAATTCCATTATTACACAAAACAAAATTTTGTTACCAAATAATTATAAACACCGGCAAAATATACATAAACGTAATGATCTTCAAAGAAGAGGAAAAAATGTTCGTCTATTTATTATAATTTTTTCACTGTTCAGATAGAATGATTAGATTAAATAAACTATTTTTGTATTTTAATTTTCTTCTCTCACTTTCATAATTATAAGGTGTGGGTTTGCGCCTGTCAAAATTGGTATATTATTCATATTGTGTACATATTGTATTCAATACATGGAATAATGTAATTATAGATCTTTGATCTTACTTTGTCTATGACGTTGTGTTTGTCCGACGTGGCAAAAAGCCTCCCAGATGCTTGGAGCCAACTTGAAAATTCAAGTAAGTTTTCTTTTATATACAGTTTAACAAAGCATCTGAACATGTTGATGAAATACATACCTCTAGATGATAGGTATAAGTTGTAGAAGCAATAGGCAGAAGAACAGATGAAAATCACATAATAGGTCAGTTGCTCCCACTTGGGTAATGGGGCTGGTAGCTTTCTTCCCATCATTATTGACACTGTACTGATTATTACAATATTATATGATATTAAATGTCATAAGTACGTAACAGACAATAAATCAGATAATATAATGTTCATGACAACGACGACGACGATGATGATGATGATGATGATGTCTATTGTTTCTGTTAATGTTACACAGCAATACGTACCTATAATTCAGCTGGCGAATCCAACCGCAGCGAGTTCATAAATAATATTTCAACGTGTACATGTAAGTATATAATCATCTTAAGGCAACGATACTGATTGGCTGAATCAACTGGTTTAAAGTCAAGATGTCTTTAAACTTTAAGTAAGTGATACCGTAATTAGAAGATCTAAAATGAATGCAATCTTTATTGACACATACTATAGTGAGGTCAGTTAAGTGATACCAGCTGTTGCACTGCTCGATTCGAGCGCCCGGAGAAAACCCTTGGTGACCTCAATAGTCTCGTACCTAAGTCACATACGTTCGCCCCTTGCGGGAATCGAACCCGCGACCTTCGGCATAGGAAACCGGCGACTTATCCACTGCGCTACGAGGCCACCCCAATGTGTAAAATGTGTGATGTGTAAAACAGGTTCTGATGGAATCTATATATATAAATTGCTTAGCCGGAAGTCCTTCTTCGCCTCTACTATAAAGTTTGTCCGGTATGGACGCTGATCTGGGCAGGTGCTGTGCGCCGCGGATCGTCCTGCTGTGTGCTCAAACAAAACCCACGAAATCGTTATAGCCGACATTTCCTTACCGAACATTTAACCGTTTCTGAGATAAATAAATAAACAAAATGTCCACAAACTGCAATAGCCTCATTCCGCGTGCTTCCATTAAAAATCAAATTGAGGTTTCAGCATGTTTTCCCATATAGACCAAAAAATTGATGGTCTTTCTAGGAAGCCTTGGTAGCTTAGTTAGTAAAACATTCGCCTACCGTGCAGGACGACACAAGTTCAAACCTCACGCGGGCCGTAATTTTTTTTTTACACTACAATATGGATATTTTTCTTTTTAATTTAGTCTTTTTAACTTTAATTTATTATTATTATTATTATTATTATTATTATTATTATTATTATTATTATTATTATTATTATTATTATTATTATTTATACACTAATAATAAGAAATTATTATTATTATTATTATTATTATTATTATTACTATTATTATTATTATATCTTATATCAAATTTTCTTTTAAAACCTTGGTGTTTTTTATGATTTCTATTTGTATTATTCTATATTCAATATTATTATTATTATTATTATTATTATTATTATTATTATTATTATTATTATTATTATTATTATTACCAAGGATCGGGATGGGGTGGTACGTGTAGGTAAAAGGGGGCTACGGGTAGGTTTAAAGGGGCATGGGTAGGCATAACGGGGATACGGGTATATATAAGGGGGTATGGTGGTGTGTGAGTCCCCAGGATTACCTTACTCTTTGACCTGGAAATTGGTATGGTTGTCTTCGGGATCGCCCGCTCCTACACTCCTATGTGGATGTGAGTGGCCCCCCCCCCCCCCCCCATTTTTTCTTTCTCCTCGGTTGTGATGTCGTTGTACATATTATTAGTTGCGACCACCGTGGGGTCGTCCTATGGCCCGTCCCGACACCACACGATGGCCTCGTTGCCGGGTTTGTCGGGCAGCTGCTACCCCCTGTACATAGCCTCGATGCTACATTTATCCCTTGCTTGGTTGTTTTTCTTTGCATATTCCACAAATTATGATCACCGCGGGGCCTTTCTATGGCCTGACCTGACACCACACGATGGCCCAGTTGCCGGGTTGTCGGGCTGATGCTAGCCCCTTGTACATAGCCCTGATGCTGTTATCATTTTCTTGTTCGGTTCTTTGCCGATGCTATGTAAATATTATCATTTATGACTACTACGGGGCCTTCCTATGGCCCGACCCGAAGCCACACGATGGCCAAGTTGCCGGGCTTGCCGGGCAGTTGCCAGCCCCCTGTACTTAGCCTCGATGCTGATATTATTATTGATCTCGCTCCCATGGGCCATTTGGCTGTTCCTACGCTGGCTTCTTGTTGGTCCGCCTGCCGCCCTTCCAGGGCCCTGTGCCTGGGTATGCCGCGGCGGCCCAATTCCCCTCTATAGCCAAGTTGTTGATTATCTTTTAAATCTTTAATTATAGTAATTGTGTAATTTTATCATTATTATTATGAGGTTTGAATGTCCTATTGTAACTCTACATCTATGAATCCAATTTGACCATTGTCCCTTTGGTACACCTTAATTTAGTACTTAGTTTTTAGATTAGATTGGGTTAACCGACCCTACTTGACTATTATATATTTTAAACATGTGCTTCTATGCATCATCTAAATTGAATGTCCCTTTTTTTTTTCCTTCTTGGAGCAAGAGTATTTATGCGTCCTGTTTTGGCTACCAGCCCTACCTTTCCTACCCTGACTTTGACAAATTTTGTCCCTTCACCGTTTTAAATTAATGTTGAGGCGCTCTATTGCGCCCCACCCGTCCATAGTCTCCCTTGCATACCCGTTTTAAAATATTTATGTATTAGTAGGATTTTACCTGCTTTTAACCTGTGGTCCTGAAATTTTAATCTTGCTTTTTTAATATCGTCCCCTATATGCCATAATGTCCGGGGACAGTAAATCTAAACGAAGAAGAAGAAGAAGGTCGATTCCTTTCATCTATACCTGCGAAACGATCAACGGGGAAGTATCAAGGAGGGTACAGGTAGGTTACAAGGGGGGTACGGAAGGTATCAAGGGTGTATTGGGAGGTATCAAGTGGGTTCGGGAGGTATCAAGGGGGTATGGTGAGGCATCATGGGGGGGGGGGGGGGAGACGGGGAGATATCAGAGGGGGTGGGTATGGTGAGGTATCAAGGGGGATATGGGGAGGTATCATCGTCCAAATGAAACTCGCTCACAACAGTTGTCCCTCTGTCTACATTTTAAACAGCAACCTGTGTACCCTGGCTTGCCTGGGTACAAAAACCACTAGTACATCATAATTAGGAATACATCATAATTGAAGATTATGAAAGGGTTTCCTAAACTTGAGATAAAAGTTGTACAAACATTATAAAATTTCTTTATCACGCTAGGAAATGACTATTTTGCTGAAATATTCATCATTTTTCGAGTGTAATATTTCCGAAAATTGAATCGAAATTTAGGGTCCGATCGAGTTAGATGTCGTATGCCATAGAAGTAATTAAATTGCTTACTTCCTTGGTTTAAAGGAAGAAAAGAGATTTATCTTTTATAGCGCACTTACAAGCTCAGAGAGCTACTCAAAGCGCTGGCCTGTCCTATCCTATCCTATCCCATTACTTGGAGGTCGTAGGGGCACCACAGATGATCGTTTAACCAGCGTACTCCATCTTTCCCTGTCCTCAGCAACCCTGATTGTTTCGCTCATTGTCAAACCAGTCCATTCTCGAATGTTGTCCTCCCACCTCTTTTTTTGTCTCCCTCTTTTTCTACCTCTTTGCACTGTGCCTTGCAGAATAGTCTTTGCAAGGCCTGATGATCTGGTGACGTGGCCATACCATCGGAGTTTCCGTTTCTTCACCACTGTGAGCAGGTCATCGTGTTGTCCAATGACTTGTGTGATGGTCTGTCGGACGTCGTCGTTGGTGATGTGCTGGGTATGGGAAATGCCCAGAAGTCTTCTGTAGCACCTCATCTCCACGCTTTGTATTCTTCGTAGGAGATCTGCTATGAGGGTCCATGTTTCGCAAACATATAGGAAGATGGAGATGACACGGGAGCGCAGCAGCCTTAATTTGGAATGTAGACTGATGGCCCTGTCTTTCCAAATGGGCTTCATCTTCGCCAGGGCAGCAGTTGTTTGTGCGATCCTGGAGAGGACTTCCTGTCTGGACCCATTGTCTGATACAATGGCTCCTAAATATCTGAAGCTATGCACTGTGTTGAGGGATTGGCCTTGGACTTTGACGCCCGTGTTGATGCCATTGGTGTTGTTGGTCATCATTTTGGTCTTCTCTACACCTTTTTCCATTTCATAGGTTCTGGAGGTGGTGTCAAGCCTCTGTACCAGCTGTTCAAGTTCTTGTTCCTCTCCAGCCAATCCATCAATATCCGCAAAACGAAGGTTGGAGATTGCTCTACCCCCTACGCTGGCTGTGCCTTCGTGGTCTGCAAGGGCATCTGACATGATGCGCTCTAGGAAGATATTGAAGAGTGTCGGAGAGAGTAGGCATCCCTGACGCACACCAATTGTTGTTCTGAACCAGTTTCCAGTGGCGCTGTTGTGGAGGACTGCACTGGTAGCCATGTCATACAGGCTTTTCATGACTTCAATAATTTTATGGCTGATGTTGTACACTTTCATGGTTGCCCACAGAGCTGCATGCCAGACTCGGTCAAACGCCTTTTTGATGTCTACGAACACATGATATAGATGTTGTTGGTGCTGTAGGTATTTATCACAGATTATTCTGAGGTTGAAAATCTGTTCAGTGGTACTTCGCCTTGCCCTACTCCTGCTTGCTCTTCAGCTATGATTTGTTCAGCTTGGGGTTTCAACCTGTTGAGTATTATTTTCAGAAGGACCTTGCCGGGATGGCTGATGAGGCTGATGGTGCGGTAATTTTCACATGCCTGAAAGATACCTTTTTTGGGAAGAGTGATGACAAGCGACTGGGCCCATGGTGTAGGCCACTCACACTGACTCAACCAAAGCTTTTAGGTTTTGAAGCTAGTTCAGCCAGGCTAGCTATAAATAGCTTTGCCAGTGCTCTTCTTTCCTATCCTTTCACTGAAAGGGAGGGTGTAGGCAAGCTATAAATAGCCCGCAGCCAGCAAAATGTGGGAGAACCTAAGAGTGCTGCTCACATAGGCATTGAGCTACTGTGCACTCCCCACTCTGCCAGATCTTGTTACAGATAATGTTGAGTGCGTCGATCATCGCTTCTCCTCCTGCTTGAAGCTGTTCCGCGGGTATGTTGTCCACTCCCGCTGACTTCCCCTTCTTCAGCGATTGCACTGCTGCCTCAACCACTCGGAGATTGGGAGCATTTCTTCTTCTTCTCTGTTTTCTGGACATGCTAAAATTGATGGGTCTCCGATTTGGTTTGTGGTTGTAAAGGTCAGAGCAGAACTCTGTCCATCTGTCAAAGACTTATTGTTCTTCTGTAAGGCATATGCCAGACTTGCTTTGGATCGTGGAGACCTTGGTCTGTTTAACACTTGTTAGCCGCTTCACAGTCTGGTAAGCCTTCTTGCTGTTGTTCCTGTTCAGACTGTCCTCTATTTCCTGGCATTGATCTTCTATCCAGTTCTCCTTTGCTGTGCGCATGCCTTTTCGTATTTCATTGTTGATTTTTCGGTAGGCATCAGCTCCCTGTGAGTTTTTTTTTCTTTTTCATCTCTCTTCGTTTATCACACAGGTCCAAAAGTTCTGGTGTGATCCACAGCTTTTTCTTTGACCGGTGCTTTCCAAGGATCTCCGTGGCGGCATCTGTCACAGCTAAGTTGAAGGTGGTGGTCATGGTGTTGATATGTACTTCACCAGCTCCCAAAATGAGCAGTGGTGCAAATTTCCCTCCAATTGTGGCCTGAATTATTTCTGCCACCTCCGGTTCTTGCAATTTGTCCAGGTCGAACTTCAGCCTAGTGCACTTTGCTGTTTTTACTCTCTTCAAGTGAAGCCGGAAATACATCATCACCATAGTCTAATATTGGGGCATATGCCTGGATGATGGTGATATTGAAAGGGGCTGCTCTCAGACGGATGGAGACTGGGTGGCAACCCATGACAGTGGCTAGAATGTTCTTGTGGACCAAGAATCCCACTCCGTGTTCGTGCCTGTCATCTCTACCGCTGAAATAAAGCTTGTGGCCTTTGTCGGTCATTGTTTCACCTATGCCTTTCCAGCGCAGTTCGCTGATCCCTAAAACGTTCCATCGATAGTGGTCCATCTCGTGGGCCAGTTCTTCTAATTTTCCCTCTGCATTTAGGGTCCTGACATTCCAGGTTCCTATGACAATGTTATTTCTGGTGCGGATCTTGCTAAGTTGTCCATCAGTGGCACACTTTTGGCCTCCGTCCGGGTGGCCAACGGAATGCGCGGTCCTTGTTGATCCGGGCGACGACCGATCCGGCATGGAGTAAATGGTTTTATTCATCATGCAGTGTGTCTTGGGCGAGAAAGACCTGGCAGTGCCCAATCCTCTCCAGGCTGTTGACGACAGCTGCTCGCCTTGCCCCCGAGCACGTGGTCGTTGAACCTGTAGTAACATGAGTTTCCTCCGTCCTGGCCGGTGACTTCTGTGTAGAAGACCCCTGTTAGTCGCCTCTTACCACAGGTCGGGAAACGTTGGGTCTATTCTAATCAGTGCCCGAACCCACAGGAATTTCATCCAGTCACAAGATAAGCATGCACCAACAAATAGTACAAAAGGCGATGTATCCATTTTTATCAAGACGAAAAGTGATTTTCAGGGTTAGTGACGTAAGAGTGCAAATGACGTCTTTTCCGTCGCGTCTTCCGTCGCACTCAGCAATCTCCAGAAACATGAACTTGGCTTGGGGTATACGGTGGCCCGAGCGCGGTTGTACAGAAAAATGGTACGCGTTTTGACTACAGTGTGGGTGAGCACTTAAATCCACAAAATGTGTTTCTGATGGTTTAGAACCCCTTTAAGGTGCGCGGCAACAAACTTACCCACATGTCTGAGAATCTTTTCATGAAGATACAACGTAGTTCAGTTGATGCCCGGTCTCTGTTGCATTTCCAAAACCATTTACATAAACATTTAAAATGAGTCGGAGGTCTTCAGTTTTTTTAGGTGTCGTTGTTGATAAAACCTTTCACATTCGATAGTATGACCATAGAAGAGTTTAATAAAACTCATTACTGAGATGAAAGCTATCGAGTGAGCGTCTAAGCAGCTTAAAAGGACTTTCGGTTCCTTGATGACCTTACCTCGTGAGTCTATAGCAAAGGAGTCCCAGTTACAGTCTTCAAACGTCGCCCAGTTCCACATGTACACGCAGGTCTTCTAAAGAAGATAGGCCACGCTGTGCTTCTGTTCTAGCAGACGATCATTCGAACGTTCATACGCAACGTTTAGGTTCACACTTCGCAAATATCAGAAACAAAATAATATCTGAATATATAAGCAAATTCGAATCTCAGCTTGAGTTAGGAATATTATAAATGGTTTCAATATATATAACAACAATATCAACAATTGTGTTTTCTGACTAGGCAAACCTCTAAGATTGTGTTCAGTTGATTCCAGTAGAACGAGTTGCTCAAGGCGAAGCTACAAAAGAGGTTCTGACTTAAGCTGCCAATGGCGCAAACTTGCTGCTTGCTTCTCACAGTTTAGATCCCCAAACAGCTGAGAAGGGCTATGACCAAGAAGGCTAGGATCAAGAGGGGCTAGGACCAAGAGGGGCTAGGACCAAGAGCTTGCTGGGTTATGGGTATGTATCTGGCACTCATCCCTTTAGCACATGAGCGTCATTTCGGTCTTTCAAAGTCCGTGCAAAGTAATGCATGCATGCACAAATTAGACCTCGGTGTATAGTTCACTCTAGTCCGATGTAAACACTTGAAAATAGGCATTGCAGGGCTGTGCTAGGGGCGGGGTGCTGGGGGAGGTTACGGGGGTTCCTTCCCCCCCCCTCGCATCCGCCTTTTTTTTTTTTTTTTTTTTAGTACAATACATCATTTTAATTATCAGGAAATCCGAGGATAAGGTCAATGTGCTGTTACAGACTGTCACATGAGACATCGTGCACCACGCCCCTGTTTCTGGTTTTTCACAACAATCATATTTATTTCATTTCAAATTCTCTCTTTCTCACAAACACACACGTTCTTTCTGATTAAGTATAAAACACACATGCACAATATTAAACTATAATTAAAATTATAATTAAAATTGGTGTTGGTTTGTTTTTTCTGTCACTCACACTCGCCATCAGGCCCACTATTTTTCAACCAAGCAGTTGTTTTTTATTTACGCACAATTTTTTTATGCCAGGAAATTTGATTTCAGCCTTGCCAAATGTACTAAATGATCCTCCCCCTTGACAGTGCCAGGGGGCATCGCCCCCTGGACCCCCAATTGCAGGCTGGGGAACTCTCCTCGGATCCGCGAGTTTCCGAGAAAAGGTACCGTCACTCCCGAGAAAATTAAATAGAGGCCCGAGAACAAAAATCGCTCCGAGGAAAAAAAATCACAAAACGCAATCTCTCCAAGTCCCAGTCTCAATCCATGTCCGTGTCCAGCTTTTTTTTTTCTCGTCACTAAAAGTGCCGCCTGCGCCCATTATTAATTTACATCGAATTCACTACCCAATAAGGCTTACTAGCATCACTTTACTACAGCGGGCGAAGGCGATGTTGAACGTTTGGAGGTTCACGTGAAGTTCAGTCCTTTGTCACTGTCCGCCATTGTTAGTTTATTATCACAATACTATCATGTCATGTGTTTCACGTTTATTAACCGCAGAGACCCTTTTGAAGAAGGGGAAATCAACAACAAGTGGAAATGGGAATGGCTTGAAAAGATGGCGAAAGTCGGCGACTCGGAACAGCGTGTTGGTAATTGTTTTAGAAAAGTAGATAAACCTGGCATTGCGCGCTGTTTTCTTTGCAACAAAGAATTGAGCTATGCGAATCGTGGTCTGACAGCACTGTTAGAACACATGCAGGCGAAAAAACATCAGGACTCGGTGAAAGCAGCAGAAAACGAGAGTCGTCCATTTTATTAAAATGTTCGTGTTATATGTATTTACAGAAACCGATTATTGTTTCTGATATGTGCATATTTGGGTGAAAATTTTCCAGCTTATATCGTAATGATTGAGAGGTCTATCTTGATTCCTACAAGTGGCAAAAAAAAGTATCTGAATATAATTATATCATTAATTTTATAAACAGCCCCCCCCCCCAAAAAAAAAAAAAAGACAAAAAAAAAAGAAAAAAGAAAAGATACGAAAAGAAAAAAAGACAATAACTGAATAACTTTATTCTCTCTCTCTCTCTCTCTCTCTCTCTCTCTCTCTCTCTCTCTCTCTCTCTCTCTCTCTCTCATATCGTATTCTAAATGAGAACAAGCTTTTATTGTTACTACCATTAATATTATTATTATTATTATTATTATTATTATTATTATTATTATTATTATTATTATTATCTTTCTCTTTTTATATTATCATTCCTTTAGCTTTTTTCTATCATTAAATAAAAATAACTTTAAAAAAGGAAGTAATGTTTAAAATTAAAAAAGAAAATATTTATATTATAATTATAAAGACTTCAATTACGGAGGTTAATTGTTGGCAAGGAAAATAAATTAGTTTGGTCTGGTTAGACTTGGGCTACTGTAAATAGATAAAACAATTCAGAAAGCTTATCACAGGTATTGAGAAATGGCCACCAGCTAATAAAATGAAACGAAGTTCTTTATTCTATTCAGTTTTTTTCAAGCCATTTTTAGCCATATAGTGATTTACTTCTTTGTGTATATGTGATTATTAGTCGTACTACTACTACTACTAATAATAATAATGATAATGTCCTTATGAACACATGATGAATATTATGAAAAACATCCACGTTTATCTCTCACAAAAAGCATTCCTTTTGGGTTTTACATGCTATGAAACGTTCAGCTTTATGGACATCCAACTGAAAAGAACTTCGGATCCTTACCCATAGACGCAATGTACACGTTGTAGATACCGTAGCTTGCACTACAGAGAAGCACCGCCTGCTCAACAAGAGGAAGTGACGCTGCCATTCCTCGTCCTATTCTAACAGGCGGTGTACGCCTGAATGCAACACATATAATGATGACGCATTTAATATGGTGGAGGAATGAGTCACTGTTACCATGCAGTGCGCTAAGAGAAAACTCGGCGGCACGACAATCATTATGATAACGTGAACGATCAGGTTCCATAATGAGACTGTTAATGCGTTTTGGAAACAAAAAGAAGTGCAATTTGAAAAGACTGACCGACCAACGGACCCACAACCGAACTGTAAGTAAATGTACTTCAATTCCACAAATCAACAAAAACAAACGTGTTTAGCAATAAAGTAACTTCGACGACCTTGACATTTGCAGTACAACACATTTTGATGGCACAGCAGGTTCACCACTAATATGTGTAATGTTCCTATGAAGTTAGATTATAATCTGTTCAATCATTTAAGAGAGAAAGAGCAAAACGTTTTTATAACATAACTTACTATAGCGACCTTGACCATTTAGAAAGCGCAATGATCAGGGATACAAAAGGATGAGTGGTGGTTATTGTATCGTATGTAGTGAAAATAATCAAAATCAGCCCAGTCATTCTTGGGATACTGCAAAAAAGGTGTTTGGAACAAACAAGTGAAATTCGAAGTGACGATTGTCCAACTGACCAGCTGACAGACAACACGACTGTCACTGAATGATTGACCATGAGTTGAAGTATAAACTCATGGCGCTCAAACTTCTGGCCCTTGACGTCAATCCCAGGCTTATCCTGTGGATAGTCAGCTTTCTAGTTCACAGATCTCAGTCAGTCTGCTTCCAGCGAGCTCTCTCCTCTACTCGAACTACATCAACTGGCTCCCCTCAGGGCACTGTACTATCTCCTGTTCTGTTTACTCTGTACACCAACGATTGCACCGGCTCTGAAAATACACCTCTCATTAAGTACTCAGATGACTCTGCCCTTCAAGACCTCTCCAACTCTGCAACTGTTTATCTAAAAGAAGTGCAAAAGTTTATTGCATGGTGCAAAGAGAATTTTTTAAATATAAATGTGAAGAAAACTAAAGAACTGATTATTGATTTTAGAAAAAACCCATCTGCTGTGCCTGACTTAGTGATTGATGGAGAAAAGGTGGAGAGAGTCTCGGAATACAAATATCTGGGAACAATACTAGACAATAAGCTTACCTTTGATTCCAACACTACTTCCATCCATAAGAAATGTCAGTCAAGAATATATTGCCTCCAGAAATTGCGCTCTCTGAAAGTCAACAAGTCTGTTTTATGTAACTTTTACAGCTGTTTTATCCAATCGGTGCTGACCTTTGGGTTTCTTTGCTGGTTTGGAGGTCTCAGTGTGAGGAGTAAGAATGTGTTGGATAGAATTGTGAAGGTGTGTGGGAAAGTGGTGGGTGAAAAGCAGGAGAGTTTGTGTGTGTTGTACGAAAGGCAAGTAAGAAAGAAAGCGAGCATGATTGTAAGAGACTCCACTCACATCCTAGCCCAGCACTACCAGCTCCTTCCTTCTGGTCGCCGTTTCAGAGTGCCAAATGTTTCTACAGTTAGAGCTAAGAACAGTTTTGTACCCAAATCAGTACAAATTCTTAATAAGTGTTGACTGAATGAGTTGGGTGCGAGTGGTTTATGGGAGTACTAGAGATGAATTTTATAATATGCAGCAATTTTTCAACTATTCAGTATGTTGTAAGTTAACTAATGCATAAGTTTTAAAATCTGTGATTGTCAGTGTTAGAATGATACGCAGAGTTTGATGATTGTATATTTTTTTTAGATGCTTTATAACGTTTATAATTTTGGTGTAATATAATCTAATGTCTAACCCATGTGTGTGTGGATGTGTGTGTGTGGGTGTGTGTGTTTGTGGGTAGGTGTTTTATTTTATGTTGAAGTGCAATAAGGACATGTAGTGTGATATGTATTTTAAGTTTTACAATGTGTCGGAAATGTTCTTGTTAATATGTACATAAGCGTGATTACACGTACATGTTTACATGTTTATAGTATTGTTACATTTTATTACCTTTTGCTGACAGCAAATCCATGTTAGAATTTCTCCTTGGAGATAATACAGTTTTCTGAATCTGAATCTGAATCTGAAGTAGAATACTGCACCTATACTAAAATATCAACAACGCCGGTTCAGCCACTTTTGAGACATTGAGCAAAACGTATTTAGCAATAATGTGACACTAGCGGACTTCACATTTTGGTAGAAAAGAAATGTGAGCTAGGTTATGCTTCTATGAAGTATATTCAAAATCCGTTTAGGGGTTCTTGAGATATTGATGGCATTAAACGGAACGACCCGACCGATCGACATTTAGCTCGTCCTGAATCCCGACTAATTAAAGGTACGTCTGGAAATTCAAAAACAAAACAATTAGAGTGATGAGTTTATTAAAAAAAATAAACCTGAGTAAAAGACAATAAATCTGAGTAGGATAAAAAAATAAACCCAATACAACATAGCACGCAATATTTTATAAAATACGTTTTACGCACTAAAACACGAACCCTTTGCAACATATGATCTGTATATGCAACTACGCAGAGAGCAAATACTGTGGAACCGCTAGTAATTCAGGTAATGTTCCTTTGAAGTTTGATCAAAATCTTTTCGATGGTTCTTAAAATAAGGGTTGCAACGGACCGACTAGCAGACACAGGTCTGCCAGATAGACATACAGACACATGGACAAACCGACTGTATCAACATTTCCCAAGGATTTACAATAGTGCTAAAATCTATTACTTCTTAGCTGACAATGTGTGTGACAACAAAGTTCAAACTAATCGAGACAGCCAGTATGGGGCGCCATGTGTCCATTTATTCTATGTGACTATTCTATACATAGAATAAATTCTATGCACATAGAAAGCATTCTATGCACACAAAAAGCATTCATTAGTTGAAATTCCATTTATAAAAAAGAAACCAATATTGTAAGTCATAGAATAAAATTCTTTGTATAGAATAACATTCTATAATATAGTGTAAAATTCTATGTCCATAATAAAATTCTATGTATAGAATAACATTTTATAATAGAGAATAAGATTCTATGTATGTAATACAATTCTATATTATAGAATGCACTTGTATGCATAGAATTATATTCTATAACATAGAATAAATTCTATTACAAAGAATGAATTCTATAACATAGAATTTATTCTGTATGTGCATACAATTCATTCTATAACATAGAATGAATTCTTTAACATAAAATAAATTATATGACATAAAATGAATTCTATGTGCATAGAATAAATTGTATAACATAGAATGAATTCTATAATAAAGAATGAATTCTATATGCATAGAATCAATTTTATAGCATAGAATGAATTCTATGACATAGAATTCATTCTATGACATAGAATGAATTCTATAGGCATAGAATGAATAGTATAACATAGAATGAATAAGATGACATAGAATGAATTATATGACAAAGAATGAATTCTATAACATAGAATGAATTCTATAGCATAGAATGAATTCTATGTTACAGAATGAATTCTATGTCATAGAATTCATTCTATGCTATAGAATTCATTCTATGCTATAGAATAAATTCTATGTCATAGAATTCATTCTTTGCTATAGAATTCATTCTATGTTATAGAATTCATTCTATGTCATAGAATCCATTCTATGTCATCTTATTCATTCTATTTTATACTATTTGTTCTATGCTATAGAATTCATTCTATGTTATAGAATTCATTGTATGTCATAGAATTCATTCTATGTCATAGAATTCATTCTATGTTATAGAATGAAATCAATACATACACTTTTTTTAAAATAGTAAAAACTGGGGCACTGTCGAGGTATAGAGAACATTTTTTTATGGCATGGGACTGTATTGCAGAGAGATATACACATTGCCACATCCCATCCCTACACCACATCACTCTACATCACACTGCACCACAAATGTGATGGGTACGTGTGGTGGAGTGATTAGGTTATGTGATGATGTGGTCTGATTCACTAGCTTTTAAGGCATAATAGAACCGTATTGCGGATACATACATACACATTACCACATCACATCACCACACTACATCACTCTAAATCACACCACACTGCACCACAAATGTGATGGGTGGGAGGGGTGGGGTGATTAGATTATGTGATGTGAATCACTGATGCCAGGATATGTGCTGTCTGCTGCAATGTGAAGATGTGCTGCTGCTGTGATGTCGGGTGATGTGATGTGATGATTTGTTGATGTGATGTGATTTTATGTGGTGGTGCGTTTTCACGATGATGGTGATGAAGCAATGTGATGCAGTGATGTGATGTGATGTGATGATGTGATCGATGTGGTGATGATGCGATGTGGTGATGTGTCATACAATATCTTTTTTTAAATTCTAAATTTCGTTACAAGTTATTAGTTGTTTTTTTTTTAATTTTATGTGAGTGAAATGAATTATATGTATATAGAATTAATTGTATAACACAGCAAGAATTGTATGACATAAAATACCTTTTTTTAAACATAAAATGGATTTTATTCGCAACACTGAATACACTCATAGAATTATTTTTTAACATTTGGTGCACATAGAATGCATTCTATGTTATAGAATGTTCATTCTATAACATAGAATGTTCATTCTATAACATAGGATCCATTCTATAACATAGAATGTTCATTCTATAACATAGAATGGTCATTCTATAACGTAGAATTCATTCTATAACATAGAATGTTCATTCTATAACATAGAATCCATTCTATAACATAGAATGTGCATTCTTTAACATAGAATGCATTCTATAATATAGAATGTTCATTCTATAACATAGAATCCATTCTATAACATAGAATGTGCATTCTTTAACATAGAATGCATTCAATAATATAGAATGTTCATTCTATGCGCAACTAGGTCATTATTTGTGAAACGAGGCTTTGAGGCTTTGACGAATAAAGGGACATGTGCACGCGCGCGAGAACTGAATACATGGCTGACGTGCCAAGCGTTCTGTGGGCTTTAGAACAGGCTCAAATCGCACGATACCAAGCCGATTGCAAATCGGACCGCAGGCAAGCAGTAGTTCTGACGTCATCACGTAGCAATCGGGATTCCATCGCAAACAAAATCGTTGCACAATCGGCATGTGTGGCGGGGCCTTTAGGTTTCTTGATGCAGACGACTTCGACGGCAGTGTGAGTAAAGCAATAAAAATAATTGACGTCACACCCTCCCCTCCCCCCTCCCTCCGCCCCTGCGTGCTTACTTTTTCATTACAATGTGCTGAGGTTCTGTAAGGGTTTATAGTGACAAAATCTAATGAAATAATCAGTTCTTTTTGCTCAATACCGAAGAAATAACCGTACTGTACACTCATAAAAAGCAATAATTAATATAATTAAAGGTCGAATATTGCGATACACAACTCTGAGACATAATAATTATTGCAAAAAAAACTATTTCACCCCAGGCGTCCCCCCATAACCTATTTTCAGCTATGTTGCGAATTTGGCCTCCCTTTGTGAGAACACCCACATTTATGTATAGTTCCTTCCGTTAATAAAATGGATAGCATAATAGCATTAGGAACGTACGTCAGACATTGATGTAGAGTGATGTGGTGTGGTGATGGGATGTGGCAATGTGTATCTCTCTGCAATACAGTCCCATGCCATACAAAATGTTCTCTATACCTTGACAGTGCCCCAGTTTTTACTATTTAAAAAAAGGTTTTTATATTGATTTCATTCTATAACATAGAATGAATTCTATGACATAGAATGAATTCTATAGCACAGAATGAATAATATAACATAGAATGAATAAGATGACATAGAATGAATTCTATGACATAGAATGAATTCTATAACATAGAATGAATTCTATGACATAGAATGAATTCTATTACATAGAATTTATTCTATAGCATAGAATGAATTCTATAACATAGAATGAATTCTATGACATAGAATTCATTCTATGCTATAGAATAAATTATATGTCATAGAATTCATTCTATGCTATAGAATTCATTCTATGTTATAGAATTCATTCTATGTCATAGAATTCATTCTATGTTATCTTATTCATTCTATGTTATACTATTCATTCTTTGCCTATAGAATTCATTCTATGTCATAGAATGAATTCTATGTCATAGAATTCATTCTATGCTATAAAATTCATTCTATGCATATAGAATTCATTATTTATTATAGAATTCATTCTATGTTATACAATTTATTCTATGCACATAGAATTAATTCTATGTCATGCAATTTATTTTATGTTAAAGAATTCATTCTATGTTATAGAATTCATTCTTTGTAATAGAATTCTTTCTATGTTATAGAATATAGTTCTATGCATACAAGTGCATTCTATAATATAGAATTGTATTACATACATAGAATCTTATTCTCTATTATAAAATGTTTTTCTATACATAGAATTTTATTATGGACATAGAATTTTACACTATATTATAGAATGTTATTCTATACAAAGAATTTTATTCTATGACTTACAATATTGGTTTCTTTTTTTATAAATGGAATTTCAACTAGTGAATGCTTTTTGTGTGCATAGAATGCTTTCTATGTGCATAGAATTTATTCTATGTATAGAATGGTCACATAGAATAAATGGACACATGGCGCCCCATAGCCAGCCAGTAGTATTATAATAACCCGTCTTTAATAGCGACTTCCCTTTACACCACTTGTGTGTTTGTTGTGTATTTGACAGTGCATATCAACTACAG
The DNA here is from genome assembly GCA_036898135.1 of Oncomelania hupensis. Taxonomy (NCBI): domain Eukaryota; kingdom Metazoa; phylum Mollusca; class Gastropoda; order Littorinimorpha; family Pomatiopsidae; genus Oncomelania; species Oncomelania hupensis. The sequence continues at coordinate 30,238,154 of CM072513.1, forward strand.
ATCGTTCCTTATTATTATTATTATTATTATTATTATTATTATTATTATTATTATTATTATTATTATTATTATTATTATTAATATTAACACGTGACATGGTTTAGTTGTGCAGTGTCAAAGGAATAGGGTAAAATTACTTATTCATAATTCAGTAGTTATCTTTTCATAACGTTTTTTGTCTCAGTTGACTTTTCTTTTACGTTTAGCGTCTCTGAAGTTCAATTGTACTCATTGTAAAATCAAGGTGTTTGTTGACTTGCCTGTTGTTTGCATTGTTTATTATGGAATTACCGTGGTGCAGTGTAAAAAGTATAAGTTGTAACTAAGCTAGTATAACATCAAAGATAGTATAACATCTCCTTAATAATAACTTGAAGGATGATCCAACTAACTGTTTTCATTAAATTGCCTTCATAGTCAACGGTACAGAGCCACTGATAACAATTTTGAAAGTTCTTTTTCAGAAACGCGTCAAGTCAACAATAATAATTATGACCACATGATTCATGATTATGAGTGTTGCTGTTTTGCATTCACTGAAGATCAAAGAAAAATTGCATCAACTAAACACTTTAAAAAAGCTCACAGACAAAAATAAACCGGAACAAGCTTTTCCCAAGTTGTTCATTTTTATTTAATTCTCCGGATCACCAAATATAATAAAAACCGTTACGAACATAGACACATTAAAAAAATCTGTATTAGTTTAAAGACTGGTTTAACAACGTCAAATTTTAAATCTTAAACAGTAAATAAAAACAAATATTAATCAATAGGGAATATGAAAGATGAATTCAAAATGTTATACAAACCACACCACGCCGAGAACTTGATCATCAATTTAAAAAAAAAAACACGTAAAAATATAAATTTTCATGAAGTTGTAATGTAACCGCAAATCTCCATCAATAGACGACGAATTTAATTATTCCGAAAGATAACAAAATTATTTCTAAAAGCAAATTGAAGCACAAAATTCAATATAGGAAGAAGCAACATTTTGTATTTAAAGCTGGTGGTAAAAGTGTAAAGAGAGTTGTAAGAAGTTTAACTATGATAGAATTAATCCCAAGCCCCTAATAGAAAATAATATTTTGCTATAGCTGTATGCAGATTTAGAAAATATAGAAGGGGTGTCATTCTGGTATGTGTAGGGGAGAATATGAGAGAGAGGGGAGTTGGAGGGCGGTATAAGAAAGCTCTTTTTCAAGGTACCTCCTTTTTCACCCTTGGGATCACTCCGGGTGGGGGCAGTCAAACTGGTCTGTTCTACCGGCAATGGAGATATAGAATACTTAAGAATGAAACAGTCCCTTGTGAATGAAGCCCAATGAAGAATACCAATAATAATTAAATAAACAATAACTGACAATCAAGGAACAAATACAAAGAAAATTTTGTTTTTTACTTTTGTATATAATATATATTTATGAATATTTGGTGTGCCCCAGCATTTCCAGGTGCTTCACGACTTGAAGTACACTGTACCCAATGACTATCGTCATCAGCAACGAGTCCCCTGAAACAGCAATGATTTATATTCAAACTGTATTCAAAGAAGCAGTACAACAACGAATTTAAAGGACAACGCAATGTCAAGTTTAAGTTGGAATTTGCCAAGACGAACACGGTCAAAGGTCAGTTGTAACACTAATGTTCCCAAATCTTCGAGGTCTGAGACAAACACAACTGACAACTCTGAACTCATATTTTGAGGAGCATATCATATCGTAAAGAGGGCTGTCCAATTCTAACAAGTTGGCAAGCCATAACTTTTTTTAACCAGACATTCACACATATAGCCAAGAAATAAGCATAAATGGTTAATTTTGTGGATGGTAGTTGTGACCCGCGGCTATATCCTACTGGCGTAAGGTTTAAGAACTTACATTCAAAGAATATCCTAGTGACATAATAGTACGCCAAAGCGCTGCTGGCGAAGAGCATCTGACTGGACGCTGTACCAATAACAGCCAAGGGATAGGATAACAAGGTCCTGAGCCTTCTGTCCCAGGCTGGGGATAACTTCTTCATCTGCAACAGAGGTTAAACGTTACACAACACACGCCTCACATGTAACACAAACTCTGACATGCGCAATGAATACACATTCATCACTCCAGCATGTGGTGTAAAAGCAATGAGGTCGCTCTTTGGCAAACGGAAAGACAGTCTTTAGTTTGATTTTTTTTTAAATGCCTATGATGACGTTTCAAGCGCCAAGAAGTCCTTCAGAAGGGTAATCAGTGGCATATCAGCTTTCGCCTGTTGTCATTAGAATTATTATTATTATGTTCTCCCTCCCTCAAAGACCAACCACTAAAATAGATAGCCTGTAGATTAGGCCCATTTGCGTTAGTTTAAAGACTAATTAAAAGGAGGTCGAGCTTTGCCGGTCGTGGTTAAGACCCAGAGGCCACTACGGTATTGGTCCTCCTGAAGGTTTGAAAATGTGGAAACGTAACTTTGGAACTTTGTCCTTTTATTAGCAAAACCACATATAATTCCTAGCATGGTTCATAGCCCGGAGGGGGGGGGGGGGGGGGGGCATTTTAGCCAAAAGTAAGGGGGGCGTGGGAAAGGGAAGGGGGGGAATTACAGACATTAAAAAACAGTGATCGCAACAAAAAAGACTGCTCCATAGGCATCACAAGACAAAACTCTGAAATGTCAAACACCCGTTTTAAGGTTTACATTGGTTCAATATGGAAAGAAACGTGTACAGCATCGCATGGTTCACAAAAGAAGACCAAAGGTAATGCACAATATATAAATAATGACATAACTCCAACAAAGCGGCTAAATTTAGCAATCTGCTCTTTGATTCGGTTTTCATCAGCTGGTAAAATTTAGAAACATTGAATGAATCCATAACGGCGATAGAAGTACTGAAATGTTGCTTTATTTATTTTTCTCCTATATTTCTTTTAGTTATTATCTCTATGTGATAAATCTTGGGTACCACCCACATTGTGGATATATTGCTCTGTGCAGGGATACCACATAATCATGAAGTACAAAGAGAATAAAAGAAGATGAAAAAGAACTGCTGAATGTTTATTTCTTCTCATCAAAACCCTATTTTCGGACTGCTAGGACACTTTCCTAACTCATATTAAATGAAAGGAAGCTGCGGAAACTTTAAGAATATATATTAATAGTATCCCTATTTATTATTATTGACTTACATTTGTTTTGATCGGTTCTGTCCTTTCCAGGTATGTCCCCAAAGTCTCCAAGCTGACTTCCACGAAGTTTATGAGACTCCATAGGATAGAAATCCGGCTTCCATGGGCAAAGCCGATTAGTATGAAACAACCCAAAACAGCCGCCTGCGTGCGCCAGAATCCAGCTTTTCTACCGCCAATTGGAATGAACATGTACCTGAATCACACCCAGGATCGAAGAAATAGATTCTTGGTTAACACAGTAGATAAAATATTAGAAAAGTCGTAAAAGGGAACACTACGATTTTAAGGTTGCATTTCATTCACTGTAATCAATCAGCTAATCCACTGTAATCAATCAGTTAATTCACTGTAATCAATTAATCCATTGATGTGAACACATAAACGCATAACGATTTACTGTAATGGTTTTGATGGATCTGGAAAAACAATACTAAGGTTTTAAGAAAACAGTTTGAAGCATAAACACAGCGACAGCCCGTATAGGCTCTATTCAAAGGGATGTGTTTAGACTATGTTTCTTTACACAAGATTGATTATTTCATGTAACAAATTTAATGCAATAAGTAGTGCATGACAGTGAAAGTGGGAATGGATGAGTTTTATTATGCGAGATCTTCTTCTTATTCTTCCTCTTAGTAGTAGAGTAGTAATAGTAGTAATAGTAGTAGTAGTAGTAGTAGTAGTAGTAGTAGTAGTAGTAGTAGTAGTAGTAGTAGTAGTAGTAGTAGTAGTAGCAGTAGTAGTAGTAGTAGTTGTTGTTGTGTTTTATAAAAAAAAAGAATATTATGTATTTTTCAGCATTGGTTGCGATGCTGTTAATCCATAACTTGTTTTTTTAAATGAAAGATTTGTGTTTAATTGCTGCCCTGACAAGGTTGAAGCCCAGTTAGAAAGACAGAACCATCAGTCTACATTCCAAGGCAAGACTGCTGCACTCCCTTGTCATCTCCATCTTCCTTTACGCTAGCAAAATATGGCCCTCACAGCAGATCTACAATGAAGAATACAAAGCATGGAGATGAGGTACTATAGACGACTTCTGGGGATTTCCTATATCCAGCACATCTCCAACGACGGGTTGCTGAGAACAGAGAAAGATGGAGTACACTGTTTAAACGATAATCTGTGGTGCCTCAACGACCTTTGAGTTACGGGATAGGATAGGATTGTGTTTAATATTGTGTTTACCTACCTTTTAGTTTTGTTTACAGGAAGATTACCAAATGAGTGTATGACATGGTAATCGAATGCATGTGAGGCTCTGCAAGTGAGGATGTAATTTATTGTCGCCTTGCCACATCAAACTCTTGGTAACGTTTTACTGGGTGAATAAACAGTCTTATATGTCTTGTAGTTAGTCTTTCTACTACTACTACTACTACTACTACTACTACTACTACTACTACTACTACTACTACTACTACTACTACTACTACTACTACAACTATGACCTAAAGCAATAATCTTGTATGTAATATAGATCTTGTTACGTTTGAGACGTGCACGATAGATCCGATCGTTTTGTTTTGCAAAGCATGCAATAACAGAGTGTTTTTACCTTTGATTTGATTTTGTGTTGTTATTAGAAGAATCTTTGTATAATGTTGATAATTTTCCTTGGTCGATATTATTGAAGAATTTTTTTTAGAATTACTTGTTTACTATCGATCGAAGCATGTAGACAAATATAGTGGTAGTTAAGAGATTCTTCTAACCTAAATAAAGTTATATGACGTAAGACAGTGAATAGTTCCGGTGACGAATTTTACTCTGATTGGCTGTAATGGCGTCATGCTGGAATGTTCGAACATTCTCTCGATTATAGAGGGACTATATTAGCGGTGTACTGTGTCGCCTTGAGAGAGAGAAAAAGTGATTGAGCGATCTTGTATGCAGTTGTTGATGTATGCTGAATAAAGTTGGAAAACTTCATACGACGACTCCTGCCTTGTTGCTGAGTGAACAGGTTGCGTGGATAAACTAATCTGAGTTCCACTTATGAAGATTTAAACATCGGGGCTGAATCAACAATTGATAAAAACAACAACAGATCTATTTTCCTGTCCCTCTATTACTTTCGTGTCACCAGACTGACCTTTTTAAACAGGTATGCAGTCCACGATCGAATGACCTGTGCAATTAAACACACAATCCCGTTAGTAAATTCTTAATTTCCGTTCGTCAAATGAATGAAATATATAATCAAGACAACACGCAAACACACACACACATTCACAAACACACGCACACACAAATCTGTCTCTCTCTCTCGATATATATATATATATATATATATATATATATATATATATATATATATATATATATATATATATATATATATATATATATATATATATATATATATATATATATATATATATATATACAGTGATCGTCCTAGGGATTTGCAAAACCGGTACGACGTCACAGTAAACAAACCCACTCGAACGCAAACCGGTAGGCAATTCACGGAAAACCGGTATGACCCATAGCAAAGCTTAATAATGCGTCACTATTTTATATAAGTAGATGGCGACTCTGTTAATGCACTTTCTGTTTCATTAGAAACATCTTCGTCTTCTCATAAACTTCTTTTATTCTTCTCTTCCTCCTAGCAAAAAATGAAAAAAGAGATTTTTGCTTCTTTATTATTACTAGCCTATCTGCCACTGTCGCAATACATACTGATGAGCACGAGGGAAGAAAAAATCGAAAAGTGCGCGAGTTTAATTTATCCGTATTCACGATAGCCTTGCGCCCGCCAATGTTATATCATTGTGTATTAATTACCTCAAAGAATATGGCAAGGCTACTGAACGCATTCGCAGGCCTCGCGTCTACACTCCCTAAACACATAACCAGCGTGGCTGGCTGGCTGGCTCTCTCTCTCTCTTTCTCTTCATTTCTCTTGTTTTTATTTCTCTTTTTCTTTAGTTTTGAAACCAGTCAAACAAAATAAGAACCGGTAGGCTCTACCAGCTACTGATTTTTCAACCGGTATTTTTATTATCAAACCGGTAAAATACCGGTAATTTCCGGTTAAATCCATCCCATCCCTCTATATATATATATATAGATATATACATATATTCATACGCACAAAACCAAACAAGCAAGAACTCTAGATAGAATTCTTTTGGAAGGAAAACTACAGAAAACAAAACAAAATATTTATCATACACAAAGAAGCTCAAATTTATCCACGCAAGGTCAAAATATGCTCGGCATACAGCACTATATTCCCATTTGCTGTGAGAAACTAATTTTATTTTGTATTTACCATAAACTACACCATCTAAAAACGAATTTCTACCAATGTCTAATGCAAACATCAATAAAGTATCCACCAAGGTGTTCGTGTTTTCGTACAAACTTAGCTTAATTCAAGACCAATATTAAACTGGAGAATTAGGCAGCATATTATGCTTTACATATCTTTTATTCAGCCCGACTGTCTCCCACCACTGTGCAAACTAAAACGTTAAGGTTTAAAACAACAACAACAACAACTTACTTCCACAAGTCTGAGTAGAGGTAAATAGTACTGATGCATACTGGGTGCTGGGGAAAGTCAAGGCCATCGAATTTGGCCACTTCCACTATGGAACCGTAGATGACGAAATATTTATTTGTTCTGAACTGACCAATCAGCCAGGCAGTACAGCAGAGGGTCCATTTGTCGACGGTTTCTAATAGCTCTTTCTGTCTGCCAATTGCCTATCAGAGTTATAATAATAATAATAATAATAATAATAATAATAATAATAATAATAATAATAATAATAATAATAATAATAATAACAGCAATAAAAGAGGAAACACTAAGAAAATGACAGTAGAGTACAAGTTAAAGGTTATGTTTAATTTTAAATAATTGTTTTAATAGCTGCATATATATTTTATTATATTTCATTGTATCTATCTATCTCTGTATCTATCTCTGTATCTCTCTATCTATCTATCTATCTATCTATCTATCTATCTATCTATCTATCTATCTATCTATCTATCTATCTATCTATCTATCTATCTATCTATCTATCTATCTATCTATCTATCTATCTATCTATCTATCTATCTATCTATCTAACGTTTTTGTGTGCTACGTGTAGATATATATGTTTAGAAATTAATTTATTGCACTTACCAATTTTCTCATTTAGTTTAGTTTTAATTACCCCCTCATCCACCTCTTTGCCTTATCAAATGTTTGCGATTTCCACTCAGCTTTCATATTATTTTAACTCCCTACATTTCCATCTATCTTTCACTCCGTGAAGAAAGGCTTAAGGACCAAGAACGTCAGAGCATATTCTTTTACCAATGGTCCTCTTTTTGCAGGTCTTTACAACTGTTTACTTGCAAAAACAAAATCTCAACCGACGAGTGGAGGTCCTCCTATATTGAATGGAGGGAAGCAGTCCAAGAAAGACTTTTCACCTTAACTTCGAAATATAGTGTGGTAGTGCTAACTTTGACGTGAAATCTTCTTTGAGAATACTGAGTTGTTACTTCCTTTTCTACAAAATACTTTCACTGGTCATAAGAATATTACATCTTAATAAATCAACCAATAAATTCAAACTGAATACATCGAAAATCAATCCGTTAATCCCTTTTAAGCCTGATACCTTGTCAGCAACTTTTCGATTTAGTGTATCATTTCTTTTTTTTTAAAAGTGATTTTGATGATAGAACGTCTCTATCCATCTAGATAATGGTGCTTTTATTATAGCAAGCTTCTCGTTAGCTTACTAAATCTGTTTGTAGTAGTATCGCTAGTAGTAGTACTAGTAGTAGTAACAGTGGGTCATCATCATCAACACCACCTTCATTATCATCATTATCATCATCATCATTATCAGCTTCATCATCATCATCATCATAGATATCATAATTATTATTATACTGTGGAATAAAAAAGGGCACTCACGGCAAAATAAAAGAAATGTGTCATAATGTAGTTAAAGAACGACCAAAAACAGACTCTAAGCAACTTCCATAAAATACCCAACAGTCTCTCTGACGATAGTGGCACAGGATTTTCAAACTGAAAACAAAACGTGCAGTTTATTAACACTAATAATAATAATAATAATAATAATAATAATAATAATAATAATAATAATAATAATAATAATAATAATAATAATGTATCAATATTTTTCTGATTATTTATGTTATACTTTACAATAAATATAAAGTTATTATAATAATTTTGATCACAGTTTTATTTGAACTGTAAAAAAACGAATATCGACAATAATTAAACTCGAAGTTTTTGCCATATGTTTAAACACTTAATTGAGCGAACTAAATAGCATCTAACACCACAAAACTAGGAACCCAGAAGGTAAGATTCTTTAACAGCATTCTAATACTAACATCAGAAATTTTTTCTCCACTAACAGTTTTTTCACTGGCACAGTTTACCACGAACTATAAAAACTGCACAGAATATTGATTGTTTTAACAATTAATTGGACGCAATGCCAAATTTCAGATATTTGTTTCTATTGCTTTGATGAGTAATACAAATAGTAAAATTGCATGCATATAGATCCAAGCAACGTGTAGATGGGATAGGTCATTTATGAAGGCTTCACGGCCTGTTTCGTCCTCAAAATACTACTACTACAAGTACTACTAATAAAATACATTTACAGTTTTTCTATCAAATTTAATCTGTAATAATAGCATCAAAGTAGAGTACCCGTATAATATGTTAGCGACCACAGAGGAATGATGGATCAGTATTCATTTTAAGATTATAATGTATATTTCAGTATTACTACTTATTGAACGTTTAATATTATTCAGTCTTATACATTATACCAGCAACGTGCTCTTACCTGCTCTATGAACGTTTTAAAGGTCATTTGAGGACAGTTAGCCAACCAAGGCGGGTACATTACATACAAATAAAACTCAAGCATCCCAGGCACTTCTGGCAGCACAGGCCAGTCATACAAACATTTTCTTGTTTCAGAGGGTGCCGATGCTCCACTAATGACATCAAAACTGGTATTTGCACTAGTAAAATGGGCCATTTCTGTCGTGTCAGTTTTTTCCACATTTGATTCTTCTGCGGTCGTTCTTCGTCGTTCAGTTAATGTAGATTTTCCAGGTGGTATAGGCTGCTCTGCTATTTCTTCTATCCTTTGTACAGTTCGCCGCTTGAGGTTTGCGAATCGTTCTTGTTTGATTGCCCATATCCGTTCCAGTGCAAAGAAAAGACATCGCATCGGTACAAATTCTGTGATGCTCGCACTAATAAAATATTGTAGATAGTCCTCGAACTTTATAATCTTGTACTGTAACAAAAGGTATAAACTTATAGTAATTATACTTTGTTTACGCAAATAATGGAAGGCTTGAACATAATTATAAAAGTATCATATTATACCCTATTTCCTGTTTATGCCAGTTTCATTGAAATAACAAACCTATTTGAAATAAAAGGATTGAACCGCCTCAGTCATCAATGGCACCTATAACGACTTTTTATTATAACAGTTCAGCAAAGAACAGCTTCAGTTCAAAAGACATTTATTACCAGGATTTCATTGTTTAAGAAAATGCTTGTTTTAATTCTAGGATACTCAGAAACTGAATGTAGAATAAATAAATGAGTAAAGCTACTAAGTACTGTATATTTATTGCTACGCAATGACTTTGAAATTATCAGACGAAATTGAGACAAATCGCCTCAGGTCACACAGCAAGGACTCCCGATGCTGCGTACTAAAATATGAGATTATTTACCACAAGTCAAATTTCATAGTTACCATTTCCATCTGGAAGTACATCATTGGAAGAAAGACGATCCATACAGCAGGCACGCTTGTCAGGCTAGAGACAAAATAAAATGGTAAAGGGACCAGCAGCAGCAACAGCACGAGTTGCCAAGACAGCAAGTACAGGGCAAGCAAAACACCAAGCAGGATGTAGCCATATTTTCTCAGCTGAAAAACAACGTTTCACATAATGTGCATTAAAAAAAACTACTTTTCAGAAGGTGTCAGAATACATGTAGCGTTTTCACAAGGTTTGAGAAAATAACATAACGTAATGCATGGCGAGGTGGCTCCATTCTACAATATTACTACTACTACTACTACTACTACTACTACTACTACTACTACTACTACTACTGCTACTACAACAGGAGCTATCACGCGCTTTTTCTTCAATCGAACTCAAAGGGCGGAGATCTGAAGAGAGTCTACAGAAAAGGAAGAGAAATCAATTTTTATTTTTGCAAATTATATTGACTGCATCCAATACATTATTAAAGAAAGGGAGGAAATTGTATTGGAGCAACCGGAGAAAACCCTCGGTGTCATGAAGAGTCTCGTACCGAAGTCGCATCACGTCAGTTCGTCCCACGCGAGGTTTGAACCCGCGACCTTTGGCACAGGAAAACAGCACCATATCAACTGTGCTACCAAGCCACTCGATAATGAGTAAGCACTGCCGACAGTTAGTTAGTCATTGTTTATAGGGCCCAGCTAACTGCAAAGAGCCGAATCAGGAACATAAAATCAAGACCACAACTTTAAAGTAGACTCACACCTGATCCGCATAAAAGATCTGCCGAAACAATCCTAGTGGTAACAATAAAGGCATCCCACGCAGGAGACGCTGAGGCTATGTTTTAATTTATCGAACCTCTGTTTATAAAAACAAAATAGAATATAAACAGCATTATAAAATATCAATAAAACACATATATAAAATGCTTATATCGCTAAATAATAATATCATAGGAAGCCCTAGTGACCATTTGGTAGAAAGCGTCCAAAATTCCCAAGCCAAAGGCGCTTGTATCTGGATACGCGAGCGCCTATGCCTGTGACGCGTTTCCCTTTGGCTATAGGTGTTCGTGTGTCCAGATACAAGCGCCTGTGTCCCAAGGTGACCCAACACACCCCATACACAAAGGAGGAGTTTTGGGAGATTGTTAGAACAGATTAGGAACGAGAAAGAACAAATGAGAACAACAGAAACTGGTAATTTAAAGCACTAAATTTTCACAATGTGGGAATATTATTTATACACAAACCCCCGGTACCCTCACAGTGATACTGCCGACAAAACCTTAACTCTATCTATCTATCTATCTATCTATCTATCTATCTATCTATCTATCTATCTATCTATCTATCTATCTATCTATCTATCTATCTATCTATCTATCTATCTATCTATCTATCTATCTATCTATCTATCTATCTATCTATCTATCTATCTATCTATCTATCTATCTATCTATCTATCTATCTATCTATCTATCTATCTATCTATCTATCTATCTATCTATCTATCTATCTATCTATCTATCTATCTATCTATCTATCTATCTATCTATCTATCTATCTATCTATCTATCTATCTATCTATCTATCTATCTATCTATCTATCTATCTATCTATCTATCTATCTATCTATCTATCTATCTATCTATCTATCTATCTATCTATCTATCTATCTATCTATCTATCTATCTATCTATCTATCTATCTATCTATCTATCTATCTATCTATCTATCTATCTATCTATCTATCTATCTATCTATCTATCTATCTATCTATCTATCTATCTATCTATCTATCTATCTATCTATCTATCTATCTATCTATCTATCTATCTATCTATCTATCTATCTATCTATCTATCTATCTATCTATCTATCTATCTATCTATCTATCTATCTATCTATCTATCTATCTATCTATCTATCTATCTATCTATATATGCATCCATCGACGTCTGTGGTGTTGTCTAAAACTACAATATGAAGTCTTCGAAACTGAAGCTTTGCTACAAGTGTGGAAAGAGTTGATTTTTACTACCTTTACAGAAGGATTGAAGAACTGTAAGCCACGGGACAAAACGATGTAAACAAGCATCGGAGGATAAATTGCCCACATGTAATAATTCAGGTAGGTATACCATTCCCAGTCTGCAATATCCTGTAGAAATGAAGAATATCCAAATATTATTCACTTTCAACAGACTTCGGGACCATTTTTGACCCGAAACCGATTTTTAACCTACCAAAATAATAATAATAATAATAATAATAATAATAATAATAATAATAATAATAATAATAATAATAATAATAATAATAATAATAATAGCCCCCGTTTACAAAAACAAAATAGAATACGAACATCATTATAAATTATCAACAAAACACATACATATAAAATGCCTACATTGCTAAATAATAACATCATAGGATGCCCTAGTGACCACCCGGCAGAAAGCGTCCAATATTCCCAAGCTGATCCAACAGACCTCATACACAAATAAGGAGTCTTGTCCCGGAAGAGTTTTCAAGAAAAAAGGTAGGAGACTGATCTAGGGAAGAAGACGATAGTATAGCAGATTGATAGAACAGAGCAAGACTGAGAAAGAGCAAATGAGAAAGACAGCGACAGTGGGAATTTAAAGCACTAAATTTCCAGAAAGTGGGGATACTATTTATACTGAAACCCCCGGCACCCCAACGGGGGTATACACAAACAAGGAGTCTTGTCCCGGAAGAGTTTTCAAGAAAAAAGGTAGGTGACTGGTCTAGCGAAGAAGAAGATAGTATAGCAGATTGATAGAACAGAGCAGGACTGAGAAAGAGCAAGTGAGAAAGACAGCGACAGTGAGAATTTAAAGCACTAAATTTCCAGAAAGTGGGGATACTATTTATACTGAAACCCCCGGCACCCCAACGGGGGTGTTATTATTATAAATGAATAAATACATACATGAGAAAAAAAATATATGTGTAGTGCTGGTGTTGGTAGTTGGAGAGAAGAAGATAAAGTGATGGAGGCTAGGGTGATGAAGAATTTTTACACATTCTCTCTCTCTCTCTCTCTCTCTCTCTCTCTCTCTCTCTCTCTCTCTCTCTCTCTCTCTCTCTCTCTTCTCTCTCTCTCTCTCTCTCTCTCTCTCTCTCTCTCTCTCTCTCTCTCTCTCTCCCTAACGCCAGTTCGTTGATGACCGTTGAAAGTTATATTCTCGAAATGCATCCTACAAAAGGCAATCCATAACAGCTACATTCTGCCCTCTCTGTGTGTCTGACTCGTTCTCCCGTTCTCTTGTTCTCTTTCTCGAGTGTATGTCCGAGTCTGTGTGTCCGAGTCTGTGTCCGAGTGTGTGTGTCTCTTCCCCTTCCTTTATTAAATTTACGTTGTGTTTGTATGTAGATTATAGTCACACGACACTTTCGCATATAGGTGACTACTGGACCGATTTATACTGACACCAGCGGGCCAGTTGTTGGTAAAGGGGAAAATAATATGATCACACGTTGACCAATCCGGGATTCGAACCAGCGACCTTTCGGTTACTAGCAAGACGCTCTTACCAACTGAGCTACCCGGCCCCACACCCCTTGGGGTCATGAGCAATCTTGCCACTGTAGATTGTTCTAACCTATAAAGGGAAAAGTGAAAGCCCCAGTTGAAAACCTGTCTTGCCTTTGTAGGCATGACTGACTCACTGCGACAACAGCCCCCCCTCCCCCCCCCCCCCCCCCCCCGTTGGAGTGCCGGGGGTTTCAGTATAAATAGTATCCCCACTTTCTGGAAATTTAGTGCTTTAAATTCCCACTGTCGCTGTCTTCCTCATTTGCTCTTTCCCATTCCTGATCTGTCCTATCACTCTGCTATACTATCTTCTTCTTCGCTAGATCAATGACCTACCTTTTTTTTGAAAACTCTTCCTGGACAAGACTCCTTGTTTGTGTATGAGGTCTGTTGGATCAGCTTGGGAGTGTTGGACGCTTTCTGCCGGGTGGTCACTAGGGCTTCCTATGATTGTATTATTTAGGACTATAGGCATTTTATATGTATGTGTTTTGTTGATGATTTATAATGATGTTTGTATTCTATTTTGTTTTTGTAACCGGGGGTTCGAGTAGTTGGGGTAAAGCCTCAGCCGTCCCCTGCGTGGGATGTCTTTATTGAAAAGTGACTGGCCGGTGGAGGGCATTCAATTTTCCCACTAGGGTTGTTTCGGCAGATCTTTTATGCGGATTGGGGGTTGTCTGGTCCTGATTTGGCTCGGAAGAGTCCACTGGACCTAAAGCAACAATCAATCAATCAATCAACCCGGCCCCACTAAATTTACATCCCCGCACACCAAAGCGTATAGGGGACGAGTCTCTTCCCCGAGTGTGTGTCTCGCTTTTATTGGGTGGCGCCAGCCGTACCAACAGTGCTGCTTAGCCTACCGCGCGCGTCACGAAATGTTCGGCCCTCGCGGTAATTTGTGTTAGTTGTTAAACTTTATTTTACATATAAGGCTTGCAACGCTAACGAATACTACACAAATTATAAATGGACGGAAACGCGGAAATACGACCTTTCTACTGATATAAGAATCTCGGCCCTATCTGCTACGAAATAAAAATAATACGCAATTTAAGAGGGAGTTGGCTGCTGCTCTTAAGCATTTCACACCTCTAAACTCGTAACAACTCTTTAATTTAATACAATTATAAATAATAGTAATAATGACAAAGAAAGAACAACGTCTCCCCTATCCAACGATATATAATATGACATGGTTACAATTATGGGTTCCGACTATGACGGACTAAAATAGAAAAAATCTAACACAACAACAATATTTACATCTAGCCCATCTTCTTACAACTTTTCCTCTGTTTCTCTTCCGATGTATGTCCCTATAAAACTAATATTAAATTTAAGTATATACTATTAAAGAATGAACTAAGGCATCGGAAAATATCACACTTAAGGTGTTACAGTGGAAAATCTTTGCTATCACCATCATCGACAATTTTGTTCTTATGATGTGTTAATCTACTATTACACAAGGCGGTAATGCGTTAGACCGGCCAAACCAGTAATTCTGTGAGCTTGGTCTGCAACTGCGCGGTGTCTTTATCATTGCGCTATTCTAAACGTCACGCTTTTCTTTAAAATTGCTACATAAATCACAATTTACGTTTATATATTCTACTTGAGAATTTAATGCTGCGTCTAACGATTATCTGCTTTAAGGGATCTGAAAAGTATATATCAAATTACTGCATATAGCTAGTTTAAAATAACAGAGAACAGAGTGAGGCCTAAGTATCGAAATGGTCAGAAATTCTTGTAGCCGGCTAAGCCAGCCCGGCTACATATGGACGGGCAACATACGGACGGGATTTTGGCTGGCCCGCAGACTGTTTCTGGCCGCACATGGTAATGTGGCCCGCGTCCACATCCCGACACAATCTCAAGATTCAAGATTTAATCTCATTATTCGCCTCTTTTGGGGTGTGGAGGATACAAAAACATAAGCATAACAATCATAATGCGGTTGTTAAAAAAAAACTGCCACAGTACTAACATTCCAACTTTAACATTCACAACAATAACATGTTGATATTATTAATATACGCCCTTTCTTAATTTTGTAAATTTACTAAATTTTAGTAACACATGTTACATATTACATCTCCCACTACTTTCTTACTGCGTCGCAGTAATAGTGAATGTGATGGTCAGTGTTACTATAAATGGTTCTTCATCTTTGACAAGAAAGAAAGTTGGTCTACTGAAGAGACTGGGTGACTGTGTTGCAGAGGTCGATTGCACCAGGGAATTGCATAATACACCAGGAAGTGCTGTATAAAAGTGTGCCTGACATGAAACATGTTGTGGATCCAGTTGTGAAAATTATTAATTTCATCAGGGTGAGAGGTCTAAATCACAGACAGTTTATCACACTTCTGTAAGATTGCGGCTTTGATCACAGTGATGTTCTGTATCATACCGCTGTATGCTGGTTGAGTTTGGGGAAAGTTCTGAGACGTGTCTGGCACCTGAAAACCGAAATCTTACTGTTTTTGGAAATGAAAGGGAAAGATACAGAATATCTCCAACTCAGAAAATCAGAATGACTGTCAGATCTGGCATTTGCAGTTCTGCCGTGAACTGACAAAACAGAGCAAGTCCACAAAACCTACTTTCGAGAAAATCGACGTTTTTTGTTGCGCTATATTACGCGATCGTTTCTGGAAGTTTAAGGGCATATTATAATGCAATTCCTCGATTTAAGAGTGCATACCTTGAATGTTAAAGAAATGTTTGATAGATTTGATGTTTTAAGACTATTTGTGGACTTGCTTTGTTTTGTCAGATTATTCTTGAGATAGATCTTTGTTGAGAACATGACAAAACCAAGCAAGTCACCCGCTTGGTTTTGTCAGTTTATTATTGAATTAAATCCTTGTTAAAAAAATTCACAAAACCAAGTAAGTCAAATCCGCTTGGTTTTGTCAGTTTATTATTAAGTAAATCCTTGTTTTCAAAATACACCAAACCAAGTAAGTCCCATAGGCCGTTTCGTTTCTTTGTTAAAAAGTCTGACGAGATGAGTCACATAAGTTGGGTTTTGTAAGATGTGGGTGCGGCAGTTACAGTGAGTGTATATGTGTGTCTGTTTATTGTTTTTAGCCATTCTTCACTTAATATTCCTGGGTTGGTATGCAATGGTGGTGTGGAGGTTAAACTTCAATGCTCATTCATTCTGTTTATTTCTCGAGAGCTCTTAGACCATAACAATATCCGTTCGAAATAATAATCGTATACTGAAATAGTCACTAAGGAGTTTCTATAAAGCATCCAGCATATCACCACGGCTGCATGGAAAAATAACGGTATACAAATCACCAACCATCCAATCAACAAATAGGCAGCATCTCGTACGCGTCGAGTTTTTAGTGACAGATACAAATACAGCTGCAGAAGGACCCGTGTGTGCAGCACACATCACATTAACCTATGTTGACAAGACACCAACATACTCTAACACAAGGTAAACAGCAGTGGCTACTGAAAGGTCAACAAGTAGTAAAATAATGGCATACACTGATTACTTTTACAGAACAGGATGGAAATAGTGGATTACAAATATGGAGAGGATATGTATGCTGAAGCAGGAAAAGAAGACAGGATGTGTACGTTGAAGAAGAAGAAAAGCAAGAAGACGACGACAACGACGATGACGACGACGAAGATGATGATGATGATGATGATGATGATAATGATGATGATGATGATGATGATGATTATGATTATGATGGCATGTTCTGGGACAATTTGATGAAACATGATCAATCTTACAGCACGGAAACTTGAACATCGTTTCGAATACATTTAATAAAGTATTAATTCAAAATTATGGCCTACAATATCAATACAGACACCAGAAGATACAGAATCACACTTAACATTATAGAAAGTAGTTTCACAAGAAAGTTTTTTTTTAACCCCCCAAAAGAACACCATACATTGGCAAGTTGTGTAAGTTAACTTAGATAACGGTTACACTCATAGCTATTAAATTGCATATTAAACCATCATAATACTTACTTCTCCGCCTGAAAATTTGCTCAACCAGCTGCCTCTGTTCCTTACGAAGTTCAGCTCTTTGCGTAGATCTGGGGCGAAAAATGCATTTTTCTTAAGGTTAGATAGACTTCATCAGACACCAAAAACGCAGACTTTGTTTATGTAAAAAAAGATTGCATGTATTGTTTAATTTTGCATATGGCTACATTTGAACCAATAATAATAATAATAATAATAATAATAATAATAATAATAATAATAATAATAATAATAATAATAATAATAATGGCTGAATATAAGGAAACAAAAACATCTTTGAAAGTTTGTTGACATTTTTTACAATCAAAATAAACTGAAATTGATTCTAAATTATTTGCTGACAGACTTCGAATTCCATATTTAAAACATGACAACTGTCTTTGTTCATCTAAAGATATATCATTATAGGAAGATGGATATGACAAGAGAGCGCAGCAGCCTTACTTTGGAGTGTAGACTGATGGTCTTGTCTTTTTAAATGGCATGGCAGCAGTTGTTTGTGCGATCCTGTAGAGGATTTCCTGTTGGGACCCATTGTTTGATACCATGGCTCCTAAAGGTTTGAGTCTAGGCACCGTTTTGAGGGATTGGCCTTGAACCTTGATGTCGGTGTTAATGCCATTGGTGTTGTTGGTCATCAATTTGGCCTTCTCTGCACTTATTTCCATTCCAAAGGCTTTGGAGGAAGGGTTAAGTTTCTGTATCAGCTGTTCAAGTTCTTGTTCCACTCCAGCCAATCCATCAATGTCATCGGCAAAACAGATGGTGGAGATTGCTATACCCCCTATGTCTGAATGTGCCTTCGTGATCTGCAAGGGCATTTGACATGATGCGCTCCAGGAAGATATTGAAGTGTGTTGAAGAGAGTAGGCTTTTTTGACGCACGTCGATTGTTGTTCTAAACCAGTTCCCGATGGCGTTGTTGTAGAGGACTGCACTGGTATCCTTGTCATGTAGTCTTTTGACGAATTCAATAATGTTAGGGCTGATGTACACATTCATGGCTGCCCATAGAGATGCACGCTAGACTCGATCTTGAAGTCTTGAAGTCACATCATATAGATGTTGTTGGAGCTGTAAGTATTTCTCGTCATTATTCTGAGGTTGAAAATCTGTTCAGTGGTGCTTCGCCCTATCCTGAATCCTGCTTGTTCTTCAGCTATGATTTGTTCAGCTTGGGGTTTCAACCTGTTGAGTATTATTTTAGGAGGACTTTGCTGGGATGGCTGATGAGGCTGATGGTGCGGTATTTTTACACTCCTGAAGGTTATACCTTTTAGGAAGAGTGAAGACAAGCGACTAAGTCCATGGTGTAGGCCACTCCCTACTCTGCCAGATCTATCTTGTTACAGATAATGGTGAGGTCGTCAATCCTCGCTTTTTCTCATTCTTGAAGCAATTCTGCGGGTATGTTGTCCACTTCCGCTAACTTCCCCTTCTTCAGCGATTGCACTGCTGCCTCAACTTCTCTGCTTGGGGTTTCAACCTGTTGAGTATAATTTTCAGGATGACTTTTCTGGGATGAATGATCAGGCTGATTGTGCGGTAATTCTCACACTCCCGAAGGTTACCCTGGTTCCATGGCGTATGCTACTCCCCACTCTGCCAATCTTGTTACTGATAATGGTGAGGGCCTCAATCATTGATTCTCCTCTTGCATGAAGCAATTCTACCGGTACGTTGTCCACTCCCGCTGACTTCCCTTCTTCAGCGATTGCCTCAACTCCTGGGAGAATTGGCGGGATTTCTTCTTCTTCTCGGGACATGCCAGAACTGATGAGTCACCGTTTGGTGTGTGGTTGTAAAGGTCAGAGCAGTACTCTGTCCATCTATCCAAGACTTCTTGTTCTTCTGTAAGGCATATGTCAGACTTGTGTGGATCGTGTTCTCGTTCAGTCTGTTCTCTATTTCTTATGATTGATCTTCTATCCAGTTCTCTTTTGCTGTGCGCATGCCTTTTCGGATGTCATTGTTGATTTTTCGGTCCAAAAGTTCAGTTGTGATCCACAGTTTCTTGTTTGGGCGGTGCTTGCCAAGAATCTCAGTGGCGGCATCTGTCACAGCTGAGTTGAAGGTGGTGGTCATGGTGTTGACATCTACTTCGCCAGCTCCCAAACTGAGCAGTAGTGCAAATCTTGGAATATTTTTGCCATATCAGGCTCTTGCAGTTTGTCCAGGTCGAACTTCAGTCTAGTGCACATTGCTGTGTTTACTCTCTTCAAGTGGAGCCGGAAAGACATCAACGCGAGATCGTGGTCACTTCCAATGTCTGCTCCTGGAAAAGTGCGTGTCCTGCCAATGTTGATGCTTGATCTGAAGCATAACTTGATCATGATGTAGTAAATTTGGGTATGATGCTCCCTGCTGGGACTGTGCCATGTCCATTGTCTGGATTTTTAGTGTGGTCCTAGCGTGTTTGCCAGTATCACATTGTTGTATCTGGCAAACTCCAGAGTTTCAGACCCCTTTCGTTTTTCTTTTTGTTACAGTGAGGTCCAGATGTGTCATTCCAGTTGTGGTGCGCATCTTGGCCAACCTTGGTATTCCAGTCGCCTTGCACTATGAGTATGTCCTTCTTCGGCACTTGGTCAAGTACATCTTGCAGATGTTCATAGAAATCCTCGGGCTCGCTGTCGTCATAGTCTGATGTTGATGCATAGGCCTGTATGATGGTGACGTTGGAAGGGGCTGCTCTCAGACGCATGGTAATGAGTGTACTGGAGCTTGGGCGGCAACCCATGACAGTTGCTAGAATGTCTTTGTGGACCAAGAATCCAACGGCGTGATCGTGCCTATCATCTCTCCCGTTGAAATGAAGCTTATGGCCTTTGTTGGCGTTGTTTCACCTAGGCCTCTTCAGCGCAATTCGCTGATATCTAAAATGTTCCATCGATAGTGGTCCAGCTCGTGGGTTAGCTCTTCTAATTTCCCCCCGCAGTTAGGGTCCTAGCATTTTAGGCTCCTGTCACGTCACCCGAGTGGGTTCCGCGACGTCAGCTCAAATAGCGAGTGAAAGGGATAAAAACTCAAACAAAAAAAACTAACACAAAATGCCAGATAGACAATCACACTTTTATTCAACAATCAACCACGCATACACAGGACAATGGGGTACTAAACCACCCTCCACCCCTATCAAGACCCCCAACCCAGTATTTACTAACAGTTACCTCCCTTGTTTAACTGAAAACCAGAACTATACATCAACAGATTTCCCACAACAATGTGCAGCAAATAACATTAAAAGATCAAATTCAAAATCAATACAATTCTGAACTGAATAACCAGAGCTGCAAATCGTAGAAATTCAAACGTATCACCAAAGCTAGCTTACAGTTCAGAAGCTCCGTTTAGAAACTGTCAGTTATTCAGAGCTCAGTAGGAGCTAAAGCAGTTATTCACATGACATGGTGAAATAATTTACATTAAATAAATGAAGTATGTTTTTAGGTGCGTGTCGTGCAAATCTGTGTGTGCGTGGGGTGGTGCGTGTAGTTCCTGTGCAATTGGAGACTCTAACGGCGGCGCCCACAGTCCCGAAGAAAGACGTGGCAGTGGAAGAGACCCGACAACGTCCACACTTCACGGCTGCAAAGGCAGAGGATCCAAAGCGGATGCACATACGGCACGGTGGTGCGGCCACATCACGTAAAAGCGTAGAACTATACCAGAGGTAGAAGTAGAGGAAGAAGTGGAAGCAATGGCGGTGGAGAACTACCAGAACATGTTGATACAGTGACGGTGGTAGTCATACATACATGCATGCATCATCATCATCAGATCATCAAATCAGCCCAATCCTGTAGACAAATATAGAGTCTCAATAGTTCGTCTACAAAACTCAAATACTACATAACTGAATATGCCTTCCGCCATCTTGACCTGGTTATACATAATAATAATAATAATAATAATAATAATAATAATAATAATAATAATAATAATAATATTAATAATAATAATACAGGATGCTACACATACATCTCAATAATATAATGCCACTCTTGATATTAATAATCCATACCTCTTCCATAAGCACAGTCGTTTATATAAATATACATAATTGTTACGATTACACTTCAGTCACACAATCCCAATTCATTCCATCCTCATCCCCATCCTCATCGCCCCTCCCAACTGCTATAATACATTATGATTATCTCCCTTCATCCATATTATCTCTATCATACTATAAAATAAACAAGCTCCCCTCATATTCATCACCTTCTTCACCCCTCTCCAGCACAGTACAATTATCTCTCTTCCTTCACATACATCACCCCTCTCTCTCTCTCTCCCTAACATGCATCTTCATGGTCACTTTTGACCCACTTTAGCAACAACAGCAACGACATTCCCGTTTATGTAAATGACAAGAAAATCATATGAAAATCATACAAAATCACTAAATTACTATTTATCAAAATACATCCCTTTCCCCCTCATTCACCCTCATTCATTCACGTGCCACTGAAGAAATGAATTACAGGGTTTTGCTCACCTTTTAAGTTCTCGGCTTGTAATACACCACAAAAAGGTACAAAATACAGTACAGTACGGCACACACACTGGTTAGTTGAGTCAATTCTATATCTGGCTAAGTGCTAGCTATGCATCAGGACATCTCAATTCTGACGAAGAAATTGAGCCTTGGCAGGTGCCCAATCGAGTACTACACAACCTTAGGACAGAACCCTACATTTTATTTCCAATAAATGGCGATTACAATCCACCTACCACAGACTTTTAGACATTCTTACCCCGACGAGGGGAGTAAGACCTTGGGTGGTTCGAAACACAACGAACAATTTACCCTTACAGAAGAACCTAATTCTTGTCTGACACACAGTCACAAAGTTACTTCTGTCTAAAGACTGACCTCTCGCAAAAAGCTCAACATTGACTCTGCCCTACCAAACACACATCAGGCCACAGGTAAACGGTCGAGTCGAGCTCAGTAACCCCCTTCCTAATTCAGCATATGCCCTTTTCCGCGTTATGCACGTGGATCCAGAGATACTTACATCTTTCATACCAATAAAGAAAACTGCCGATCTATCTATATACACTGCATAGTAATTTAGTATAGTTATTTGTGTAGATTCTATGTCTGCTTTGCAGGCACTGAATTCAAATTGTCATGGTGAAAGAAAAGAATTTATTTTAGAAATTATAAATATTATTAATAGTTTGATAACTAACGGTACTCAGGTGAACTTTTGCTGGATTCCATCACAGTGTGGATTTCTTTATAACGATTGGGCTGATAATGCTGCTAAACTCGGTGCTTTAAATATTAACTCACAGGCAATAACGATACCATTATCGTCTAAAGAAATTCAAAATTCTATAGAAAATAAATTTGTGAAAGCGTTTAAATTCAATCTGAGTTATGATAAACCTTGTGGAATTACCAGATCAGTTTTAAGCATGGCACATAGAATAATACTAAATTCAATTAAAACAAAATATTGTAAAAATGTTAACTGCATATGTAATGAAAGTGTATCTTTGAAGCATGTATTACTTGAATGTAGTTACATTCGTCTTTTTTTGCCCACGGATTTACAAACTATGAGTTCTATTGATAACATCAGTTTTGCTGTGAGCGTTAGATTGGCCAAAGCTTTAATTGATTCTCCAGTAGCTCGGTTCATTTGATTAGTTAATTTAATTTAATTTAATTTAATGTGGTGTGTGAGTGCGCATGTATGCGTGCATGTGTGAATGCGTGTGTGAATATGAATGTGCGTCTTATCATTTTGATGAAGAAGACGTTAATAAAACAACCAACCAACCAACCACTGCATAGTAAAAATGTGCAACTTTGCACGAAATATAGCTATCTCTAATATGTGCTGAAACTCGTGTCGTCACAGCTCCCATGACGATGTTGTCTCTCATGCGGATCTTGCTAAGTTGTCCATCAGTAACACACAATGTCATATCACCTTCGTCCTGGTGGCCAACGGAAGGCGCGGTCCTTGGTGACCCGGGCGACGACCGATCCGGTATGGAGTGAGTGGTTCTTTTTATCATACGGTTTGTCTTGGGCAAGAAAGACCTGGCGGGGCCCAATCCTCTCCAGGTTGGCCACAGCCGAAATTCACGATTACAGTGTGGCTCGCCTTGGCCCCGAGCACGTTGTCGTTGAATCTGTGGCATGAGGTTCCTCCGTCCTGGCCGGTGACTTCTGTGTCGTAAACGTTCGCCCAGTGATGCCGTGCTGACATTACCCGTGTTAGTGGCCTCTTACGACACGCCGGGAAAGTTTGGGTCTTTTTTAAATAGTGCCCGAACCCACCGGGCATAATAATGCTCAATACAGATTATCATGACCGGAAACGGTGCGTTCAACCATAGACGGTATTGTAATGTCCCATATGCGGCTAGATATTAGAGTTTTATTGTGCTTTTATGTCAGTATATCAATTTAATAGTTTAAATAAACGGAAATTGGAGGATCAGTTCGTTCACTGTTGGCAGCATGATGTGTTTACTAATAAGTTATGTGTAACAAATAAGATATTCAAACATGATTTTTGTTTTGAAAAATACCTTACATGTTTATCGAACAATATGCGGAGAAGCTTTATAAAATTCATATTAAATTGTAAGCATTTGCAAGTGCAGCAGCTGAGAATATCTTGAGATATAAGAAAGAGTCTGCAGGTTGTGTAACATGAATAAAATTGGCGATGGGTTCCACGATCGTTTTTCTTATAATATTCCATTATTACACAAAACAAAATTTTGTTACCAAATTATTATAACCACCGCCCAAATATACATAAACGTAACGATCTTCAAAGAAGAGGAAAAATGTGTGTCTATTTATTATCATTTTTTCACTGTTCAGATAGTATGATTAGATTAAATAACCTATTTTTGTATTTTAACTTTCTTCCCTCACTTTCATAATTATAAGGTGTGGGTTTTGTGCCTGTCAAAAGTATAGTATTCATATTGTGTACATATTGTATTCAATACATGGAATAATGTGATCATAGCTCTTTGATCTCCCTTTGTCTATGACGTTGTGTTTGTCCGACGTGGCTAAAAGCCTCTCAGAGGCTTAGAGCCAGCTTGAAAATTTGAGTCCGTTTTCTTTTATATACAGTTTAACAAAGCATCTGAACATGTTGATGAAATACATACCTCTAGATGATAGGTAGAAGTTGTAGATGCAATAGGCAGAAGAGCAGATGAAAATCACATAACAGGTCAGTTGCTCCCACTTGGGTAATGGGGCTGGTACCTTTCTTCCCATCGTTGTTGACACTGTACTGATTATTACAATATTGTATGATATTAAATGTCATAAGTATGTAGTATACAAGAAATCAGATAATATAATGTTCATGACAACGACGACGACGATGAGGATGATGATGATGTCTATTGTTTCTGTCAATGTTACACAGCAGTACCTACCTATAATTCAGCTGGCGAATCCAACGGCAGCGAGTTCATAAATAAGATTTCAACGTGTACATGTAAGTATATAATCATCTTAAGACAACGATACTGATTGGCTGAATCAATTGGTTTAAAGTCAAGATGTCTTTAAACGTTAAGTGAGTAATAATAATAATGTTCGTCATTTGTAAGGCGCCTTAGCCTAAGGATCAAGGCGCTGGCCTATACAGGATCTAACTCAAACCGCCCGAGACGCCCAGTGATACCGTAATTACAAGATCTAAAATGAATGCAATCTTTATTGACACCTACTATAATGAGGTCAGTTAAGTGATACCAGCTGTTGCCCTGCTCGATTCTTAACAATATAGCATTTTGCCTGTTTGCTTTGAATGTCAAGACATAGAGTGATGTGTAAAACAGGTTAGGAATACGTCACAATTGAAGATTATGAAAGGGTTTCTTACAATTGAGATCAAAGTTGTACAAACATTTTAAAATGTCTTTATCACGCTAAGAAATAACTAATTTGCTGAAATATTCATCATTTTTCGAGTGTAATATTTCCGAAAATGTAATCGAAATTTAGGGTCCGATCGAGCTAGGGTGTTGTATGCCATAGAAGTAATTATATTGCTTACTTCCTTGGTTTAAAGAAAGAACAGAAATTTATCTTTTATAGCGCATTTACAAGCTCAGAGGGCTACTCAAAGCGCTGGCCCATCCTATCCTATCCTATCCTATCCCATTACTCGGAGATCGTAGGGGCACCACAGAAGATCGTTTAACCAGCGTACTCCATCTTTCCCTGTCCTCAGCAACCCTGATTGTTTCGCTCAATGTCAAACCAGTCCATTCTCGAATGTTGCCCTCCCACGTCTTTTTCGGTCTTCCTCTTCTTCTACCTCCTTGCACTGTGCCTTGCTGGATGGTCTTTGCAAGACCTGATGATCTGGTGACCTGGCCATACCATCGAAGTTTCCGTTTTTTTCACCACTGTGAGCAGGTCATCGTGTTGTCCAATGGCTTGTGTGATGGTCTGTCAGACTTCGTCGTTGGTGATGTGCTTTGTATAGGAAATGCCCAGAAGTCTTCTGTAGCACCTCATCTCCATGCTTTGTATTCTTTGTTGGAGATCTGTTGTGAGGGTCCATGTTTCGCAAGCATATAGGAAGATGGAGATGACAAGGGAGCGCAGCAGCCTTACTTTGGAATGTAGACTGATGGTCCTGTCTTTCTAAATTGGCTTCAACCTCGCCAGGGCAGCAGTTGTTTGTGCGATCCTGGAGAGGACTTCCTGTCGGGACCCATTGTCTGATAAAATGGCTCCTAAATATTTGAAGCTATGCACTGTGTTGAGGGATTGGCCTTGGACTTTGATGTCCGTGTTGATGCCATTGGTGTTGTTGGTCATCATTTTGGTCTTCTCTGCACTTATTTCCATTCCATAGGCGAGGTGGAGGTGGTGTCAAGCCTCTGTACCAGCTGTTCAAGTTCTCGTTCCTCTCCAGCCAATCCATCAATGTCATCCGCAAAACGAAGATTAGAGATTGCTCTACCCCCTATGCTGACTGTGCCTTCGTTATCTGCAAGGGCATCTGACATGATGCGCTCTAGGAAGATGTTGAGGAGTGTTGGAGAGAGTACGCATCCCTGACGCACACCGATTGTTATTTTGAACCAGTTTCCGATGGCGCTGTTATGGAGGACTGCCCTTGTAGCCTTGTCATACAGGCTTTTGATGACTTCAATAATTTTAGGGCTGTTGTTGTACACTCTTATATCATGATAACGTGAACGATCAGGTTCCATAATGAGACTGTTAATGCGTTTTGGAAGCAAACAGGAGTGAAATTTGGAAAGACTGACCGACCAACCGACCCACAACCGAACTGTAACTAAATGTACTTCAATTCCACAAATCAACAAAAACAAACAAAAGGATGAGTGGTGGTTATTGTATCTTATCTAGTGAAAATAATCAAAATCAGCCCAGTCATTCTTGGGATACTGCAAAAAAGGTGTTTGGAACAAACAAGTGAAATTCGAAGTGACGATTGTCCAACTGACCAGCTGACAGACAACAAGATTGTCACTGAATGATTGTCCATGAGTTGAAGTACTGCACCTATTCTAAAATATCAACAACGCCGGTTCAGCCACTTTTGAGATATTGAGCAAAACGTGTTTAGCAATAATGTGACACCAGCGGAGCTCACATTTCGGTAGAAAAGAAATGTGAGCTAGGTTATGCTTCTATGAAGTATATTCAAAATCCGTTTAGGGGTTCTTGAGATATTGATGGCATTAAACGGAACGACCCGACCGATCGACATTTAGCTCGTCCTGAATCTGGACTAATTAAAGGTACTTCTGGAAATTCAAAAACAAAACAATTAGAGTGATGAGTTTAGTAAAAATAAAAATTGTAAACCTGAGTAAAAGACAATAAATCTGAGTAGGATAAAAAATAAACCCAATACAACATAGCACGCAATATATTATAAATTACGTCCTACGCATTAAAACACGAACCCTTCGCAACATATGATCTGTATATGCAACTACGCAGAGAGCAAATACTGTGGAATCGAGAGCCAGACCAAATGGTCTGGTAAATATGTATGATGAGGGCTTTTTAGCCCAATTTTATTGTCCTTAACGCTCATGCAATAGGACGTTAAGCATCGTTTTTCGTTCGTTCGTTCCTGTGGAATCGCTAGTAATTCAGGTAATGTTCCTTTGAAGTTTGATCAAAATCTTTTCGATGGTTCTTAAAATAAAGGTTGCAACGGACCGACTAGCAGACACATGTCTGCCAGATAGACATACCGACACATGGACAAACCGACTGTATCAACATTTCCAAAGGATTGACAATAGTGCTAAAATCTATTACTTCTTTGCTGACAATGTGTGTGACAACAAAGTTCAAACTAATCGAGACAGCCAGCCAGTAGTATTATAATATCCCGTCTTTTAATAGCGACTACCCTTTACACCACTTGTGTGTTTGTTGTGTATTTGACCGTACATATCGACTACAGATCGTCCCTTATTATTATTATTATTATTATTATTATTATTATTATTATTATTATTATTATTATTATTATTAACACGTGACATGGTTTAGTTGTGCAGTGTCAAAGGAATAGGGTAAAATTACTTATTCATAATTCAGTAGTTATCTTTTCATAACGTTTTTTGTCTCAGTTGACTTTTCTTTTATGTTTAGCGTCTCTGAAGTTCAATTGTACTCATTGTAAAATCAAGATGTTTGTTGACTTGCCTGTTGTTTGCATTGCTTATTATGGAATTACCGTGGTGCAGTGTAAAAAGTATAAGTTGTAACTAAGCTAGTATAACATCAAAGATAGTATAACATCTCCTTAATAATAATTACTTGAAGGATGATCCAACTAACTGTTTTCATTAAATTGCCTTCATAGTCAACGGTACAGAGCCACTGATGACAAGTTTGGAAGTTCTTTTTCAGAAACGCATCAACCAGTGATCGTCCTAGGGATTTGCAAAACCGGTACGACGTCACAGTAAACAAACCCACGCAAACCGGTAGGCCAGTCACGGAAACCGGTTTGACCCATAGCAAAGCTTAATAATGCGTCACTATTTTTGCAACCGAAAATCTGCCGACGAATGCAGTGATTTATTTATTGCTCACCTTAAAGCCTACTAACTATAACTGAAACGATGTTTGCCAAAAATAAAAGTAAATAACAGGCCTTTCTTACCTATTTCCGTCGCGTTTTGCTTTTCTCGAACACCTCCCTCGCTCTGTCGACGTCGAAGTCTTCTAAAGACGTAGGCTATTACAAGTAGATGGCGACTCTGTTAATGCACTTTCTGTTTCATTAGAAACATCTTCGTCTTCACATAAACTTCTTTTATCGCCCCTCTCCCCCTTAGCAAAAAATGAAAAAAGAGATTTTTGCTTCTTCATTATTACTAGCCTATCTGCCACTGTCGCAATACATACTGACTTTCATCGGCATCTGGAAATGTTAGTTTTAAATTTTCGCCCCTGAATTTTCTTTCTCTAAATGTTTGTGGCCTGATAACTAGGCTGAAATTCCCCGAGTTTCAAGAGGCTGTGTCAAGAATGGATTTGATTTGTTTGTCCGAAACTAATCTAGATGACTTTGATTGTATTAATATAAACGGTTACGCATGTTTTATAAAAAAAAATAGAAAGTTGTGTAAGAGGAGGTCAGGCGGGGTCGCTTTACTGGTAAGGAATGAATTGTTAAGCAATATTACAATTATAGAACATCAACTCTTGTCGGGGAAGATTCAACCTGACCTTCTAAAGTACTACCGTTTTGTTCAGCACCCTGTTGCTGACGAAGGTATCTTCTTTGAACTCTCGTTACCCTTTGATAATACTTTCTGAACGGTATTATGTGTAGCAGTATATGTGCCGCCTGAGAACTCCGTATACGCTAATAGACTGGCTTTTCAAGTACTAGCGGATACTCTGATTAATTGGGATAATGATAGCGTGATCATGTTGGGTGATTTTAATGCTAGAACCGGGACAATACAAGATTTTGTCCATGATGAGCAGGATGTGGATGTGTTGATAAATAGTACGTCAGAGTTGATAAATAATTTTGGTATCCAGAAACATAGAGTATCATCAGATAGGCATGTAAATAATTTGGGTAACTCTCTACTAGATCTTTGCATGAGCCAGAATTTGTTAATCCTAAATGGTAGGACGGGCGAAGATTCAGATATAGGAAAGACTACTTGTAAGGGTGCAAGCGTTGTAGATTATATTGTTGCCTCCCCTGTTATTTTTCCACACGTAACGCAATTTTATATTGGTGAGTTCGATGAATGTTTGTCTGATGTCCATTGCCCTGTATTTATGGAACTGACTTTTAAGGATGCTATAACATTTCCCGATAGAGAGTGTGCACCTTTTGGGAGTGAAACTTCCCTGCTAGATGGTCAGTCCCCTACTTTTAGACCTAAGTGGAAAAGAGAGAGCGCCGCTTCCTTCCTTGATAACATTGACAACGGACGGGTACTAGCAGTTTCACTAAAGCTAGCAAATTATCTTCAAAATGTACATGACACTAGACAAATAGACGTTAATAATGTTACATCAGAGATAGTTAATATAATGTTAACGGCGGCTAAGAACACAAACCTCCTACGTACTACAAATATTGCTAACAAGACATGTAACTCCCATAGAAAGAAACACAATCTGCCTTGGTTCG
Organism: Oncomelania hupensis; assembly: GCA_036898135.1. Taxonomy (NCBI): domain Eukaryota; kingdom Metazoa; phylum Mollusca; class Gastropoda; order Littorinimorpha; family Pomatiopsidae; genus Oncomelania; species Oncomelania hupensis. The sequence goes on from CM072513.1 coordinate 30,268,437, forward strand.
ATAGTGAATGTAGGAAAAAGCGAACAGCTTTACGTAATGCTAAACGCAGGCACACATTCATGCATAATGAGGCAAGCAAGAATGTAAGAAAACAGGCGCACAAAGAATACAAACATACAGTATGTATAAAATTTAGTCGCCATAGAAGGCTTATGCATACTACTCTGCGCAATTTGAAATCTAAAGACCCCAAAACATACTGGAATTTTTTCAAAGAGAACTCCCATGCAGACTCTTCGTCAAACACTAAAATGCCATCTCATGACATCTTCGTTGATCACTTTGAGGAATTGGGTAATATACCTGATGATGATATTATTTCCCCTCAAGACCCACCTGATCTTGATACTAATCTGCTTATCAACGATAACTTAAATGCAGAAATTAGCGTTGATGAGGTGAAGAGGTGTTTAAATAAATTAAGGAACAATAAAGCGTGCGGAAATGATGCGATCATTAATGAATTCCTAAAGGCTTCATCGCCAAAGTTACTTAATACTTTGACCATGCTATTTAACCTTGTTCTGAACACGGGCAAAATACCCGATGATTGGTCAGTTGGTGTAATATGTCCACTGTATAAAGGTAAAGGAGATCCCTTGAATGTAGACAATTATCGAGGGATTACTATTCTCAGCTGCTTGGGTAAATTATTTACTAGTATTATCAATGATAGAATTTATGTTTTCTTAGATGATAACGACTTGCTAGGTCATGAACAAGCAGGGTTTAGAAAAGCCAATTCAACATCTGATCATGTGTTTGCATTGCACTGTTTAATCGATATTTACCTACAACGTAGGAAAAAACTGTTTTGTACTTTTGTGGACTACAGGAAGGCCTTTGATAAAGTGCAGAGAAATTTGTTGTGGGAGAAGTTGATTAAGAATGGAATAAGTGGGAAAGTGCTAACAGTGATAAAGGATATGTATGAAAAAGCAAAATCATGTGTCAGGACGCAGAATGGTCAGCTGTCTGCTTTTTTTGCTTGCAACGCCGGATAAAGGCAAGGAGAAAATTTATCACCAATTTTATTTTCTCTTTTTCTGAATGACTTAAAATGTTTTCTTGGACGTTATACTGATGGTATAAAGTTGCCGCACACGCTAGCAAATGATTTTGATTTTTCCGACGTTGAAAAATATGTTCACTTATTTCTGTTGTTGTATGCTGACGACACCGTAATCCTAGCTGAAACGGACACCGAAATGCAAAAAGCACTCGATGCATTAGAAATTTACTGTGTTAAATATGGTATGTACATCAATATAACAAAGACAAAGGTCATGATATTCTCCAGGGGGTAAAGTAAGAAAACTTCCTGTGTTTAAGCTCAACGGGGAAAATGTTATAATTGTTTGGGAGTATAAATATTTAGGAACTGTTTTTAATTACAATAATAAATTTCAAAAGGCTATTAAATCTCAGTGTGTGTCAGCTGACAGAGCTTTGTATGCGTTGCTAAGGAAGTGTAGAAAACTTGATGTACCGTTAGATCTACAGTTAGAATTGTTTGAAAGCTGTATCAAACCTATACTACTCTATGGCTGTGAAGTGTGGGATTTTGAAAATATGGACATGTGTGATAGATTACAGTTGAAATTTTTTGAAAATTATACTGAACGTGAAATCCACTACACCAACTTGCATGGTGCTAGGAGAAGTTGGAAACTTCCCTGTGTCCCTTGATGCTAAATGTAGACTGACTTGTTTTTGGTTGTGTGTCGATTGTTATAAAAATTATGCCAAAATATCGGTCCTTACGTTACGCCTATGTCATGCCTTGTATTGTAACTCCGAATATAAACTACCCTGGTTGAGCTATGTACATTATTTACTTAATAACCTTGGGTTAACTTATATGTGGACCAATGGTTGTAGATATTCTCTTAGCCAATTCAAGATGATTGTAAAACAACGGGTAAGAGATCAATTTTTACAGTCATGGAAAAGCAATATGTACAACAGTAACGTTTGCATCACGTACCGAATTTTTAAAGAGAATTTTTCTTTTGAGGATTACTTAACCCGCTTATCTCCCTTGATGAGAAAGAATATATTGAAATTCAGACTTAGCAATCATAAGTTGCCAATCCAGTCACAAAGATATATTAATGTGCCAAGGGAAGAAAGGCCGTGCCCTTTTTGTGAACTGAATGAAATAGGTGACGAATTCCACTATCTGTTCACTTGTTCAAATTCCTTACTGAAAGAAAATAGAATTTCTTATTTACCTCAATATTTTTGGCGTCACCCAAACGTCTTTAAATTACAACAGCTGATGAACTCTAAGTCAAAGAAAAGGTTACTGTATTTGAGCCGCTATATTAACATTGGCTTTTCATTAGTTAAATAATACATTCTTTTTTCTTGTTGTTGTTTGACTTATCAAGTGCATTTTTCAGCAGATCAGATTTTTCTTCCTGGTCTCGCCGTTCTTTTCTCGATTGTGTCATGCTCGCACTACTCATAAAAAGTTTTTGTTTTGATTTGTTTTGTTTTGTTGTTGTTTTTGTTTTTTTGTTTGTCTGTTGATAAATAATGTATTAAGAATGCTATAGTTTATTTTTGGGGTAAATGAAAAAGAATTGAGAAGGTGACTGTTTATTTAACAATGGGTATTACTGTACTTATTGGAGAAGCTAAGGGATTTTGGAATATTGAGTTACACACTGGAAGTGTAAATTTTGTAGACCTTTCTTTGTGTCCTCTTGTTGGTTGTTTTTTTCATAACATGAAAGTTGTTTTATATTGCCATCCATGCTTGTTTCATGTATTTCCCCAATCCCCCCATTTTCCCCCCTTTTTTGGCTAAAAAGTCCCTTTTAGATTGTTAAAATTATGTGTCTTGAATTAAAAAACTCTTGAAACTCTAAAGATCGCGAGGAAAGAAAAAAAATCGAAAAGTGCGCGAGTTTAATTTATCCGTATTCACGATAGCCCTGCGCCCGCCAATGTTATATCATTCTGTATTAATTACCTCAAAGAATATGGCAAGGCTACTGAACGCAAGGCTACTGAAAGTGTACAACATCAGCCCTAAAATTATTGAAGTCATCAAAAGCCTGTATGAAAAGGCTACCAGTGCAGTCCTCCACAACAGCGCCATAGGGAACTGGTTCAGAACAACAATCGGTGTGCATCAAAAATGCCTACTCTCTCCAACACTCTTCAACATCTTCCTAGAGCGCATCATGTCAGATGCTCTTGCAGATCATGAAGGCACAGTCAGCATAGTACTAGGTGGCAGAGCAATCTCCAATCTTCGTTTTGCGGATGACATTTAAATTGATGGATTGGCTGGAGAGGAACAAGAACTTGAACAGCTGGTACAGAGGCTTGACACTACCTCCAGAGCTTATGGAATGGAAATAAGTGCAGAGAAGACCAAAATGATGACCAACAACACCAATGGCATCAACACGGACATCAAAGTCCAAGGCCAATCCCTCAACACAGTGCATAGCTTCAAATATTTAGGAGCCATTGTATCAGACAATGGGTCCCGACAGGAAGTCCTGTCCAGGATCGCACAAACAACTGCTGCCCTGACAAGGTTGAAGCCCATTTGGAAAGACAGGACCATCAGTCTACATTCCAAAGTAAGACTGCTGCGCTCCCTTGTCATCTCCATCTTTCTATAAGCTGGCGAAGCATGGACCCTCACAGCAGATCTCCAACGAAGAATACAAAGCATGGAGATGAGGTGCTACAGAAGACTTCTGGGCATTTCCTATACCCAACACATCACCAACAACGAAGTCCGACAGACCATCACACAAGCCATTGGACAACACGATGACCTGCTCACAGTGGTGAAGAAACGGAAACTCCGATGGTATGGCCACGTCACCAGATCATCAGGCCTTGCAAAGACCATTCTGCAAGGCACAGTGCAAGGAGGTAGAAGAAGAGGGAGACCGAAAAAGAGGTGGGATGACAACATTCGAGAATGGACTGGTTTGACTCTGAGCGAAGCCATCAGGGCTGCTGAGGACAGAGAAAGATGGAGTATGCTGGTTAAACGATCATCTGTGGTGCCCCTACGACCTCCGGGTTACGGGACAGGATAAGATAGGATACGATTGAACGCATTCGCAGGCCTCTCGTCTACACTCCCTAAACACATAATCAGCGTGGCTCTCTCTCTCTCTCTCTCTCTCTCTCTCTCTCTCTCTCTCTCTCTTCATTTCTCTTTTTTTTTCTTTCTCTTTTCCTTTATTTTTAAACCAGTCAAACAAACTAAGAACCGGTAGGCTCTACCGGCTACTGATTTTTCAATCGGTATTTTTATTCTCAAACCTGTAAAATACCGGTAATTTCCGGTTAAATCCATCCCTGTGTCAACAATAATAATTATGACCACATGATTCATGATTATGATTGTTGCTGTTTTGCATTCACTGAAGATCAAAGAAACATTGCATCAAATAAACACTTAAAAAAAACTAACAGACACAAATAAACTGGAACAAGCTTTTCCCAAGTTGTTCATTTTTATTTAATTCTCCGGATCACCAAATATAAAAAAAAACCGTTACGAACATAGACACATAAAAAAAACTGTATTATTTTAAAGACTGGTTTAACAACGTCAAATTTCAAATCTTAAACAGTAAATAAAAACAAATATTAATCAATAGGGAATATGAAAGATGAATTCAAAATGTTATACAAACCACACCACGCCGAGAACTTGATCATCAATTAAAAAAAAAAAACAACATGTAAAAATATCAATTTTCATGAAGTTGTAATGTAACCGCAAATCTCCATCAATAGACGACGAATTTAATTATTCCGAAAGATAACAAAATTATTTCTAAAAGCAAATTGAAGCACAAAATTCAATATAGGAAGAAGCAACATTTTGTATTTAAAACTGGTGGTAAAAGTGTAAAGAGAGTTGTAAGAAGTTTAACTATGATAGAATTAATCCCAAGCCCCTAATAGAAAATAATATTTTGCTATAGCTGTATGCAGATTTAGAAAATATAGAAGGGGTGTCATTCTGGTATGTGTAGGGGAGAATATGAGAGAGAGGGGAGTTGGAGGGCGGTATAAGAAAGCTCTTTTTTCAAAGTACCTCCTTTTTCACCCTTGGGATCACTCCGGGTGGGGGCAGTCAAATTGGTCTGTCCTACCGGCAATGGAGATATAGAATACTTAAGAATGAAACAGTCCCTTGTGAATGAAGCCCAATGAAGAATACCAATAATAATTAAATAAACAATAACTGACAATCAAGGAACAAATACAAAGAAAATTTTGTTTTTTAATTTTCTATATAATATATATTTATGAATATTTGGTGAGCCCCAGCATTTCCAGGTGCTTCACGACTTGAAGTACACTGTACCCAAAGACTATCGTCATCAGCAACGAGTCCCCTGAAACAGCAATGATTTATATTCAAACTGTATTCAAAAAAGCAGTACAACAACGAATTTAAAGGACAACGCAATGTCAAGTTTAAGTTGGAATTTGCCAAGACGAACACGGTCAAAGTCAGTTGTAACACTAATGTTCCCAAATCTTCGAGGTCTGAGACAAACACAACTGACAACTCTGAACTCATATTTTGAGGAGCATATCATATCGTAAAGAGGGCTGTCCAATTCTAACACGTTGGCAAGCCATAACATTTTTTAACCAGACATTCACACACATAGCCAAGAAATAAGCATAAAGGGTTAATTTTGTGGATGGTAGTTGTGACCCGCGGCTTTATCCTACTGGCGTAAGGTTTAAGAACTTACATTCAAAGAATATCCTAGTGACATAATAGTACGCCAAAGCGTTGCTGGCGAAGCGCATCTGACTGGACGCTGTACTAATAACAGCCAAGGGATAGGATAACAAGGTCCTGAGCCTTCTGTCCCAGGCTGGGGATAACTTCTTCATCTGCAACAGAGGTTAAACGTTACACAACATACGCCTCACATGTAACACAAAATCTGACATGCGCAATGAATACACATTCACACAGGCGGCGGAAGCTGCTCAGGATTGGTGGAGGGGGGGGGGGGGGGGGGGGCACACACTATTCACTGACATCAGGGCCAGATCTGGGAAAAGTCGAGGGTGGGGGTGGGGGTTACAGATTCAGCGAAGGCGCGAAGCGCCGAGCCTTCTAGGGGGGTCCGGGGGACATTTTTTTTTTTCAAGGATACAAAATGGTGCAATCTGGTGCAATCTGAACCTTGAAAAAGCCATCTGTGATGGTCTGGGACTTTGAGCTTTTTGAACAATTGAACTGACAAACTCTGGGGTACAAAAATTATCCTCTGCCCCTCCCTTAAGAAAAACACACACACATTTATTTATCAGCAGAGATGTTTTGTATACTATTATTATTCACTACTTTTTGTTGTTTACCTTGTAGTTTATGAACATCGCCGCCCTGCTTTCACTTAATTCAGTCTTGCTGCACTAGGTTCCTCGGCATTAGTACCATTTGTGAATTGTATCTTCTGTCAAAACAGTTCACTGCCTCTTTGAAGTCAATATCAACATCCCTGTGCACTTTCAGTAAAGCAAGTCCATTTAGTCTCTGTTGCCCCATAGTAGAGCGCAGGTAGTTTTTCAGGTTGCGGAACTGACTGTTTGAACGCTCACACTCGGCAGTAGTGACAGGTAGGGTGCAAAGGTTCTAAAGCATGATGAACAGGTTGGGATAAAAAAAATCCCTGTCACAATGTTTCAGTGCTTCTGATGCCATGAATGGGATGATAGCTGTCGCATTCTCAGCAGCACTTCGCCATTTGCAAACCCACCGTTGGTATTCTGCATCAAGGGTAGCGTTGTCTGGTGGGTCAGACTCCCACAACATTGCCAGCATCACCCCTTCTGGAACCTGCATGAAACCATTCTGGTTGTCTATTAAAGTGCTTGGCACCAGACATAGACCATCAACTGCTAGACCAGCATTTTTGAACCTCGAGTCCAATTCGGTTGACAGGTGTTCCAAGAAAGGAATGGCAATGCTAATCTTGAAGTATTCTTCTGGAGTGGCCGCAGGTTGGTTGTCACGGAGAGTCTGTCGGAATGCTTGACGAGGAACAATAACACCAGTTGTCAAAGCATTTGCCATTTTGCTGACTTCTTCACTTGTAGTCGAGAAAATTGCTGATATTGGAAACGGTAGACTGTAAAAACTGACAGCAAATTAAAGTTTTCAAAACGCGACTGTGACGTGCACGATGTCGAAAACTGTCGGTCACGTTGATCTACGCTAAGGCTAACGATTATGACGCGTCGACAGGAAATGATGACGAAGGGACGAACTTCTCTTACTGATCAGAGGGTGATGACGATTATGATGATAAACACTTGTATTGCTTGATTCCATGTAAAGAAAAAAAAATCCTTTAATGCCCTGGCAAAAAAACAACAACACACTACTCATTATTGGAGGGGGCAATATATAAGGATGCCCCCTCCAACATTTTTTCTAGGGGGGGGGGGCATGGCCCCCCTGCCCCCCCCCCCCCCTGCTTCCGCCGCCTGTGCATTCATCACTCCAGCATGTGGTGTAAAAGCAATGAGGTCGCTCTTTGGCAAACGGAAAGACAGTCTTTAGTTTGATTTTTTTTAATGCCTATGATGACGTTTCAAGTGCCAAGAAGTCCTTCAGATGGGTAATCAGTGGCACATCAGCTTTCGCCTGTTGTCATTAGAATTATTATTATTATGTTCTCCCTCCCTCAAAGACCAACCACTAAAATAGATAGCCTGTAGATTAGGCCCATTTGCGTTAGTTTAAAGACTAATTAAAAGGAGGTCGAGCTTTGCCGGTCGTGGTTAAGACCCAGAGGCCACTACGGTATTGGTCCTCCTGAAGGTTTGAAAATGTGGAAACGTAACTTTGGAACTTTGTCCTTTTATTAGCAAAACCACATATAATTCCTAGCATGGTTCATAGCCCGGAAGGGGGGGGTGGGGGGGGGGCATTTTAGCCAAAAGTAAGGGGGGCGGGGGAAAGGGAAGGGGGGAATTACAGACATTAAAAAACAGTGATCGCAACAAAAAAGACTGCTCCATAGGCATCACAAGACAAAACTCTGAAATTAATGTCAAACACCCGTTTTAAGGTTTACATTGGTTCAATATGGAAAGAAACGTGTACAGCATCGCATGGTTCACAAAAGAAGACCAAAGGTGCACAATATATAAAAAATGACATAACTCCAACAAAGAGGCTATATTTAGCAATCTGCTCTTTGATTCGGTTTTCATCAGCTGGTTAAATTTAGAGACATTTGAATGAATCCATAACGGCGATAGAAGTACTGAAATGTTGCTTTATTTATTTTTCTCCTATATTTCTTTTAGTTATTATCTCTATGTGATAAATCGTGGGCACCACCCACATTGTGGATATATTGCTCTGTGCAGGGATACCACATGATCATGAAGTACAAAGAGAAGAAAAGAAGATGAAAAAGAACTGCAGAATCAGTGCTTCATATTGTTGGAGCGCCCGCGCCATTGGCGCATATTTTATCAGAATGGCGCGTAACAGTCAACGTGAATGCGCCAGCCTGGCGCGTCATAAAAATCAAGAAGGACTAGGTGAACATACGATACGAATACCTTCGATTGTCAATGACCCATCTTTTTCAAAATTGACCCATCATTTTGCATGGCCATGGGTCATTGGGCCCATGATGTCTGAAAACAATCTGAAGTACTGCAGAATGTTTATTTCTTCTCATCAAAATCCTATTTTCGGACTGCTAGGACACTTTCCTAACTCATATTAAATGAAAGGAAGCTGCGGAAACTTTAAGAATATATATTAATAGTATCCCTATTTATTATTATTGACTCACATTTGTTTTGATCGGTTCTGTCCTTTCCAGGTATGTCCCCAAAGTCTCCAAGCTGACTTCCACGAAGTTTATGAGACACCATAGGATAGAAATCCGGGTTCCATGGAAAAAGCCGATTAGTATGAAACAACCCAAAACAGCCGCCTGCGTGCGCCAGAATCCAGCTTTTCTACCGCCAATTGGAATGAACATGTACCTGAATCACACCCAGGATCGAAGAAATGGAATCTAGGTTAACACAGTAGATAAAATATTAAAAAAGTCGTAAAAGGGAACACTACGATTTTAAGGTTGCATTTCATTCACTGTAATCAATCAGCTAATTCACTGTAATCAATCAGTTAATTCACTGTAATCAATTAATCCATTGATGTGAACACATAAACGCATAACGATTTACTGTAATGGTTTTGATGGATCTGGAAAAACAATACTAAGGTTTTAAGAAAACAGTTTGAAGCATAAACACAGCGACAGTCCGTATAGGCTCTATTCAAAGGGATGTGTTTAGACTATGTTTCTTTACACAAGATTGATTATTTCATGTAACAAATTTAATGCAATAAGTAGTGTATGACAGTGAAAGTGGGAATGGATGAGTTTTATTATGCGAGATCTTCTTCTTATTCTTCCTCTTAGTAGTAGAGTAGTAATAGTAGTAGTAGTAATAATAATAATAATAATAATAATAATAATAATAATAATAGTAGTAGTAGTAGTAGTAGTAGTAGTAGTAGTAGTAGTAGTAGTAGTAGTAGTAGTAGTAGTAGTCAAGTCAAGTCAAATAATTTTATTGCCAAGATAAATTCCAGGAATATGTCTCAGAATCGAGATAACACGCACGCACACACAAAAACCTATGCACACACTCGCGCACATGTAGCAAGCTAAGACAGGCAGTGGGCTACAGAATTACAGTTCTAGTAACTATGTTACTATACAACTTTTCTAAAAATTATACGAGCATATCCTTAAAATGCACATCTATAATAGGCCAGAACCCAAAAGCTTTCGCGCACATACGCACGCACACACACACACACACACACAAAGATTATTATGTATTTTTCAGCATTGGTTGCAATGCTGTTAATCCATAACTTGTTTTTTTAAATGAAAGATTTGTGTTTAATTGCTGCCCTGACAAGGTTGAAGCCCAGTTAGAAAGACAGAACCATCAGTCTACATTCCAAGGCAAGACTGCTGCACTCCCTTGTCATCTCCATCTTCCTTTACGCTAGCAAAATATGGCCCTCACAGCCGATCTACAATGAAGAATACAAAGCATGGAGATGAGGTACTATAGACGACTTCTGGGGATTTCCTATATCCAGCACATCTCCAACGACGAAGTTCGACAGACCATTACAAAAGCCATTGGACAACACGATGACATGCTCACAGTGGTGAAGAAATGGAAACTCCGATGGTATTACCACGTCACCATATCATCAAGCCTTGCAAAGACCATGCTGCAAGGCACGGTGCAAGGAGGCAGAAGAAGAGGGAGACATAAAAATAGGTTGGAGAACAACATTCAAGAATGGACTGGCTTGACAATGAGCGAAGCCATGAGGGTTGCTGAGAACAGAGAAAGATGGAGTACACTGTTTAAACGATAATCTGTGGTGCCTCAACGACCTTTGAGTTACGGGATAGGATAGGATTGTGTTTAATATTGTGTTTACCTACCTTTTAGTTTTGTTTACAGGAAGATTACCAAATGAGTGTATGACATGGTAATCGAATGCATGTGAGGCTCTGCAAGTTAGGATGTAATTTATTGTCGCCTTGCCACATCAAACTCTTGGTAACGTTTTACTGGGTGAATAAACAGTCTTATATGTCTTGTAGTTAGTCTTTCTACTACTACTACTACTACTACTACTACTACTACTACTACTACTACTACTATTACTACTACTACTACTACTATTACTACTACTACTACTACTACTACTATGACCTAAAGCAATAATCTTGTTTGTGATATAGATCTTGTTAAGTTTGAGACGCGCACGATAGAGCCGATCGTTTTGTTTTTCAAAGCATGCAATAACAGAGTGTTTTTACCTTTGATTTGATTTTGTGTTGTTATTAGAAGAATCTTTGTATAATGTTGATAATTTTCCTTGGTCGATATTATTGGAGAATTTTTTTTAGAATTACTTGTTTACTATCGATCGAAGCATGCAGATAAATATAGAGGTAGCTAAGAGATTCTTCTAACCTAAATAAAGTTATATGACGTAAGACAGAGAATAGTTCCGGTGACGAATTTTACTCTGATTGGCTGTAATGGCGTCATGCTGGAATGTTCAAACATTCTCTCGATTATAGAGGGACTATATTAGCGGTGTACTGTGTCGTCTTGAGAGAGAAAAAGTGATTGAGCGATCTTGTTTGCAGTTGTTGATGTATGCTGAATAAAGTTGGAAAACTTCATACGACGACTTCTGCCTTGTTGCTGAGTGAACAGGTTGCGTGGATAAACGACTCTGAGTTCCACTTATGAAGATTCAAACATCGGGGCTGAATCAACAATTGATAAAAACAACAACAGATCTATCTTCCTGTCCGTCTATTACTTTCGTGTCACCAGACTGACCTTTTTAAACAGGTATGCAGTCCACGATCGAATGACCTGTGCAATTAAACACACAATCCCGTTAGTAAATTCTTAATTTCCGTTCGTCAAATGAATGAAATATATAATCAAGACAACACGCAGACACACACACACATTCACAAACACAGGCACACACAAATCGCTCTCTCTCTCTCTCTCGACTTATATCTATATATATCTATATCTATATATATCTATATATATGTATATATATATAGATATATAGATATATAGATATATAGATATATATATAGATATATATAGATATATATATAGATATAGATCAGGGCCAGACCTGGGAAAAGTCGAAGGGGTGGGGGGGGGGGGGGTTACAGATTCAGCGAAGGCGCGAAGCGCCGAGACTTCTAGGGGGGTCCGGGGGCATGCCCCCCCGGGAAATTTTTTTTTCCAAGGATGCAAAATGGTGCAATCTGGTGCAATCTGAACCTTGAAAAAGCCATTTGTGATGGTCTGGGACTTTGAGCTTTTTGAACAATTGAACTGACAAACTCTGGGGTACAAAAATTATCCTCTGCCCCTCCCTTAAAAAAACAACAACACACACTCGCACACAAACATTTATTTATCAGCAGAGATGTTTTGTATACTATTATTATTCACTACTTTTTGTCGATCGCTAACGGTATAAAGCTTTACCTTGTAGTTTATGAACATCACCGCCCTGCTTTCACTTTCAGTCTTGCTGCACTAGTTTCTCCGGCATTAGTACCATTTGTGAACTGTATCTTCTGGCAAAACAGTTCACTGCCTCTTTGAAGTCAATATCAACATCCCTGTGCACTTTCAGTAAAGCAAGTCCATTTAGTCTCTGTTGCCCCATAGTAGAGCGCAGGTAGTTTTTCAGGTTGCGGAACAGACTGTTTGAACGCTCACACTCGGCAGTAGTGACAGGCAGGGTGCAAAGGTTCCTTAGCATGATGAACAGGTTGGGATAAAAATCCCTCTCACAATGTTTCAGTGCTTCTGATGCCGTGGATGGGATGATAGCTGTCGCATTCTCAGCAGCACTGCGCCATTTGCAAACCCACCGTTGGTATTCTGCATCAAGGGTAGCGTTGTCTGGTAGGTCAGACTCCCACAATATTGCCAGTGTCTTCACCCCTTCTGGAACCTGCATGAAACCATTCTGGTTGTCTATTAATGTGCTTGGCACCAGACAGAGACCATCAACTGCTAGACCAGCATTTTTGAACCTCGAGTCCAATTCGGTTGACAGGTATTCCAAGAAAGGAATGGCAATGCTAATCTTAAAATATTCTTCTGGAGTGGCCGCAGGTTGGTTGTCACGGAGAGTCTGTGGAGATGCTTGACGAGGAACAATAACATCAGTTGTCAAAGCATTTGCCAATTTGCTGACTTCACCAAACCAGGCAACGAATCATAGTTCATAATTATCAACTTAGCATCTTAATTAATATTTCTAAAAAGTCGTTTTTGGGGGATTAGGGCAGTATCAAGGTGAAGGTGCTGTAAGAGGCTTGCGGCCAGAACAGGAAAATATGGCTGCATTTACTCATTTAGGCTTAGGGGTTGGGTTACTTGGTCGTTTCAACGGGAAAACGCTTTGGACGTTTTAACGGATCCCTTGAAATGGATTTCCGTTGAATTGTCTTTAAATAACTATTTGTACCTTGGACCAAAAGTGACTAAAAACTGCACTGTTTTAAAAACAATTAAAAAAATTGAAACTCTTTAAATTAAAAAAAATCAAGTTTTTTTTTCTTTATTTTTCTTTTTTTTTGAGTTTGGAGGGGGGGTTCCGGAACCCAGGTAACCCCCCCCCCCCTGGATCCGGCCCTGTAGATATTCATACGCACAAAACCAAACAAGCAAGAACTCTAGATAGAATTCTTTTGGAAGGAAAACTACAGAAAACAAAACAAAATATTTATCATACACAAAGAAGCTCAAATTTATCCACGCAAGATCAAAATATGCTCGGCGTACAGCACTATATTCCCATTTGCTGTGAGAAACTAATTTTATTTTGTATTTACCATAAACTACACCATCTAAAAACGAATTTTTACCAATGTCTAATGCAAACATCAATAAAGTATCCACCAAGGTGTTCGTGTTTTCGTACAAACATAGCTTAATTCAAGACCAATATTAAACTGGAGAATTAGGCAGCGTATTATGCTTTACATATCTTTTATTCAGCCCGACTGTCTCGCACCACTGAGCAAACTAAAACGTTAAGGTTTTAAAAACACAAATAAAACTTACTTCCACAAGTCTGAGTAGAGGTAAATAGTACTGATGCACACTGGGTGCTGGGGAAAGTCAAGGCCATCGAATTTGGCCACTTCCGCTATGGAACCGTAGATGACGAAATATTTATTTGTCATGAACTGACCAATCAGCCAGGCAGTACAGCAGAGGGTCCATTTGTCGACGGTTTCTAATAGCTCTTTCTGTCTGCCAATTGCCTATCAGAGTTATAATAATAATAATAATAATAATAATAATAATAATAATAATAATAATAATAATAATAACAATAATAATAATAATAATGTAAGCTGAGGCTTACTGCTGATATAAATAATACAAAGGACAAAAAGCGTATCAGAGTCTCCTCTCTGAAAATCCTTATCGGGAAGAGAGGGGACTATAAACTGATTAAAAAAAACCAAACAAACAAAATAAAAAACGGAATGAAAGAATCATTTCATTGATAAGATAATAAGTGGTATTGCAGCAGGAATTAATAATTTAATATGTGAAACTAAACGTTGCAGCATGATTGTTGATTGAATCTGTTTTGTAGCTATGTTCCAAGCAAATTCTAAACTGTAGGATTTGAATGGAAATGACATGCGTTGCTGGATAGGCATAGATCTGAATGACTAGTAATTCGTAACGAAATCAACTGGTCTATGACAATAATAATAATTAGATAAGCATGATTGCTAATTTAAATTGTTTTTTTTTTACTTCTTTTTAACGAATTGTTACGAAATACCTGCTAGTAAGTTACTGCTATTGTAACCAGCCACCAATGGAACAGTAATTTAGATGTAAATGGCCGCCATGTGGCGAAGCACCTAGAATCAAACTAGAGAAGATTTGTGATGCAAGTTACAAATGACGTACACGAAATGAAATGACGTCAAGTATTCCTTGTCTACAAAAGTGTATGAATCTTCAACTTGAGAAATTGCATTGAATAGAAATTGCATATTGTTATCTAAACTACTGAGACTAATTAAACTGTATAATTCGAAGTAGGCCTACTTGATTTAATATATAACTGATTAATAATTGGCTTTTGCTTTCTCTAAAGACAAAATGAATAGAACTATATTTGTCGGAATTAGAAAGGATGATAAGGCTTTCTGTTTACAAATCACTAGGTTACAAATCAACTTGTGGATTCAGAACCTAGGTGAGTCTATTCAATCGCTTGGCGACTGTTGACTTTCGACAGGGTTTCTCAGGCAATGAATCAGAGGTTTCCTAGCAGAAATTGCTGTTTTCAAACAATTCCTAAATGATTGTAGCTGATTTGATGATTCCATGCAGGATCCTAGCGACAGGTGTAGTTCGGTGAGCAATCGTAGCCGTAACTATGGTCAAACTGTTCGATTGCTGGCTGGAAGAACTTATAAAAGAAGGGCTCAAAACTGTATTCTATATATATATATATATATATATATATATATATATATATATATATATATATATATATATATATATATATATATATATATATATATATATATATAGATATACCCCCTTGCTTTTGGGTACCCCCACTATAATTACATGTAAATTATCACTTGTAGACGGACCGCTAACCCTAACCCTAACCCGTTTCGAGCGCACTGCCTTACCCTAATCGTCGAGGCACTGCCTTACCCTAATCGTCGAGGCACTGCGCTTACCCTAAGATCGTTTTCTGGGAGCCGCCTTGGATCCGGGGACCCAGCTGGGTCCCCAGATCCAAAGTCGGGTACCCAAATGACCGGTTGGTGACTTTTAAGGTGCCCAGAAACCATAGTTTATAAGCCTATATATATATATATATATATATATATATATATATATATATATATATATATATATGACACACAGACGATATATTGAATGATCGAAGAACGAAGCAGAATTTCTGCTGGTCAGTAACCTAGCTCATGTTAGGAGACACGCTGATAAATATGCGTTGTCCTGTCTATACCCGCTAGGGGTCTTGAAACAATCTGGATGCAAGGAATGGTTTCACCTTCTTGTATTCAGAATAGGGCTAGATGCGTATTGTATGGTTTCACCGCAATACGTTTAGGTTTGTAAGATTTGTTCAACAGCTTATATTGAATAAGTTGCTGTTCAGGTCTGACAGAGATAAGTCACTGCACGCGCAATAGGAACATGATCATAGAGATTTCTGTCTTTGTTGTAATTTTCTCTCTGTCTTCTGCATCGACCCTAAATTGTTCGCCGAAATTGCGAACGCCGATTTGGCATGATGATTTTGTATAAATTGTAAACCCATGTTGTAAAAAGAAAAAGAACTTGGTAATAATAATTTCTAAAGGAAAAAGGAAAAAACATAGTGGACGAATGATGGTGTTGCTAATATTCTCGTCTGATTTCTGAGTGTTTGTTCGTCAGTTTTCGTATTTTCTATCTCTTTTCTCTTTTCAAACTTTGTAAGTTGTCTCTTAGCCGACTTAGATCGAGCGTGTTGACCGCCTTGGCCTAAGTCCTGACAAGTTTAACACCAGGTAAAGTTGACACGGCCGATCTAGACTTAAACACCTACTACTCGGCGCAGAGGGAGGCTTATAATAATAATAATAATAATAATAATAATAATAATAATAATAATAATAATAATAATAATAATAATAACAGCAATAAAAGAGGAAACACTAAGAAAATGACAGTATAGTACAAGTTAAAGGTTATGTTTAATTTTAAATAATTTTTTTAATAGCTGCATATATATTTTATTATATTTTATTGTATCTATCTATCTCTGTATCTATCTATCTATCTATCTCTGCATCTATCTATTTATCTAACGTGTTTGTGTGCTACGTGTAGATATATATGTTTAGCAATTAATTTATTGCAATTACCAATTTTCTCATTTAGTTTAGTTTTAATTACCCCCTCATCCACCTTTTTGCCTTATCAAATGTTTGCGATTTCCACTCAGCTTTCATATTATTTTAACTCCCTACATTTCCATCTATCTTTCACTCCGTGAAGAAAGGCTTAAGGACCAAGAATGTCAGAGCATATTCTTTTACCAATGGTCCTCTTTTTGCATGTCTTTACAACTGTTTACTTGCAAAATCAAAATCTCAACCGACGAGTGGGGGTCCTCCTATATTGAATGGAGGGAAGCAGTCCAAGAAAGACTTTTCACCTTAACTTCGAAATATAGTGTGGTAGTGCTAACTTTGACGTGAAATCTTCTTTGAGAATAATGAGTTGTTACTTCCATTTCTACAAAATACTTTTACTGGTCATAAGAATATTACATCTTAATAAATCAACCAATAAATTCAAATTGAATAGATCGAAAATCAATCCGTTAATCCCTTTTAAGCCTGATACCTTGTCAGCAACATTTCGATTTAGTGTCTCATTTTTTTTCTTTCTTTTTTTATAGTGATTTTGATGATAGAACGTCTCTATCTATCTGGTGATGGTGATGATAGTGGTGCTTTCATTATAGCAAGCTTTTCGTTAGCTTACTAAAGCTGTTTGTAGTAGTAGCGCTAGTAGTACTAGTAGTAGTAACAGTGGTCATCATCATCATCACCACCTTCATCATCATCATCATCATCATCATCATCATCATCATCATCATCATCATCATCATAGTTATCATAAATATAATTATACTGTGGAATAAAAAAAAAGGGCACTCACGGAAAAATAAAAGAAATGTGTTGTGATGTAGTTAAAGAACGACCAAAAACAAATTCTAAGCAACTTCCATAAAATACCCAACAGTCTCTCTGACGATATTGGCACAGGATTTTCAAACTGAAAACAAAACGTGCAGTTTATTAACACGTGTTATAATAACAATAATAATAATAATAATAATAATAATAATAATAATAATAATAATAATAATAATAATAATAATAATAATAATAATAATGTATCAATATTTTTCTGATTATTTATGTTATACTTCACAATAAATATAAAGTTATTATAATAATTTGATCACAGTTTTATTTGAACTGTAAAAAAAAGAATATTGACACTAACTAAACTCGAAGTTTTTGCTATGTGTTTCAACACTTAATTGATCGAACTAAATAGCATCTAACACCACAAAACTAGGAACCCAGAAAGTAAGATTCTTTAACAGCATTCTAATACTAACATCAGAAATTGTTTCTCCACTAACATTTTTTTCACTGGCACAGTTTACCACGAACTATAAAAACTGCATAGAATATTGATTGTTTTAACAATTAATTAGACGCAATGCCAAAATTCAGAGATTTATTCTATTGCATTGCTTTGATGAGTAATACAAATAGGAAAATTGCATGCATATAGATCAAAGCAAAGTGTAGATGAGGTAGGACATTTATGAAGGCTTCACGGCCTGTTTCGTCCTCAAAATACAAAAGTACTACTAATAAAATACATTTACAGTTTTTCTATCAAATTTAATCTATAATAATAGCATCAAAGTTGAGTACCCGTATAATGTGTTTGCGACCA
>CM072513.1:30291625-30424125 GCA_036898135.1 Oncomelania hupensis
ATCTTCTTACAACTTTTCCTGTTTCTCTTCCGATGTATTTCCCTATAAAACTAATATTAAATTTAAGTATACTATTAGAGAATGAACTAAGGCATAGGAAAATATCACACTTAAGGTGTTACAGTGGAAAATCTTTGTATCGCCATCATCGACAATTTTGTTCTTATCATGTGTCTTATCTACGATTAGTACTACACAAGGAGGGAATGCGTTAGACCGGCCAAACCAGTAATTCTGTGAGCTTGGTCTGCAACTGCGCGGTGTCTTTATCACCGTAATAGGCATCGCGCTATTCTAAACTTCACGCTTTCCTTTAAAATTCCTACATAAATCACAAATTACGTTTATATATTCTACTTGAGAATTTAATGCTGCGTCTAACGATTATCTGCTTTAAGGGATCTGAAAAGTATCTATCAAATTATTGCATACAGCTAGTTTAAAATAACAGAGAACAGAGTGAGGCCTAAGTATCGAAATGGTCAGAAATTCTCGTAGCCGGCTAAGCCAGCCCGGCTGCATATGGACGCAGACTGTTTCTGGCCGCACATGGTAATGTGGCCCGCGTCCACATCCCGACACAATCTCAAGATTCAAGATTTAATCTCATTACTCGCCTCTTTTGGGGTGCGGAGGATACAAAAACATAAGCATAACAATCATAATGCGGTTGTTAAAAAAACTGCCACATTACTAACATTCCAACTTTAACATTCACAACAATAACATGTTGCTAATTATAGTTAATATTATTAGTATACGCCCTTTCCCAATTTTATAAATTTACTAAATTTTAGTAACACGGTGGTCACAGAGCGACCGTCGAACTAGCAAGACGTGTTTTCATCGCTATCCCGTTTATAAAATTAGGGTGAGCGACTTTGCTAGTAGTTACTATGTAATTGACTGAGTGTTCACTGGCTGAGAGAGGCGATGTTTCTATTGTAGGGTAGAGAGGAAAATGAAGTTGTACTCTTAGTAATTGATGTTTGAATTACGAAGAAGATTGTACGCAAGAGGATTGTTTTACACAGATGTCTAGAAAAATAACAAACTTCTTCAACAGTACCCCTACAAGTAAAAAAGAAGGACAGGAGGAGAAGATAGATAGAGGAGAGAAGAGAAAGATTCTGTTATCATCGTCAGGTAGTAGTGAGAACGAAGTTAGTCCAGTAGTCCGTCAGGAGAGGAAGAAAAAAAACGTAACCTTGGACCTGTCTGATTCAGTGGATTCTACCATCAGTGACGCATGCAACATGGACGCACAGGAATTTATGGCACTCTTGGATAAAAAAAAAACGAAGTGTGGTGGCTACAGCAGAAGACATACAAAATCTTGGCAAGAGGTTTGAAGAAAAACTAGATAAACTAGAAAGCCAGCTGTTCGACATGGCGAAAGTGACGGACAGTATGAAGACAGAAATGAAGCGGTTGGAGGCGGAGAACCAGAGTCTGAGGGAGAAGCTGACGGCGGTGGAGAGCAGCCAGAACGACCTGGAACAATACGATAGGCGCTGGAATGTCAGGGTCTTCAACGTCTCCGAGATGAAGAACGAAACGAGCGACGACTGCGCCAAGCAATGCTGCCAAATCTTCACAGAGCTGCTGGGCGTGAAGACGGATGAGCGAGACCTGGAGGCGGCGCACCGTGTGGGAAGGCCAGCAGCAGTAGCGGGCAGTCAGAAGCGTGCCAAACCCATCATTGTACGCTTTAACAACCGCAAACTGAGGGACCAAGTACTGGCGAGCAGGAAGAAGCTGAAGGGGAAGGGCATCTCTGTGGGCGAGGACCTAACGGCGGCGAACTACAGGTTGGAGCGACAGGTCTACAAACACTCCGCTACCTTGGCTACATGGTCTGCCAATGGTAAAATCTTTGCAAAACTCAAAAACGTAAAAGTCAGAGTTAACTTCGGTGATGATGTTGACGCTGTTTTGTCTAGAGCGATGAAATCAGGTGACAGAAACGAAGAGAACAAGTAACTTTCTGTGGTGGTGGTCTGTTTTTTATGTGTGGTTACTTTAATCCATGTTTCTGTAAACTACAGTCTGTAAGTAAAATTTACATTTTTTCTAAGTTAATCTCCTCTTTCTATGTTTGTGCGATCGAGCGGCTCCTGACATGATAATTGTCTGCATACTTACTTAATAGTGGAATAACGGAATTATTTTTTATATATATATATTTTATTCTATCCATATATTTATGTATTTATTTATTTATTCACTAATAATACTTATTTATTTTATTCATTTTTTTCTTCTTCTTTTTTTGTTTTCTTATTCTTTTTTGGGGTCATTCCTCATGGAAGCGTTACCAGAAATTAAAACTCCTATTTTAAGTTTATATAAGCTGCTATGGTTTTCAAATAGAGCTAAACTATTTTTATTCACTCAAAAACAAACGTATTTAAGTGCATGGTTGCTTGAATGTATGCAGTTGATGAGGCGGCGAACCCAGACCATTTTCTCTTGATGTCATATAAAGTTTATCGTTATCAAATCAATTTTTGGAATACAACGTGTTTGGTTTATTGTTTGTTGGTTGTTTTTTGTTCTTTTTTTAATTTTTTTTATTTGCTGAGTTCGTGTTTGTGGCAAGAACTAGCCACTTAATGGTACAATTATTTTTATTTCAATATGATTTGTTAATACATACATATGTTTTAATGAAGATTAACAATGCTGGTGGTTTGTTGTTGGTGTGGTTGTTTCTTCCTTATTTTTTAAGATGCATTATTAGGGCCTGCTTTCTTTTGCTTTCAGGTCTGGAGCAGGGGTGGATCTCCTTCTTTCATGTTTTCTCTTGTCATAAGGGCACTTGTTGCAATACGTTGGTACATTTTTGTCACCATATTACTACAGACAGCAGCAGTAGGTGAAATATGTCGCGTTTACTATGACTCTATGATTACTATGTCAGGGGCGTCGCACACGGGGGGGGGGGGGGGCCAGGGGGGGCACCTGCCCCCCCAATAATTTGGCCAAAAAAAAGAGAGAGAGAAAGAAGAAAAGGAAGAAGAGGAAGAAGAAGAAGAAGAAGAAGAAGAAGAAGATTTCAAACGATAGAGGAAGGCAGGAAGAATCAATAATTAAAAAAATCACCATATTTTTAAACCGTAGAGTAAAGGGCTAACGTACGAAATAATATTACAATAATCTATTAGCATGTGCCTGTGTTTCACAACAAAATATTTCGTGGCGCTAACGCAATCACCGGGCAGCAGAGCTGGCTTTCGCTGTTTGAAAGAAGTTTCATTTCATCACGCAAAGAGCAAAATTAACAAAACAATGGAATCGTCTGTTTTCCAGGTTTGTTGATATCAATTATTTACTTTAGTCTGTAAAATGAGTAAGGCAAGGGTGAATGTGCAAGTGTCAATAAATAGTTGAGGTGCGCGATATTTTTTTAATTTAGATTTAGTTTGTTGATAGGCCTACACGTGCACGTGCTTTGATCGCAAAAGGGGAAAAAAAGGACCCGTTCGCTTTTCTGGGGACAGATAACGTGGGCTTGACTGCTTTGATTATTACACCACCACCCCCACCCCCCATTATAGGTTTCACTTGGTTTGTTTGTTTGTTTGTTTATTTGTTTGTTTTGTTTGTTTATGTGTCCGCGAATAGATCTCCTATGTTTGTGGACTGAACTAGCTGAGATTTTGTTCATGGACTACTAGTAAGATCATCTCGATCCTTCCCAAAATCCAAGGTCACAGCTAGGTCAAAAAGGTCAAAACCTGACCTTTGGCTCCTTTTTTGATCTGTAAAAAGATATCTGGTGTTCTTTCATTAACGATTTGTCTGAACCACATAAAGATGTAAAGAACGACCTCGTTGCAAAGGCTATGGCAGAAATGCTGCAAGTGAAGTTGAAGGTCATTTCATTTGATCCCACATCCCGATCTTTGTCAGAAAATGAGTACAGACCATCAGCCACATCAGTCTCAGCGAACGTTCTTGTTTTGGGCCACGTTGCAAATAAACACTTCGTCCCCCTGAAACGTGTGCATCCACAGACGTCACAAAAAGGGAAACGGTTCATGCAACAAAGCAAACTAGACGCGTTCAATAAAAAGCCAAAACCAGGGCCATCGCAATCAAGCTCTAGTCATTCTGAAGGGGCTTCCTCGACTTCTGAAACAACCTCAGAACCACACGCATCATCCTCATCTTCTAGTAGTGGAAGACTGACACCCCCGAATGTAGGAAGTAAACCTCATCAACCAGAAATGACATTTCCAGCAAGGTCATTCGGGAAGGGCAAGACGTTCCATGAACGGAGATTCAATTCCCAGTGGTTTAAAGAGTGGCCATGGCTCCACTATGACGTCAGTGACGATAAGGCATATTGTTTTGTGTGCATTCCGGCTAAACTTAACAACAGATTGTCAGCGAGTAAGCTGGATGAAGCATTCATTACGACTGGCTTCTGCAATTGGAAGAATGCTACTGCAAAGGACAAGGGATTTAAGAAACACGAAAGTTCAAATTCTCACAAAGAAGCTGTTGAACGTCATGTTCTGCTACCTAGTGAGACGGAAGGTATTAAGGAGAGTTTGTCTGACGCGTTTGGTTCAGATGCAAAAGCAAACAGAAAGAATCTCCTGATCATCCTGCAAAATATTCAGTTTCTTGCCAGGCAGGGACTACCACTTCGAGGAAAGGGTGCGGGGGATGACTCGAATTTTATGCAGCTGTTCAGTCTTCGATCACATGACAACCCAGGGCTCGATGAATGGCTCAAAAGAAAGACTGACAAATACACGAGCGCACAAGTCCAGAATGAAGTTCTTTTCTTGATGGCGGAAGACGTGCTTCAAGATATTGCCAACTCTGTAAACAAGTCAGAGTTTGTGTCAATCTTCGCTGATGAAACCGCAGACATTTCTAACAGGGAGCAACTTGTTATATGTGTCAGATGTATAGATGACCAGTTCGAAGCACACGAAGACTTCATAGGCCTTCGACATCTCGAAACAACTTCCGCAGCGTCGATCGTTGAAGAAATCAAGAATATCCTCAAGAGCATGGGGGTGCCACTGGCCAAATTAAGGGGGCAATGTTATGATGGTTGTTCCACGATGAGCGGTGCAAAGTCTGGTGTGGCTACCGTGATTAAAGCGGAAGAGCCGCGTGCTCTGTATACTCACTGTTATGGCCACGCCACGAATCTGGCGTGTGCAAGTAGCATAAAAAATGTGAAGCTGGTTAGAGACGTTCATGACACTGTCCAGGAAATCACCAAGTTAGTGAAGAATTCGCCGAAGCGAGATACACATTTACAGCGCATGAAAAACGATCTGGACGACGAAGATGAACGGAAAGATGCTCCTGGGATCAGAATGCTTTGTCCAGTCAGGTGGACGATGAGAGGAAAAGCACTCTACAGCATCATTAGAAACTACTCTTTGCTTCAAGGTCTTTGGGAATGGTCTCTTGAGACTACTCAAGACAGTGAAATGAAGGCCAGGGTCAGAGGAGTTAGCGCCCACATGGAACAATTTTCATTCTTCTTTGGCCTATCTCTTGGGGAGGCTCTTCTACGGCATAGTGACAACTTGGCAGCAGCTTTGCAGCATCATGAAATGTCAGCCTCCCAAGCCCAGGAGATTGCCAAGATGACCAGGGAGACTTTGTGCAGCATCAGAAGTGATGAGGCATTTCACCTTTTTTGGGAGAAAACCTGCCGCCAAGCAAAAGTCTCACAGGTGAACGATCCATGTTTACCAAGACAACAAAGAAGACCGGCAAGGTCAGAGGAAGGATGCAGTGCTCCAGAATTCCCAAGCACTGTTGAAGACCACTACCGGGGAATTTATTTTGAGGCCCTGGACAGTCTTACAACGTGCCTGACTGATCGTTTTGATCAACAGGATTTTGAAACTTACTCCAAATGTGAACAGCTCCTTTTGAATGCAGTGAACGGCCAGGACTATGACAAGCAGCTACAAGATGTCTGCGACTTCTATGGGCAAGACCTTGACCAGTCAAGGCTCTCAGTTCACCTTCAGATTCTTGCACAAGAAATGTCTGGTGGAAACAAGAAATTGTCAGCCGTTGTTCAGCATTTCAAGTCACTGTCTGTCTCAAAGCTAGCTCTTATGTCTGAGGTTGGGCTTTTACTGAAGCTCATTTTGGTCATGCCTGCCACCAATGCCGTGAGCGAAAGAACTTTCAGTGCCACGAGGAGGGTCAAGAACTACCTCAGGTCAAGCTCAACAGAAGAGCGTCTGAACCACTTGATGCTGCTCCACGTCCACAAACAAAGGACGGATTCCTTGGATTTGGTTAAGCTTGCCAATACTTTTGCATCTTCTCAGCACCGCAGAGAAGTGTTTGGAACTTTCAGCGTCCTGGACAACTGCAAGCTGGGTGTGATCACCAAGACAAAAGGCACTCAGACAGACAGTATATTGCTTTAGAGAAACTGCGAGTAATATACGCCCTAATAAAACAAATTGATCAATTGACTGATTTTCTGAAACTGGTAGTGGAAGTGTTTGGTCATTATATGTATGCAATATGCAAAACGAGTTGTGATTTATAGAGAAGACAAAATTTCAACCTAGATGATCTTGCGGCAGGTAATTAATGTTCGTGTTTCCTGGTTTTAATCATTATCACATATCGCTAATCATGTATTTGTAGTTTCTGGAAATGAATCTTGTATTTTCAGTAAAGAAGAACATAAATAATTAAATGTTTTTACTCTCAGTCTTTCAGTTGGATGAAGGTACGAGGATATATTACAGGGTGCGTCCCGCTTGTCAGCCCCCCCCCCTTCCCCGTCGACAGGGTTGCCCCCCCAATATTTTGGACCGTGCGACGCCCCTGTATGTGGCACCAGGAACAAAATCTCTCAATGTGGTGGTATTTATTTGTAATTTAAAATATGCTAATTTGTTCACTTAATAATCGTATTTTATATCTGATAGAGTTGAGACTGATAAACATTAGCTCCTAAGTACTGATGACGTTGATGAAGGATGTTAGGATGATGATGAAGGGAGCGGTCGCGATGAAGGGTGATGGATGGTGATGATGTCGATGATGATGGTGATGACAATGATAGAGATGGCACAGGTATTGTCAAGGCAGGTTCATAGAGCTCAAAAGAGGAAGAAAATAATTATGACAGGGAGAAGTATGGGAGAGACAAGACGTGTGTACAATTGTGCATTTATATATAAACATTTTTTCTTTGTAAAGAACTGGAAAGTTTGCTGGTTTGGATTTTAGTGGCGGTCTGTTTTTTCTTATGTAACAAAAGAAATGTTTTTTTTTTAAATCTAGCTTTTGTCTGGAATGATTTTGTTCACGTGCCTGTGTTCATGATAATGACTTCTAAATAAGCTCTTCTTTATGTTTGCTGGTGTTGCCATTAACCTTTATAGCACCGTGTTTGTAATCGTGACAAAAAGAAGCCATGCAGCTTTTTTTTCCCCTTCTTATTTATTTATTTATTTTATTAATTTATTTATTTATTTAATTACTTTAAAATGATTCTCTTTAACAGCAGGTTGTTTGTTCGTTGTTCTTCCAGCTGTTTTTAGTTACACTTTTTCAGATATTTCAAAAGCATAATTTTTTTCCCGGTAAATTTGTTTTGTCAGAATCTGCAGAAATCACTACAAGTAATAGTAGTCATGCAGAGGTTGCCTGTTTGTTGATTTTATGATTGTAAACTACGTTGTGAATGTATTGGAAAACTTTATCCTTCCCTCCCCCTCCTATCCCCCATTCTCCCTTCCCTTTCCCTTCCCTCTCTCTGTGTAGATGTATTCATTATTACCATCGCTTTTTTCTCATCTTGTGAGCTCAGTTCAGCTCGGTTTTATTTATATTTTTTTGCTGATGAATCTCTCCCTGCTAGTCGGATATTACTGGCTGATAAAAATAACCATGACATGTTTTGTTTTGATTGCGGTCTGTGACCTCTATGCAACTGCAGCGTCAATAAGTTCACTAGTACTCACCTGTTTGATTAATGAATAACTCTGAGTCAGACATTAACATAATATCAGTTAATTGCCGGGGTCTTGCCAATTCAATTATTTACGGCAAAAATCTTCTTCCATTTATTTTCTACAGGACACGCACTTTGACCCCAAATTAGAAGAATACATTAGAGCTGAATGGGGGTACAAAGCTTTTTTCGCATCATATACTACAAATTCAAGAGGTGTTGCTATTTTATTTAACAATAATTTTGAGTTCGAAGTCAAAAGGGTTTGTAGGGATGTAGAAGGCAATTTCCTTTTATGTCACTTCAAAGCTATGGATAAAGATTTGCTGTTAGTCAATGTTTATGGTCCAAATTTAGATGATCCAGACTTTTACGTTAATCTGAAAAGCCATATTAGAGAAATAAATGTAGATAATATTATTTTTGGTGGAGATTGGAATTTGGTAATGGATTTTGAAATGGATTGCGACAATTACAGACACAAAAAGAACCCACGGGCTCAAGATCAAGTTTTTAATATGATGGATAACTTAGACTTATTAGATATATGGAGGGAACTAAATGTAGATACAAAACGCTACACTTGGAGAAGAAGTAACCCCATTCAGCAGAGCAGGTTAGATTTTTTTCTCATCTCTGACTTCATGTCTACTTTTGTTATAGACGCTGATATCACCCCTGGTTACAGAACAGACCATTCAGTTATAACTCTCAGGCTAAGTTTTGGCCCCTCACCTCAAAGAAAGATGTTGTGGAAGTTCAACTCATCCCATCTTAAAGATAAGGCATATGTAGATCTGATTAATGAAAATATAAATTCAGTGATAGAGGAATATGCAGCTACGCCATATCACAGAGTCGAACTTCAAAGCATTCCTACTAATGAAATACTTTTTACTATCTCGGATCAATTGTTTCTTGACGTTCTCTTAATGAAAATAAGACAAAAAACTATTTCATATGCAGCCTAAAAAAAACGCCAAAATACAGAAAGCTTTGGAAGAAAGTATCGGTAGATTAGAAAAAATAGATAATAGGACAGATGAAGAAAACAGGCAGTTAAGTGAAGGTAGAGAAGAGTTAGAGAAACATAGGGAGAAGATAATGGAAGGGGTATTAATTAGGTCAAGGGCAAGGTGGGTGGCAGAAGGGGAAAAGGTAACTAAATATTTTTGTGGACTGGAAAAGCGTAATTTTGTTAGTAAATGCATGAAGAAGATTATAAAGAACGATGGATCCGAGGTTAGTGAGCCACGCGAGATTGTTAACGAAGTTAAGACTTTCTACCAACATTTATATGAAAAGAAAACATTAGAGGATATAAATATTTCTGACTTTGTAACTAATATAAAATCTTTAACAGCAGAAGAAAGGCATGCACTTGAAGGAGAAATAACACTAGACGAAGCAAGTTCTGCTCTGAAAAACTATAAAAGTCCAGGCTCTGACGGTTTCACTGCTGAATTTTTTTAATTTTTCTGGCTAAAATTGGGTCCTTTAGTTATTCGTTCTCTTAATGAAGGCTTTAGAGTAGGTAGTCTTTCTACAACACAAAAAGAGGGCGTCATAATCTGTATACCGAAAGGAGATAAGGATAAGGAATATATTAAGAACTGGAGGCCTATATCTCTTTTAAATGTTGTATATAAAATTGGCTCCTCCAGTATTGCAAACCGTTTTAAATTAGTTCTATCATCGTTAATCAACGAAGATCAAACAGGCTTTATTAAAGGACGTTTTATAGGGGACAATATTCGATTAATATATGATATTATCAGTTATCTGAATAAAAACGACAAGCCAGGATTACTTTTATGCCTAGATTTTGAAAAGGCTTTTGATTCCATAGATTGGATATTTATGAATAAAGTGTTGCTTGCCTTTGGTTTCGGCAATGATTTCTGTAGATGGATAAAAACCTTTTATAATGATACTAAAGCGTCCGTTTCTGTTAATGGTCAAATGTCAAGCTGGTTCAGTATTGAACGTGGCTGCAGACAAGGAGACCCAATCTCACCGAATATTTTTGTTTTATGTGTCGAGATCTTAGCAATAATGATCCGTGAAAATAAGGAAATCGAAGGCATAAAAATTAACGAAGTAGAACATAAAATTACACAATACGCAGATGACACCGAAATGTTATTAAATGGCACTAGAACTTCTTTTGAAGAAACTATTAAAACCATCGACAGTTTTTGTAATCTGTCAGGGCTCTCTTTGAACGCAACAAAAACTAACGCAATATGGCTGGGCAGCCAGCGTAACTCATCAACAAAATTTATGCAACATCTTCGTATAACCTGGAACCCTGAAAAGTTTCAAGTGTTGGGTATTTGGCTGACAAGTGACTTAGAAAATTGTATTGGTATCAACATAAAAGATAAATTGATAGAAATAAAATTATTGTATAAAATATGGCTCAAAAGACAAATAACCCCCCTTGGGAAGAGTAGCTGTGTTGAAATCACTTATTTTGTCAAAATTAGTTCATTTGTGGATGCTACTGCCAAACCCTCCAGATGATGTAATAAATATGATTCAGACATCAGTTTTTGAATTTGTCTGGAAAAACAAAAGAGATAGAATTAGTCGAAAAAGTGCAGTAAAAAATATAACAAATAGAGGTCTTGGTATTCCAGACAGTAAAATGTTTATTAAAGCTTTAAAAATATCATGGTTAAAAAAAACTTAAGTATAGAAATCAGAAATGGAGATCTATACTTTTGACGGAATTTTCATGTTTTGAAAACGTTGAGAAACTAGGTGCGGATTTTCCAATGCTAGACAACTGTAATAATTTTTGGAAAGAAGTTTTGCATTCGTACACAGATTTATCAAATCATATTATTTTGGAAAAACCGGAAGAGATTATCTCTGAAAGGATTTTTTACAATCAGAATATACTCGTTAACAACAGACCCATTTTCTATAAAACTTGGTATGAAAAAGGGGTGTTTTGTATTGGACACTTATTAAAGGAAAATGGGTCTTGTTTATCTTTTCAAGAGTTTGTACATAGATATAATGTTCAAACCGATTTTGTTACGTACACTGGTTGTGTGCAGGCTGTAAAAAAGTATATTAACTCTTTTGAGATACCAATCGTTAATAATAACTTTTTAGAATTCAATAAACTATGGACTATTCTGAATTCAGTTAAAAAAGGTGCACGAGTTTACTACGATCTTCTGACATCAAACGAAATACAACCTAACTGCTGTAAGACATGGGAACAGAAATATGGTAAAGATTGTAATTGGAAAATAGTTTTTAAGAAAATCCAAAATATACCTGATGTTAAACTTAAATGGTTCCAGCTACGAATAGTGCATAGGATTATCGCTACAAACACTATTCTGTCAAGTATGGGTGTTCGAACGGATTCATTATGTTCTTTTTGTAAAATCGAGCGAGAAAGTATACAACATTTGTTCTGGCAGTGTGCACACATCCAGGCATTCTGGAATCAGTTTGAACATGTAGTAAGGCATAGTTGTCAGAATGTTATTAATATGCATTTAAACGAAAACATTGTACTGTTTGGTTGTGGTGATCATTTTATGTCAGACGTGATTTTCGATAGGATAATTGTTCTTGCCAAGTTTTTTATCTATAAGTGCAAGTTGAACAACTGTATTCCAACGTTTGCTGTGTTTAAGTCTTATTTGAAAACTCGGTATGAAATAGAGAGACAAACATCATATTTATTAATGAATACACACAAAGTGTACAATGAATGGCATCCATATACACCTTTGTTTATGTAATCTTGTTGCATACTAGAAGTAGTTTGTATAAGTTAGAGAAAAAAAAAGAAGATTAAACCGTTTTATTTTCTCTCGTTGTACATTGAACGCTGCAGTGCATCTTTACGAAAGTGGTTGTTATTACCTTTTGTTGTAAATGCATTAAGTCAACGCCAGTCTATCCCTCTACTAACATTTTTTCCCTCCCATTTTTTTTAATTATTTTTTTGGGCTTTTTTTTTACTTAAAAAAAAAACAACCTTTTATTCATGTAATTATTTTTTTTATTGGTTGTTTTGTACTGTGCTTTTAAAAAGTTATTTATTTATTTATTTATTTTTTTTATATTCATTTTAAGTTTCTCCCACTTACAGTAAATGAAAGACTAAGTGTACGCGGATTGATTTTATTCTGTTTCAAGATTCATATTTTTTTCACACGAGTGTGATGTTTGCAATTTGTTTTCTTTGCTAAACACTTGAAGTGAACAATGGTAATGTGGGGCTTCTTTTTCTTTTCAATTCCATTATTATTTATTATTGTAACCTATTTGGCTAATCTGTATTGTAATGTTATATTTATATATGTATGATTATATAAAATACTTTGACATACATAACGGATTGACATTGGAAATGAACATTGTATACAACTGTATTGATGTCAAAGAAAAAATAAACCAAAGAAAAAAAAATTTAGTAACACATGTTACATGTTACATCTTCCACTACTTTCTTACTGCGTCGCAGTAATAGTGACTGTGATGGTCAGTGTTATTATGGATGGTTCTTCATCTTTGACAAGAAAGAAAGTTGGTCTACTGAAGAGACTGGGTGACTGTTGCAGAGGTCGATTGCACCAGGGAATTGCATAATACACCAGGAAGTGCTGTGTAAAAGTGTGCTTGACATGAAACATGTTGTGGATCCAGTTGTGAAAATTATTAATTTCATCAGGGTGAGAGGTCTAAATCACAGACAGTTTATCACACTCTGTAAGATTGCGGCTTTGATCACAATGATGTTCTGTATCATACCGCTGTATGCTGGTTGAGTTTGGGGAAAGTTCTGAGACGTGTCTGGCACCTGAAAACCGAAATCTTACTGTTTTTGGAAATGAAAGGGAAAGATACAGAATATCTCCAACTCAGAAAATCAGAATGACTGTCAGATCTGGCATTTGCAGTTGATCTCTTTGAACATATGAATGAATTGAACACCAGACTTCAAGGCAAGGGCACTTTTGCTCACGAAATGTACTCAACAGTGAAGGCATTCAAGGTGAAGCTAAAACTGTTTTCTCGCCATCTCAGTCAGAATATCACAACACACTTTCCAACACTCGAAATTATAGCACCCCAAATGATGTCAACTGAGAAGTACACCAATATGATATCTACACTAGAAAATGAATTTTGCTCGTCGTTTTGCAGACTTCCAGAAACTTGCTGCTGGGTTTGATATCTTATCATCACCGCTTACAACTGACTTTGAAAAGGCGCCGGATGCTCTACAGCTGGAACTGATTGATCTGCAGTGTGACTCTACCCTGAAAGAGAAATTCCAATCTGAAAGCATTGACAAAGTTTATGCGTCACTGAATGAGTCCAAGTTTGCCAACCTGAGAAAGATTGCCATGAAACTACTTGTTCTGTTCGGGTCTACATACATTTGCGAACAAACATTTTCGACCATGAACATTAACAAGACAAAGCTGCGTTCCAGTCTAACTGATGTTCACGTGCAGTCTTTACTGAGAATTTCTACGTCCGACATGAAGCCAGAGTTCAAACAACTTGTTGACAACTTTGATCGACCACAGATGTCTCATTGACTTCAGCAGCTATTGAAGTACATTACGTTAAATCATTAAATACTGTTTTTAGTCTATTAGTTTTAAAGTTTACAAGTTTAAAGTTTACATTAAATACGATTTATTCCTTGCATAGGTGGATAAATACGCGATTAAGGTATTGATTTAGTAATCCGGCCCGCCAAGGACTTCATTTTCCCATATCGGGCCCTCCGACTGGAGGTTTTTCCCATTTTGATCAAATTTTCATTTTAAAAGACAAATATTATTTTTACCTCAGAAGTCGACGTAAGGCGATTGTTCAAAACATTCAATTCTGTCAATGCTGAACAATGTACAACTGTACACTATAATAGTATCTTAAGTGTTAACGGATATGACAAAATTAGAATTAAAGATACAAGTAGCAATTTTCACTGTCTACACCTAGCAGTATGACTGCTCTGGTGGCCTATTGTTGATTTATGTCCTTATCCATTCTATCCCGAGAGCAAACTTGTTTTTTCCAACCTAGTTCCAGTCATTCACCCAAAAAGGCAATCACCGAAGTCGAACGAAGCTCTCCGATGTGTTACTAAATGATGCTTGCATGACTACGACTAGCTGACATTAAAAATGATCGCTGTTGCTTCTAATTCTGTTCGATTTACACAGATTTAGCATATCGCAACGGTATACTTTGTTAATATGAGCATAATATGAGCACAATAATTATCGACCATATTTAATAGTTGCGTTCCTTGATTTGCATTTTGTTAGTTCTCAGCAGTAAAGGCTAATAATAGCATTGCCCATTTCCTGCCTAGAACCAAGTAGACACTGTTATACAGTATACATAGGCTTAATCTACATTATTATATTATAAGTCAGTCTCCGCGCAGCGAAGAAGCTCACTAGCTGAATATAATTATTAGACCTGTATTGTTTGTTTTATAAGTAAATAATTGTATAAACTATATCTATTCTAATTAATAATATTTAGGCCATACTTTATAATATTCGAATCTTGAAATTTCCGGAGAAGGACGAGTAGGCTAAGCGAATTTTTTTTTATAACTCGAGATCAGAGTTAAATTAATAGTTAGTTATTCATTGCTTACAGGGTCCAGCGGACTGCAGAGAGCCGAATCAGAACCACAAAATCAAGACAACTCGAGATCAGAGTTAAATTAAAAGCTTATTAGTTATTCATTGCTTACAGAGTCCAGCGGACTGCAAAGAACCGAATCAGGACCACAAAATCGAGACCACAACTTCGCAAGTAGTAGTAGTAGTAGTAGTAGTAGTAGTAGTAGTAGTATAGTTATTTAGTTAAATCTTTAATTTATTTATTTGTTTTATTTGTGTGTTATTATTATTATTATTATTATTATTATTATTATTATTATTATTATTATTATTATTATTTGTTTCTTTTTATTATTATTATTATTATTATTATTATTATTATTATTATTATTATTATTATTATTATTATTATTATTATTACTTAAAAAAAAAAGAAAAAAGAATAGTGTGCTGCTGTGCGTGCTCAATGGTGTAAATATGGTCAGTGACGTTTTGTTTGTTTTTGCTGAAGTTGGGTGTAACCCGAAATATTCAGATAGTGTTACTGCTTATTTTTTCTTATAGATTTACCAAAGTTTTCAGATGATTTATAGAAATTTCCGCCAGCCACGCAACATGTTTTTAATACGTGTTTCTCATTAAAATACATATAATTGAAATACACCTAACAAATGTACTGTATCAGTTAAAAAGAATAATATTAGTTCAATAAATAATTGCTTTGGTGCTTGCAATAAAAATGTCACTGTTTTTTGAGACCATTATATACTTGCTTTGCCTTGTTGTGCTGAAGGGACATCAACGTATCCATAGCGCTTTGAAGTTTCGTCATGGTTTTATTGTTGATATAGATGTGAAATCGTTGTATGTGTGCTTTATGTGTTATGCATTACTTTTACTCCTTATTACTAATTGTGTCAGTATATTATTCATCATAAAATAATAATAATAATAATACTAACTGCTTCAAAATGCAAATCTCGACTTGAGCTTGAAGCTGTGCAGATCGAAATAGAATTAGATCTAGCAGTGGCTATTTTTATGCACGGATGTTTCACCACAGGCTCTGAAGTCTTTTCTTTTGTCTTTGTAAACTCCTAAATACGTACGTAGTATAGTATGTAATTGAGGCCTACGAAAGACGAGAATTCCCAGCCTGTGGTTTCACGTAGTCCTGCCAGCATTCGTTCGTAAAACATCAGATAGCTCCGCTGGACTCGGAGAGCTTCGTTCGACTTCGGTAATTGCCTTTTTCGGGAAAGTGACTGGAACTAGGTTGGAAAAAACAAGTTCGCATCCCGAGATGGTTATCCCCGTCTGTCGAATCGCCAATGGTTGGTGTGGAGGTTAAACATCAATGCTCATTCATTCTGTTTACTTCTCAAGAGCTCTTAGACCATAACAATATCCGTTGGAAATAATAATTGTATACTGAAATATTCATTAAGGAGTTGCTATAAAGCATCCAGCATATCACCACGGCTGCATGGAAAAATAACGGTATACAAATCACCAACCATCCAATCAACAAATAGGCAGCATCTCGTACGCGTTGAGTTTTTAGTGACAGATACAAATACAGCTGCAGAAGGACCCGTGTGTGCAGCACACATCACATTAACCTATGTTGACAAGACACCAACATACTCTAACACAAGGTAAACAGCAGTGGCTACTGAAAGGTCAACAAGTAGTAAAATAATGGCATACACTGATTACTTTTACAGAACAGGATGGAAATAGTGGATTAGAAATATGGAGAGGATATGTATGCTGAAGCAGGAAAAGAAGACAGGATGTGTACGTTGAAGAAGAAGAAAAGCAAGAAGACGACGACAACGACGATGACGACGACGACGATGATGATGATGATGATGATGATGATGATGATGATGATGATGATGATGATGATGATGATGATGGCGTGTTCTGGGACAATTTGATGAAACATGATCAATCTTACAGCACGGAAACTTGAACATCGTTTCGAATACATTTAATAAAGTATCAATTCAAAATTATGGCCTACAATATCAAAACAGACACCAGAAGATACAGAATCACACTTAACAATAAAGATAGTAGTTTCACAAGAAAGTTTGTTTTTTTAACCCCCCAAAAGAACACCATACATTGGCAAGTTGTGTAAGTTAACTGAGATAAAGGTTACACTCATACCTATTAAATTGCATAGTACACCATCATAATACTTACTTCTCCGCCTGAAAATTTGCTCAACCAGCTGCCACTGTTCCTTACGAAGTTCAGCTCTTTGCGTAGATCTGGGGCGAAACATGCATTTTTCTTAAGGTTAGATAGATTTCATCAGACACCAATAACGCGTACTTTGTTTATTTAAAAAAAGATTGCATGTATTGTTTAATTTTGCATATGGCTACATTTGAACCAATAATAATAATAATAATAATAATAATAATAATAATAATAATAATAATAATAATAATAATAATAATGGCTGACTATAAAAAAACAAAAACATCTTTGAAAGTTTGTTGACATTTTTTACAATCAAAATAAACTGAAATTGATTCTAGATTATTTGCTGACAGACTTCAAATTACATATTTAAAACATGACAACTGTCTTTGTTCATCTAAAGATATATCATTATAGGACGATGGATATGACAAGAGAGCGCAGCAGCCCTACTTTGGAGTGTAGACTGATGGTCTTGTCTTTCCAAATGGCATGGCAGCAGTTGTTTGTGCGATCCTGTAGAGGATTTCCTGCTGAGACCCATTGTTTGATACCATGGCTCCTAAAGGTTTGAGTCTAGGCACCGTTTTGAGGGATTGACCTTGAACCTTGATGTCGGTGTTAATGCCATTGGTGTTGTTGGTCATCAATTTGGCCTTCTCTGCACTTATTTCCATTCCAAAGGCTTTGTAGGAAGGGTTAAGCTTCTGTATCAGCTCTCCAAGTTCTTGTTCCACTCCAGCCAATCCATCAATGTCATCCGCAAAACGGATGGTGGAGATTGCTATACCCCCTATGGATGAATGTGCCTTCGTGATCTGCAAGGGCATCTGACATGATGCGCTCCAGGAAGATATTGAAGTGTGTTGAAGAGAGTAGGCTTTTTTGACGCACGCCGATTGTTGTTCTGAACCAGTTCCCGATGGCGTTGTTGTAGAGGACTGCACTGGTATCCTTGTCATGTAGGCTTTTGACGAATTCAATAATGTTACGGCTGATGTACACTTTCATGGATGCCCATGGAGATGCACGCCAGACTCGATCTTGAAGTCTTGAAGTCACATCATATAGATGTTGTTGGAGCTGTAAGTATTTCTCGTCATTATTCTGAGGTTGAAAATCTGTTCAGTGGTACTTCGCCCTATCCTGAATCCTGCTTGTTTTTCAGTTATGATTTGTTCAGCTTGGGGTTTCAACCTGTTGAGTATTATTTTTAGGAGGAATTTGCTGGGATGGCTGATGAGTCTGATGGTGCGGTATTTTTACACTCCTGAAGGTTATACCTTTTAGGAAGAGTGATGACAAGCGACTAAGTCCGTGGTGGAGGCCACTCCCCACTCTGCCAGATCTTGTTACAGATAATGGTGAGGTCGTCAATCCTCGCTTCTTCTCATGCTTGAAGCAACTCTGCGGGTATGTTGTCCACTTCCGCTAACTTCCCCTTCTTCAGCTATTGCACTGTTGCCTCAACTTCTTCTCTGCTTGGGTTTCAACCTGTTGAATATTATTTTAAAGAGGACTTTTCTGGGATGACTGATCAAGCTGATTGGGCGGTAATTTTCACACTCCCGAAGGTTACCCTGGTTCCATGGTGTATACTACTCCCCACTCTGCCAATCTTGTTACAGTTAATGGTGAGGGTCTCAATCATTGATTCTCCTCTTGCTTGAAGCAACTCTGCGGGTATGTTGACCCCTCCCGCTGACTTCCCTTCTTCAGCGATTGCCTCAACTCCTCGGAGAATTGGCGGGATTTCTTCTTCTTCTCTGTTCTTGGGACATGCCAGAACTGATGAGTCACCGTTTGGTGTGTGGTTGTAAAGGTCAGAGCAGTACTCTGTCTATCTATACAAGACTTCTTGTTATTCTGTAAGGCAATGCCAGACTTGCGTGGATCGTGGAGACAATGGGCTGTTTAACACTTGTCAGCCGCTCCACAGTCTGATAGGCTTTCTTGCTGTTGTTCTCGTTCAGTCTGTTCTCTATTTCTTATGAATGGTCTTCTATCCAGTTCTCTTTTGCTGTGCGCATGCCTTTTTGGATGTCATTGTTGATTTTTCGGTCCAAAAGTTCAGGTGCGATCCACAGCTTCTTCTTTGGGCGGTGCTTGCCAAGAATCTCAGTGGCGGCATCTGTCACAGCTGAGTTGAAGGTGGTGGTCATGGAGTTGACATCTACTTCGCCAGCTCCCAAAATGAGCAGTAGTGAAAATTTCCCTCCAATTGTGGCTTGGAATATTTTTGCCACCTCAGGGTTTTGCAGTTTGTCCAGGTCGATCTTCAGTCTGGTGCACCTTGCTGTGTTTACTCTCTTCAAGTGGAGCCAGAAAGACATCACGAGATCGTGGTCACTTCCAATGTCTGCTCCTGGAAAAGTTGGAAAAGTGCGTGTCCTGCCAATGTTGATGCTTGATCTGAAGCATAACTTGACCATGATGTAGTCAATCTGGGTATGATGCTCCCTGCTGGGACTGTGCCATGTCCATCGTCTGGATTTTTAGTGAGGTCCCAGCGTGTTTGTCAGTATCACATTGTTGTATCTGGCAAACTCCAGAGTTTCAGACCCCTGTTGTTTTTCTTTTTGTTGCAGTGAGGTCCACATGTGTCATTCCAGTTGTGGTGCGCATCTTAGCCAACCTTGGTATTACAGTCGCATTGCACTATGAGTATGTCCTTCTTCGGCACTTGGTCAAGGACATCTTGCAGATGTTCATAGAAATCCTCGAGCTCGCTGTCGTCATAGTCTGATGTTGGGGCATAGGCCTGGATGATGGTGATGTTGGAAGGGGCTGCTCTCAGACGCATGTTAATGAGTGTACTGGAGCCTGGGCGGCAACCCATGACAGTTCCTAGAATGTCTTTGTGGACCAAGAATCCAACGGCGTGATCGTTGTGACGGGGGGTCTATTGTTGCTGGGCTCTGCACATTGGAATGCTATTACCCACTCGTCTATAGTCTATGGGGATCGCTAGTAATATCCCTGTGACTTAACTTAATACATTTATTTGTTTAGCTCGGTCTGTGTTTAGGCTGGGGGTACAGAGATAGGAAGAAAAATGGTAAAAGATCACTGTCACATTAGCTTTCACACGGCTATGAAACATATGTAGTCCAGCCACTTGATAACTGTAAATTTCACACATTTATTTCTTTTACTCTATACACGATCTTCGAAGTACAGAAATAACTTAAAAGTTCAAATGTCACTGCGAATGGTTCGCTCTTGATAGGTCTAGGTAACTACTTTATCTTCATCGGGCACTGGATACTTTCTGCCCTAATGGTCAGAGTTCTTGAAGAGTGGACTATTGTGGTCCGTTTATACAGATTTGGTGCACGGCTTAGATCTGCACGTATCAGTTACTTCGATGAGCTGGGTTGTGGGTGCTTCCTTGGTAAGCTGTGTTGGGGTGGATTCTGCTCCCTGTGGCTAGACTGGTGGGCACTCTTTGCTCATTGCTAGAGAGGCCTCTGCAGACCAACTTTCAGCGACGACTTGGACTTGTCTTTCACCGAGTTGGGCTCACGATACAATGCCTGCTCGTCTGTAACATTTGAGACGAAATTCTGCACAACCCTGTATAATAGGTGTGTGCAGAGCGTCTCACTAAAGGCCGAAGTAGCCCTCAGTGATTAGCTCCACATCTCTATATATAAGCGACGAACATTCTGCTAAGTCCGTAGTCCACTGGAATCTCCACTCTAATTTCCTATACATATATAAATATAAATCATGGCTAACTATACAAATAGAGAAAGAATTAATAGGATATACATTCTCGGGTACAGCCACTGGTCTGCATGCATACATATAGGTTAAACAACAGTCGTAATACAACAGTACATAACAGTACGTAATACAACAAGGCGTCGGCCGGTCGTGTTTGCCACGTGGTCGGGCACGTTGGACTAACAATTCAATTCTAAGCATAGCAAATTTCACAAAAATAATTCAACAATAATATAATTACATCACGATGAAACAAAAGTATGTTCATTTACCTTTTCGACAATGTCAGGCCGTGGCTAACTTGATTGAATTTGAATTTTCAACAATACAAGTCCTGCTTTAGTCTATCAGTGGAGAGAGTTTCTAGCAGAGCGTAACTGTGTACTGCTCGGCGTTTGAACGTAGACTGACTTTCTACCTCTCTCCTCGAACCAGCTTGAATATAAATATTGATAAAACAAAAGTCATGGTTTTTCGTAAAGGTGGGTTCCTGGGGAAAAACGAAAAATAGTATTTGGATCAAAAACTGCTAGAAGTAGTGAATGAATACAATTATTTGGGTTTTGTGTTCACAACAAAGATGAGTCTAAACAGAGGCGTGGGTGCGCTTGCGGTGAAGGGGAGACGTGCATGCATCGACTGTGTTAGATATGTCAACAAATTGAGCGATATTTCAAAACATTGTTTCTTTAAAATTTTTGACACTCAAGTTCAACCTGTTGTACTCTATGCTGCAGAAATGTGGGGCCTTCATCGGCTTGATAATGTTGAAAAGGTTCACACCCTTGCTTGTAAAAGATTTTTGAATGTACCCTTAAGTGTTCCGAACAAATTTGTATACGGGGAAACGGGTCGATACCCATTGTATGTTAACAGTGCCGTCAGATGTATAAAGTACTGGTTGAAGCTCTTGACCTTTGATGTGTATAGACTTCCAAAACAAGCTTATCTAATGCTACGTAATTTGGATGACAGAGGGAAAAAATGCTGGGTAACTAAGGTAAAGGACACTTTATTTTCATTAGGCTTTGGTCATGTTTGGCTACAACAAAGTGTAGGGTGTACAAAAGCATTTGTTTCATTATTCAAACAGAGAATGAAAGATATCTATGTACAAGAATGGAGTGGTTCTGTGACCTGTAAAGAAATATTTAGAGACTATAAATTATTTAAGGACATATTTGAAAGTGAAAGGTATTTTGACTACATAGATATTAAATGTTTCCGTGATTATCTGGTTAAGTTAAGGCTTGGTGTCCTACCCATTGGTGCATCTGTTTTTCG
Source organism: Oncomelania hupensis (assembly GCA_036898135.1). NCBI lineage: Eukaryota > Metazoa > Mollusca > Gastropoda > Littorinimorpha > Pomatiopsidae > Oncomelania > Oncomelania hupensis. The sequence continues at coordinate 30,313,454 of CM072513.1, forward strand.
AAAAACGTTTGGCAATCACTTGAACGATAATAAGTGTAAACTTTGCAGAATAGAAGAAAACGAGGATCATATTTTATTTGTGTGTCCATTATACACCAATTTAAGACAGAAATATCTGAATGTAAGGCATCAGTCGTACATTAACTACATACGTAATGGATCTGTGTCAGACACTCGCAAACTTGGTGTTTTTTTATTCAATGCAATGAAGATCAGACAGGGGGTTGTGGAATGCCTTGAAAATATTGTTTAATGTGTAGAACGAGTCTGCTTTATATTCAGTGCTTCTATAGTGAATATTTATATTACGTTATTAATACGTTGTGGTACAATTGTTTATAATGTTTACGGACCCAAACTAGGGGCCGGTGGCCTATAGTAATTAAACTTTGTTCTTGTTCTTGTTCTTGTTCCTCGAACCAGGTATAACTGGTTCTACCTAACGGTTCTGTGTTCTGATGGGCGGAAAAATCGGATTGGCTGTAAAATCGATGCGCTCTGACGTACGCTGCGATGATGTCACTACACGGCGCTCGCGTCAAGCTACAACTGTGTTACATTGAGTAAACAAGGCAAAGCTATAGGGCTGTGTAAAACTGCCTCTTGTTACAATCGTGCCTGTCATCTCTCCCGTTGAAATAAAGCTTGTGGCCTTTGTTGGCGTTGTTTCACCTAGGCCTCTTCAGCGCAATTCGCTGATATCTAAAATGTTCCATCGATATTGGTCCAGCTCGTGGGCCAGTTCTTCTAATTTTCCCCCGCAGTTAGGGTCCTAACATTTTAGGCTCCCATGACGATGTTGTCTCTCATGCGGATCTTGCTAAGTTGTCCATCAGTAACACACATATCACCTTCGTCCTGGTGGCCAACGGAAGGCGCGGTCCTTGGTGACCCGGGCGAAGACAGATCCGGTATGGAGTGAGTGGTTCTTTTCATCATACGGTGTGTCTTGGGCAAGAAAGACCTGGCGGGGCCCAATCCTCTCCAGGTTGGCCACAGCCGAAATTCACGAGTACAGTGTGGCTCGTCTTGTCCCCGAGCACGTTGTCGTTGAACCTGTAGTAACATGAGGTTCCTCCGTCCTGACCGGTAACTTCTGCGTCGTAAACTTTCACTAAGTGATGCCGTGCTGACATTACCCCTGTTAGTCGCCTCTTACGACACGCCGGGGAAGTTTCGGTCTTTTCTAAGTAGTGCCCGAACCCACGGGCATAATAATGCTCAATACAGAATATCATGGCCGGAAACGGTCCGTTCAACCATAGATGGTATTGTAATGTCTCATATTCGGCTAGATATTAGAGTTTAATTGTGCTTTTATGTCAGTATATCAATTGAAAAGTTTAAATAAACGGAAATTGGAGGATCAGTTCGTTCAGTGTTGTCAGCAGGATGTGTTTACTAATAAGTTATGTGTAACAAGTAAGATATTCAAACATGATTTTTGTTTTCAAAAATACCTTGCATGTTTATGGAACAATATGCGGAGAAACTTTATACAATTCATATTGAATTGTAAGCGTTTGCAAGTGCAGCAGCTTACATTACATGATTATTGCTTTAGGTCCAGCGGACTCTTCCGAGCCAAATCAGGACCGGACAATCCCCAATCCGTATAAAAGATCTGCTGAAACAACCCTAGTGGTAAAACTGAAAGCTCTCCACCAGCCAGTCACTTTACAATAAAAACAACCCACGCAGGGGACGCTGAGGCAGTACTTTAATTTATCGAACCTCCGTTTACAAAAACAAAATAGAATACAAACATCATTATAAATTATCAACAAAACTCATACATATAAAATGCCTACATTGCTAAATAATAACATCATAGGAAGCCCTAGTGACCACCTGGCAGAAAGCGTCCAATATTCCCAAGCTGATCCAACAGACCTCACACACAAACAAGGAGTCTTGTCCCGGAAGAGTTTTCAAGAAAAAGGTAGGTGACTGGTCTAGCGAAGAAGAAGATAGTATAGCAGATTGATAGAACAGAGCAGGAATTAGAAAGGGCAAATGAGAAAGACAGCAACAGTGGGAATTTAAAGCACTACATTTCCAGAAAGTGGGGATACTATTTATACTGAAACCCCCGGCACCTCAACGGGGGTAGTGCAGCAGCTGAGATACTCGAATGTCTTGAGATATAAGAAAGAGTCTGCAGGTTGTGTAACATGAAAGAAATTGACGATGGGTTCCATGATCATTTTTCTTATTGCTTACTGCTTAATTCCTTGAATTCCGCGTGGAACAAAGGGCCTCCACAACAGTTCTCCAGCGCACTCGGTTCTGGGCAGCCTTTTTCAGTTCACCCCATGACAGGTTGCAGCTCTTCATCTCCTCCTCACAGGAACGCTTCCAGGTCGTCTTGGGACGACCAACCTTCCTCTTCCCCTGAGGATTCCACTGTAGGGCCTGCCGTGTGATGTCCCGTTGGGGTTTCCGCAAAGTGTGTCCCACCCAGCGCCACTTCCGCCTGGCAATCTGCCGGTCGATGGGGTCTTGATTCGTCCGCTGCCACAGGTCCGTGTTCTTTACTTTGTCCGTCCATCTGATCTTCAGGATGTTCCGAAGACAACCATTGATGAACACTTGGAGCTTCTTTGTCAAGGTGTTGGTGACTCTCCAGGACTCTGAGCCGTAAAGGAGAACGGACTTCACATTGCTGTTGAAGATCCGCAGTTTGGTCCGGAGAGAGAAAGATGTAGATCTCCAAAGTGGTTTCAAGGTGACAAATGCGAATCTTGCTTTCCCAATTCTGGCTTTGATGTCCTCGTCAGAACCACCTGTTGCTGTTACAATGCTACCCAGGTAGGTGAAGGAGGTAACTTCTGTTAGGTTGCTTTCTCCAATGGTGATTGGTTGCTGCTGTCTTTTAAACAGGGCCATGGTTTCAGTTTTCTCCAGGTTGATCTGAAGTCCAGTTTTCAAGGCTTCTTGAGCAAGGTTGTTCGTTTTTTGCTGCATCTGCTGGCGTGTCTGGGACATCAGGCACAAGTCATCGGCGAAGTCTAGGTCCTCAAGGAACTGGGTCAAGGACCACTGGATTCCGGTTCTTCCTTGCCTGGTTGTCTGTCGCATCACCCAGTCGACCACTAGCAAGAAGATCATTGGGGATAGCATGCATCCTTGACGAACGCCTGTGGTCACTTCGAAGTCCGCAGTCAGTTTGCCGTTATGTATGACTTGGCAGGTAGCATCTTCATACAGATCCTGGATCAGGGTTATGAAGGTTTGGGGGATTCCGTAGTGATGGAGCAGCCACCAGATGGTTTCTCGGTCTATACTATCGAACGCCTGTCGGAAGTCGATGAAGTTGAGGTACAACGTTGACTGCCATTCCACGGATTGTTCTATGATAATACGGAGTGTTGCTATCTGGTCCGTACAGGACTTGTCTTTCCTGAACCCAGCCTGTTCTGGTCGGAGTTTCTCGTCCACTGCATCTTTCAGTCGATCGAGGATGATGCGAGTCAGTACTTTGCTGGGTACGGACAAAAGCATAATGCCGCGCCAGTTCTTGCAGGCGCCTAGATCTCCTTTCTTGGGGAGTTTTACCAAGTGTCCCTTTTTCCAGTCGGGTGGCACTTTTCCTTCCTTCCAGATCCTCTGCAGTAGTGGCAGCAGCATGTTAGCTGTAGTTGAAAGGTCCACTTTTAGGGCCTCTGGGGGTATTCCATCTGGTCCTGCTGCTTTTCCGTTTTTTAAGGTTTTCAGGGCTTTAATTACTTCTGTTTTGGTAGGGTGGTTGGTGTTGACTTTAAGTGGTGAGTCTGCCGGCGGGATGTCTGTTCTCACGGACGGCGGGGGTCTGTTCAAGAGTTCTTTGAAATGTTCAGCCCATCGCTGTCTCTGGTCTTGTTCCTTGCTGAGAAGGTTACCTGTACTATCTTTAACTGGCCTATCTGTGTTTGTTTTCTTACTTGAGAGAGTCCTAGTGACCTTGTACAAAGTGCTAAGGTCTCTCTTTTCTGCCGCCTGCTCTGCCTCCATTGCCAGCTCATCGTAAAAGAGTCTCTTATCTGTCCTAGCACTTTTCTTGACTTCCTTGTTCACCATAGTGTACTCCATTCGCAGAGTTTTCTTTTCCTCTGTATTTTGGCTGCAGTTGATTTTCTGCTTGATTCCTTTTCGGTTTTCTATCAGTGTCCATGTGTTGCCAGAGATCCATTCCTTTGTTGTTCTTTCTCTTTTTCCCAATACCTCTTGACATGTGCCTGCGAGTGTATCTCGTATGGACCTCCAGTGTTCTTCCAAGGGGGTTTCTTCAGTCAGCATTTTCAGGGCTTCAAATTTGTTTTTCAAAAAGATAGAGAAAGTGTCCTTGTGCTCTTTCTCCTTCAGTCGCTGGGTGTTAAACTTGACATGTGTGCGGTCTGCTGTGTCTCTGAAGGCCCTCAACTTGATCTTGACAGACCCGGTCACCAAATGGTGGTCCGAGGCCACGTCGGCTCCTCGCTGAGATCTTGTATCTAAAAGGCTTCTTCTCCATTTCCTAGCTATTGTGATGTAGTCTACTTGGTTTTTGGTGTTGCCGTCAGGTGAGATCCAGGTTTCTTTGTGGATGTCCTTGTGTTGAAATACACTGCCGCCTATGACTAGGTCATTGAAAGCGCAGAAATCTGTAAACAGCTCACCGTTCTCGTTCATTTCACCCAGGGCTTGTGTTCCCATCACAAGTTCTTTCCCAAGGTTGTCTTTCCCTATCTTGGCGTTCATGTCGCCCATGAGGATTTTGATGTCTCTCTTCGGGGCCTCATTGACTACTGACTGGAGAGTGTTGTAGAACTGTTCCTTTGCTTCTTCCTCAGCCGTGTTTGTGGGTGCGTAGCACTGTATCACCGTTACTTTCCCCCCTTTAGAATTGAATCTTGCGGTCATCATTCTCTGATTAATTGGCTGCCATTCTATAAGGGCTCTGGCAGCTGCTGGAGACAACATGATGGCGACTCCCTCGCTGTGGATGTGGTTCTCTTCTGTATGCCCAGAGTAAAGGATTTTCTCTCCGCTGGCAAGTGTTGTCATGCCAGACCCGTTCCATCTGCTCTCACAAATTCCTAGTACTTGAATATTGTATTTCTGCATCTCTCGTGCTACTTGAGCTGCTTTTCCAACTTCATACATTGTTCTCACGTTCCAGGTTCCAATTTTGGTTTTTGCCTTCATCGTCAGGAGATTCGTCAGCTGGCTGGCTTCCGTGAGGCTTTCACCATCCTGCGTCATCTGTCCTCCTGAAGAGGCATCTCCCTGAATCAGGCGCTGGTGGTTGTTTTCTTCTGTTGTTTCGGTTTCTGTAGCAAGAGTGGTTTCACGGGGCAGGGTCGCTAGCCCCACGCCCAACCCTCCTCCTTTCTCATCCGGGCTTGGGACCGGCCATGGCGGAGTTATTTTTCTTATAATATTCCATTATTACACAAAACAAAATTTTGATACCAAATTATTATAACCACCGCCCAAATATACATAAAAGTAATGATCTTCAAAGAAGAGGAAAAATGTGTGTCTATTTATTATAATTTTTTCACCGTTCAGATACTATGATTAGATTAAATAAACTATTTTTGTATTTTAATTTTCTTCCCTCACTTTCATAATTATAAGGTGTGGGTTTTTTCCTGTCAAAATTGGTATATTATTCAAATTGTGTACATATTGTATTCAATACATGGAATAATGTGATCATAGCTCTTTGATCTCCCTTTGTCTATGACGTTGTGTTTGTCCGACGTGGATAAAAGACCCCCCAGAGGCTTAGAGCCAGCTTGAAAATTCGAGTCCGTTTTCTTTTGTATACAGTTTAACAAAGCATCTGAACATGTTGATGAAATACACACCTCTAGATGATAGGTACAAGTTGTAGAGGCCATAGGCAGCAGAACAGATGAAAATCACATAACAGGTCAGTTGCTCCCACTTGGGTAATGGGGCTGGTACCTTTCTTCCCATCATTGTTGACACTGTACTGATTATTACAATATTGTATGATATTAAATGTCATAAGTATGTAGTATACAAGAAATCAGATAATATAATGTTCATGACGACGACGACGACGACGATGAGGATGATGAGGATGATGATGATGTCTATTGTTTCTGTCAATGTTACACAGCAATACCTACCTATAATTCAGCTGGCGAATCCAACGGGAGCGAGTTCATAAATAAGATTTCAACGTGTACATGTAAGTATATAATCATCTTAAGACAACGATACTGATTGGCTGAATCAATTGGTTTAAAGTCAAGATGTCCTCAAACGTTAAGTAAGTGATACCGTAATTACAAGATCTAAAATGAATGCAATCTTTATTGACACCTACTATAGTGAGGTCAGTTAAGTGATACCAGCTGTTGCCCTGCTCGATTCTTAACAATATAGCATTTTGCCTGTTTGCTTTGAATGTCAAGACATAGAGTGATGTGTGAAACAGGTTAGGTTGTCTTAGGAATACGTCACAATTGAAGATTATGAAAGGTTTCTTAAAATTGAGATCAAAGTTGTACAAACATTTTAAAATGTCTTTATTACACTAAGAAATGACTAATTTGTTGAAATATTCATCATTTTTCGAGTGTAATATTTCCGAAAATGTAATCGAAATTTAGGGTCCGATCGAGCTGGATGTTGTATGCTATAGAAGTAATTAAATTGCTTACTTCCTTGGTTTAAAGAAAGAACAGAAATGTATCTTTTATAGCGCATTTACAAGCTCAGAGGGCTACTCAAAGCACTGGCCCGTCCTATCCTATCCTATCCCATAACTCGGAGATCGTAGGGGCACCACAGATGATCGTTTAACCAGCGTACTCCATCTTTCCCTGTACTCAGCAACCCTGATTGTTTCGCTCAATGTCAAACCAGTCCATTCTCGAATGTTGCCCTCCCACGTCTTTTTCTGTCTTCCTCTTCTTCTACCTCCTTGCACTGTGCCTTGCTGGATGGTCTTTGCAAGACCTGATGATCTGGTGACCTGGCCATACCATCGACGTTTCCGTTTTTTTCACCACTGTGAGCAGGTCATCGTGTTGTCCAATGGCTTGTGTGATGGTCTGTCGGACTTCGTCGTTGGTGATGTGCAGTGTATAGGAAATGCCCAGAAGTCTTCTGTAGCACCTCATCTCCATGCTTTGTATTCTTCGTTGGAGATCTGTTGTGAGGGTCCATGTTTCGCAAGCATATAGGAAGATGGAGATGATAAGGGAGCGCAGCAGCCTTACCTTGGAATGTAGACTGATGGTCCTGTCTTTCAAAATTGGCTTCAACCTCGCCAGGGCAGCAGTTGTTTGTGCGATCCTGGAGAGGACTTCCTGTCGGGACCCATTGTCTGATAAAATGGCTCCTAAATATTTGAAGCTATGCACTGTGTTGAGGGATTGGCCTTGGACTTTGATGTCCGTGTTGATGCCATTGGTGTTGTTCGTCATCATTTTGGTCTTCTCTGCACTTATTTCCATTCCATAGGCACTGGAGGTGGTGTCAAGCCTCTGTACCAGCTGTTGAAGTTCTTGTTCCTCTCCAGCCAATCCATCAATGTCATCCGCAAAACGAAGGTTGAAGATTGCTCTACCCCCTATGCTGACTGTGCCTTCATGATCTACAAGGGCATCTGACATGATGCGCTCTAGGAAGATGTTGAGGAGTGTTGGAGAGAGTACGCATCCCTGACGCACACCGATTGTTGTTTTGAACCAGTTTCCGATGGCATGGAGGACTGCCCTTGTAGCCTTGTCATACAGGTTTTTGATGACTTTTTGTACACTCTTATGGTTGCCCACAGAGCTGCATGCCAGACTCGGTCAAATGCCTTTTTGAAGCCCACGAACACATGATATAGATGTTGTTGGTGTGGTAGGTATTTCTCGCAGATTATTCTGAGATTGAAAATCTGTTCAGTGGTTCTTCGCCCTGCCCTAAATCCTGCTTGCTCTTCAGCTATGATTTGTTCAGCTTGGGGTTTCAACCTGTTCAGTATTATTTTCAGGAGGACCTTACTGGGATGGCTGATGAGGCTGATGGTGCGGCAATTTTCACATTCCTGAAGGTTACCTTTTTTGGGAAGAGTGATGACAAGCGACTGGGTCCATGGTGTAGACCACTCCCCACTCTGCCAGATCTTGTTACAGATAATGGTGAGTGCGTCGATCATAGCTTCTCCTCCTGCTTGAAGCAGTACCGCGGGTATGTTGTCCACTCCCGCTGACCTCCCCTTCTTCAGCGATTGCCCTGCTGCCTCAACTTCTTCTCGGAGAATTGGGAGGATTTCTTTTTCTTGTTCTCTGTTCTCTGGACATGCTAGAACTGATGGGTCTCCGTTTGGTTTGTGGTTGTAAAGGTCAGAGCAGTATTCTGTCCATCTGTCCAAGACTTCTTGTTCTTCTGTAAGGCATTTGCCAGACTTGCTTTGGATCGTGGAGACCTTGGTCTGTTTAACACTTGTCAGCCGCTTCACAGTCCGGTAAGCCTTCTTGCTGCTGTTCTTGTTCAGACTGTTCTCTATTTCCTGGCATTGATCTTCTATCCAATTTCTCCTTTGCTGTGCGCATGCCTTTTCGGATTTCATTGTTGATTTTTTCGGTAGGTATCAGCTCCCTGTGAGGTGTTCTTTTTCTTTTTCATCTCTCGTCGTTTATCACACAAGTCCAAAAGTTCAGGTGTGATTCACAGCTTCTTCTTTGACCGGTGCTTTTCAAGGATCTCCGTGGCGGCATCTGTCACAGCTAAAATGAAGGTGGTGGTCATGGTGTTGACATCTACTTCATCAGCTCTCAAAATGAGCAATGGTGCAAATTTCCCTCCAATTGGGGCCTGAAATATTTCTGCAACCTCCCGGTCTTGCAGTTTGTCCCGGTCGAACTTCGGTCTAGAGCACTTTGCTGTGTTTACTCTCTTCAAGTGAAGCCGGAAAGACATCATCACAAGATCGTGGTCACTACCGATGTCTGCTCCTGCAAAAGTGCGTGTCCTGCCAATGTTGATGCTTGATCTGAAGCGTTTCTTGTCCATGATGTAGTCGATCTGGTTGTGATGCTCCCCGCCGGGACTGTGCCATGTCCATCGTCTGGATTTTTTGTGGAGACCAAGCGTGTTTTCAAATTTTCAAATTCAGTGTGTTCTGATGGTTTAGAACTCCTTTAAGGTGCACGGCAACAAACTTACCTGCATGTCTGAGAATCTTTTCATGAAGCCGTCACTGTCTACAAGGTAGTTCAGTTGATGCCCCGTCTTTTTTGCATTTCCAAAACCATTTACATAAACATTTAAAATGAGTCGAAGGTCTTAATTTTTTTAGGTGGTGTTGTTGACAAAACCTTTCACATTCAATAGTATGATCATAGAAGAGTTTAATAAAACTTATTCCTGAGATGAAAGCTATCGAGTGAGCGTCTAAGCAGCTTAAAAAGACTATCGGTTCCTCGATTACTATCACCTCGTGAGTCTATAGCAAAGAAGTCCCAGTTACAGTCTTCAAACGTCGCCCAGTACCACATGTACACGCAGGTCTTCTAAAGAAGATAAGCCACGCTGTGCTTCTGTTCTAGCAGACGATCATTTGAACGTTCACACGCAACGTTTATTTTCAAATTTTGCAAATATCAGAACCAAAATAGTATATGAATATATAAGCAAATTCGTACATATATATTTTAAATATCAACCTGAGGCTACCACTAATACACATAATTTTATTTATAAAGCGCATTACCAAACAATACTAACGTGCAATGGCAAAGCGAAGTATGTTGCAAAAAGCAAGTTTTTAGAAAATCGACTTTTTCTGTTTCCGCAGTATTTTGAGCTTAACCCGCACCTTTTTTTACGTAGATCTGCGGAAAATCACCAAAAAATTTTCCATGCAAAATATTACATAGGCCTACATCACATTTGCGTTTTGAAAGATATTTCGTTTTTTTCTGAAGTTACCTCAATCTCATTTTATTTTGAACACGGGAGGCTTGTTAAAAAAATGGCAAAACGAAGTATAAAATACTCAGTTTTGTCTTTGTATTTCTGACTTGGAACGCTTGCTTAAAAATCGGTAAAAGCGAGTGAGTTATACTCTCTTTTACCAAATTATTTGACTTTCCTCAGCATATTTTTAAAAACGGCAAATGTGGGCGAGTTTTTTCGAACACAAGATTACTGTGAGGATTTCTTGCTGCTTACCACAGGCGCCTGACAGCTCTCGTTTTTCTTTTAATAAAAAAACTGTATTTGTTAAATTTCATTTTTAAAACGTAAAACAAATCTTGTTATATATATAATGTTGGTTATTATTATGTATTTATTATTTATTAACTATTATTATTATTATTATTATTATTATTATTATTATTATTATTATTATTATTATTATTATTATTATTATTATTTACTCGTTTTTATATAGCGATTTTCCAGCTCAAGAGCTGCTCAAGGCGCTGGCCGATACAGGATCTAACTCAAGCCGCCCGTGGCGCCAACTTGCAGCCTTCGGGCGCATCGTAATAACGCCCTAGACAACTGAGCACAATCCTGGGCAGCCAGGGATGGGGGAGAATGACCTAGGTGCATGCTGGGTGTGTTCTTGTCACCGGCACTCACCCGTCTAGGACATGAGCGTCAGGATCTTTAAAGTCCGTTATGGTGGAAAGTATGCGACACAGATTAGACTAGACCTTGGTTTATACTCTCATCCGAATACATAATTTGGGCTAATATTTAACTGATTTGTAAAAATGTTTCTTTGACTGTAATAATTATCTTTTTTTCACTAACAGTCAAACTCGCAGTTTACATGATTGTGTATAGTCCTATTCATGCAAGCCTGTGCATGTGTAATAAAAAAAATGCAGTTAGTTTTTATTTCATATAGATTAGACGACTTAATTGATCTAATTATTATCTCCACAAATCAGTTCCGATATTTAGACCTAAACTTTAATGGAAACCTGTCAATTTCATGCGCTCTTTTTCTTTCTTTGTTTCTTTTTTATGTCTGAATTTTATTAGAGAAGGAAGTTGCACGTATACTCAGAATGCAATGACTTTTTAAAGATATTATAATCATAAATGGAGAATTCTGATTTGGGTTCTTTTAATCAGCCTGCTGTTGTACTCTGCATACACACATACACACACAAACATATATTCTGAGAAAGAAATACAGAGATGGATAATTTTTTTAAATACATGTATATTACTGAACACAAAAATTAGTTTCAATAAATATTTTATTAGATGAAAACCAAGACACAAGATTTTTTTTTTAATTACTCTCGTTTGCACACTAACGTGCACCATAGCATCTATGTTGGTGTTTCACTTAAAAAAATTAGAAAGGGTGAAAGAAATGCCAGGTTTATTGTATATCTTGAAACAAAATGTTTTGTGTTCAAAGCTGATTTTTAGATACAATACTAACATTTATATTGAATGCAATTTACCAATCTGCCCGTTATTAAGACAGTTCACATAGGAGGTTTCAAAGCTGTAAATACTTTATTTTGTCCTCAATAAAATTATTTTGTAAAAAAAAGTTAACAACGACATTAAAACAAAAATCAACCTTCCTAGTATTTTGTACCTGCATAAATATAATATGAAAAATTAATAACATAAAAATAGTGTATTGATATATTTACAATACTGCTTTTTGTCCCTTTACTTCATTTCTTGTTCTTGTGGGAATATTCTTCAATAAAGCAAAAGCAAAAAACTTTATTTATTTATTTATTTATAATATGTGTCTGAATATCACAACCATGAATCCTTCCTTATCAAGAGCACAGACATGCAGATTACTTTTACACAGCAACATAGTCAATAACAACAATAAAGACCAATCTATTGTCACGACTTACCAGAACAGCCAGCATCGAGGAGAGAGTCAAGTTCTTGTTCTGGCTTGAACAATTGTCTACCCAGATGTTAATTGTGTCAGCTGATTCAGAGTACCACTTGATAGCTTGCTCGTACGCACTCGCCACATCAGCAGCCGTCCGAACTTCTAAATGATTTGCAAATTGTTGTTATGAAGCTATCAGAATTGTACCCTAAGGTGGCAATAAAAAAATTTGTGCACACCTTAATTATTTGTCCATTTGACATCAGTGAAAAAGATCTACTGTCTGTATTCGCTTTGGAGATCTGCTACGAGTTGGCGATCTTCGCTCAATGCACTGCTGCACGGGTAGGGTTCTATATGCCACGGGACCTATATGCCACGGGACCTATATGCCACAGGCCCTATATGCCACGTTCTATATGCCACGGGACCTATATGCCACGGGACCTATATGCCACAGGCCCTATATGCCACGGGACCTATATGCCACAGGCCCTATATGCCACGGAACCTATATGCCACAGGCCCTATATGCCACGTTCTATATGCCACGGGACCTATATGCCACGGGACCTATATGCCACAGGCCCTATATGCCACGTGCTGTTATTGTTGTTGTTGTTGTTGTTGTTGTTGGTGATAGTGGTGGTGGTGGTGGTGGTGGTGCTCACATTGTTGTTTAGGTTATTGTTGTTGTGATGTTACTGTTGTCATTGTTGTTGGTGTTGTTATGGTGGTGGTGGAGGTGGTAGTAGTAGTAGTAGTAGTAGTAGTAGTAGTAGTAGTAGTAGGAGTAGTAGGAGTAGTAGGAGTAGTAGTAATAGCAGTAGTATTAGATGTAGCAGCAGCAGCAACAGCAGCAGTAGCAGTAGCCGCAACAGCAGTAGTAGTAGTAATAGTAGCAACAACAGCAGTACAAGCAAGAGCTGCTCCAAAAGGGACCAGTACACCCCATAAAGGTGGCCTTCGACTAAAGGAACTTCCAAGCACAAATGTTTTCTTAGAAAGCTCAAGATGTTTTGAACTGTATGACCTAGAAGCAGTGACCTTGAACTTCTGGAATGATCTTGTGACAGTAAGTACTAACCCACAAGCAAAATCTCGGGTCAGTCAGTCCACAAACACCAGAGAAAAGCCCAAGGTCATGTTTTGACCATGGTGACCTAGCTGTAACCTTAAACTCTGGGATAATTATGGACAGTCACAAGTAAGCCGCACACAAAATCTAAAGTCAGACGGTCCACAAACCGTCAGACAGAGAACATCAAACATCAAATGAAAACTTTATGCAAGAACAAAGCAATTTCCCTCCATTAGACGTTAAATCCTAGTTTTAAATTTGACTTATAATTTTTCTTGTATTAACACTAATTTACAAATACGTTTACAAAAACATACCAGAAGATTAATCATAAATTGTTGTTGTCGTTGTTGTTGTTGTTATTGTTGTTGTTGTTGTCGTTGTTGTTATTGTTGTTGTTGTTCTTTTTCTTCTTCTTATTGTTCTTCTTCTTGTTCTTCTTCTTCTTCTTCTTCTTTCCCACCCTCTTCCCCCATTCTTCTTCTTCTTCTTTTTTCTTTTTACGTCACCTCGCATTTCTTTTCGAGATTTTGAACTCAGGTCAAAGACCTTATGTCATTAACGAGATCGTACCCACGACAAAGAGTTCATGTTCTCCGCGAGGTCATAACCAGTGCAAAGACCTTTCACGTCTGCAGCCACAAAACACCTAAGACTACGTCATTCACAAGATCGTAACTAGGGCAAACTTGTCCACACAATTAATCCAGCGACGATTTATTTTAAACTTTGTAAATAAATCGTTCTTATATTGCGCTTTTTTTAGCTCTAGAGCTGCTCAAGGCGCTGGCTGATACAGGAAATTAATCAAGCCGCCCGAGGCGCTTTTGCTGCGGAGCTATCATTAAAATCAACATTGTTGTTATCAATAGGTGCATAAGCCAACGAATGGATCTATTTATATTAAAGAAGGTTATTTTTGTTATAGCGTTTTATCCTTGTAGAGCAAAAGTGATTGTTAATTTTAAAAGGACCTGTTACTCTGGACTGTGTATCCTTGGGGCATTGCATTTTACAGTTGGACTTGACTTTGTCGGATGTCGGATGTGTCGGGGTGTCGGATAGCGCAGTGGTTGGAGCACTCGCTACTGTGTCGCAAGTTATGCACCGTCCAGTGCGGTTAACACTTGGATGGGTGACCGCAACGTGAAGCGACAAATAACAACGCCCCCAGTTGACTCAACTGTGATTGGGTACCTACTCTCTTGAGGGTGGGGAAGGTAAAGCAGCGAGGGAGAGAGATGGGGATCACCCTCATTACGCTGGCCCAAGATAAGTGTGATCTCCAACATCACGCTCTCCTACGGACACAAGGCTATGGGACTACCTTTACCTTTTTACCTTTTGCTTGACTTTGTGATCTGTTAAACTTCGGAAGAACCTTGGTGACACTAGGTCTTTGCCCGGCAACAGGTTATTGTGTCCATCGACCTTCACGAGGCTCTCTCTCTCTTTCTCCCTCTCTCTCTCTCTCTCTCTCTCTCTCTCTCTCTCTCTCTCTCTCTCTCTCTCTCTGTGTGTTTGGGTGTGTGCGTGTGTAAATATGTCTTTCTATCACTCATGATCAAACGCATACGAATCCAAACTAAGTAATTATATTGCGCTCGAGAGTTCCCTTCCGTCTATCAGCACTATGAAATATGCCTACTGATTGCCATTCACTTCTGTGTACGTGTTTGCCATCTCTCTGTTATGTGTCTAACGCTCAGGGTGCCTAAACTTAATCCTTGCATTGCAGGGAGTCTTTCATACCATGGTGTCTGAACTTCATTCCGCGGTGTCTGAACTTTCATTCCATGGTATTCCATGATGTCTAAATTTCATTCCGTGGTGTCTAAACTTTCATTCCATGGGGCCTAAACTGTCAGTCCAGTTCAGCTTGGTTCAGTATTTTAATTTTACGTCTGTACACTCTAGGTGCATGACATTAGACAATAAAACTAAAATATAGTAAAATCATAACAATCTATTAACTAAAAATAAAATTACAACAATCCAACAACTGGTGACTTTAAGATAACATCAACAATTATAGCGATATCTGGATGGGAATGACCTGTTAACTGTCATAGTGGGTCTATTGTTGCTGGGCTCTGCACAATGGAATGCTATTACCCACTCGTCTTAAGTCGATGGGGATCGCTAGTAAATCTCCCTGTGACTCTACTTAATACATTTATTTGTTTAGATTGGTCTGTGTTTAGGCTGGGGTACAGAGATAGAAAGAAAAATGGTAAAAGATCACTGTCACACTAGCTCTCACACGGCTATGAAACATAGGTAGTCCAGCCACTTGATAACAGTAAATATCACACATTTATTTCCTCTACTCTATACACGATCTGCTAAGTACGATACTAGCTTAAAAGTTCAAATGTTTCTTTGACTGGTTCGCTTCTTGATAGTTCTATGCAGCTACTGTAACATCATCGGGCACTGGATGCTTTCTGCCCTAAAGGTCAGAGTTCTGGAAGAGTGGACTACTGTGGTCCTTTGATACAGGTTTGGTGCACTGGTACTGTGTACTTAGCTCAGTGTCCGAAGAGCTGTTTTGTGGTTGCTTCCTTGATAAGCTGTGTTGTTGTGGATTCTTCTCCTTGTTTCTAGATTGGTGGGCTTCTCTTCGCTCATTGCTTGATCAGCCGCTGTAGGCCAACTTTCAGTGAAGACCTTTTCTTGCCTTTCGCCTGGTTGGGCTCACGATACGATGCCTGTTCGTCTATAACATATGAGACGAAATTCTGCACAACCCTGTATTCTAGGTGTGTGCAGAGCATCTTACTGAAGGCTGAAGAAGCCCTGAGTATTATAAGCGACGAACATTCTGCTAATTCCGTGGTCCACTGGAATCTCCACTCTAATTTCCTATACATAGATAAATATAAATCATGGCTAACTATACACATAGAGAGTTAATTAATATTGTACACATTCTCTGGTACAGCCACTGGTCTGCAAGCATACATATAGGTTAAACAACAGTGGGTCCGTAAGGTATATAACATGGCCTTGGCCGGTCATGTTCGCCACGTGGTCATGCAACGTTGGACTGACAATTCAATTCTAATCATGGCAAATTTCATAAACATAATTCAACAATAATATGAAGACATCACGATGAAACAAAAGTATGTTCATTTACCTTTTTGACAATGTCAGGCCATGGCTAAGCTAGTTGAATCGAGTTTTCAACAAGTCCTGCTTTCCTGGTCTATGGAGAGATTTCTGCTAGAGCATAGCTGTGTACTCTAGGCAGTTTGAATGCAGAATGACTCTCCTAAGCTGTCTGCCTGAACCAGGTAGAACCGGTATACCTAATCTCTCTCTGTCCCGATTGGCTGTAAATTCGATGAGCTCTAACGTAAGCTGGATGATGTCACTATACTGCTCTATCGTCCGTATAGCAGAGTGTAGCACACATCATTAACTTCTGTCGTCTGCTTCAGTGTAACATTAACCATAGTGTTTTAACTGACTAAACAGGGCAAAAACTTAAAATGTGCTGTGTTTAAATCTCGGCTCTTGTTACAGGCTCCCTCAACTTAAAAAAGGCGATGACTACTGGATTGTCTTGTCTTGTCTTGTCTTTCCGTAGGCGCCCACAATCATACTTGTTGATTATACTGGCACTATGAGGGTTTTGCACATGTTTCACAAAGGCCGTTCTCCTAGTTCATGGACAGTCCAGATCTGATAAGTGACAGAGGGATTTGGGAGGGGGGGGGATGGGGGAAGGAGTTGTAGTGTTGTTGAGTAACTACCTATTCTGGTCGGTGGGAGGCTCTTGATGCAAAAGTATCAACAGTTGTGGCCTCCACTACCTCCTGGGGAAGAGCATTCCAGTCTTTTATAGTACGGGGTAGGAAAGAGGATGAACGGTACTCAGTTCGGCAGGTGATTCGACTTTTTTCTACTACAGAGCCTAGTTTAACACTGCACTATCCTAGGATCCTATTTACAAACTAGTTAAGTTGCTCTACCTGAGCTGCAATGCTATGCCAGGTAGCTATGGATACTAGTGACAGGGGTTCTACTGGACGGGGACGAAGTCTGGTGCTGTGGCGCTTAGTTGGGTTGGGTGGGCGACAGCTGATGTGTCCTCCACGAGATGACGACTGAGGTAGTCGGTTCCATGGTTCTCTTTGCCGGGGATGTACTCGATTTGGAAAGAGTATGCCTGAAGGGTGAGTGCCCATCGCATCAGGCGCGAGTTCAAGGATTTGGAGGCTGCCAGGAACGATAGTGGTTGGTGGTCCACCTGAACTGTGAAGTGGGTCCCATACAGGTAGAGTTGAAACTTCTGTATGGGCCAGACCAGTCCAAGGCATTCTTTCTCCGACGTGGCGTAGTGTGTCTCGGCGGGTCTCAGTTTTCTGCTGGCGTAGGCGACAGGGAATAGCGTCTCCGTGTTCTTGGGGTCGCGCTGTAGCAGTACTGCTCCGAGGCCTAAGTCTCTTGCGTCGGTGTGTAGAACGAAGGGCTGCGTCATATCTGGTAGGTGGAGTACTGGCGCCGATGTCATTTTGTCCTTGAGGGTTTGGAATGCTGTCTCGCATTCGGCTGTCCAAACGACTTTGTCCGGGGCGGTTTTCCGGGTTCCATTGGTTAGTGGCACTGCGATGCTGTTGTAGTTGGGGATGAACTTCTGATAGAAGCCGCAGAGCCCCAGAAACGACTGCACTTCCTTTTTGGTCTTGGGCATAGGAGCGTCAAGCAGACGTTTCACGGTCTTTTCTACAGGTCGCAGGCTTCCTTGACTGATGGTGTGTCCCAGAAATTCTAATTCAGTGAATCCAATCTGATACTTGGTGGGTCGTGCCGTCAATCCAGTGTCTCTGAGGCGGGCGAGTAGTCGTTGTAGGAGAGTGACATGTTCCTCCCACGTAGGTGTTGCGATAAGGATGTCGTCCATAAACGAGTGTAGGTGCTCGTTGCTCAGGGATGCCAGGAGTTTCCGCATCATGGCGCTAAAGATGCTGGGTGCGTTGTGTAGTCCGAAGGGAAGTACGTTGAACTCGAAGTGTCCTTCCATGGTGCTAAACGCTAGGTACTTTCGGACTTGTGGTTGTACTGGTATTTGATAGTACCCTTTGCTGAGGTCGATGCGTGAGAAGTACTTCGCTCGCTGTAGCTTGGCAAATAGGTCGGTCTAGTCCGGGAGTGGTTCTGGCTGAAACTGCGTTACGGCATTCAGAAATCTTAAGTCGATGCACAGTCGATGCTCTCCGTTGGGCTTTCACAACAATACCGTGCCTGCGCTGTAGGATGAAGTAGACGCTGAGATGATTCCGGCTGCCAGTAAGGTGTCTATCTCTTCCTTGATGGCTCGCTGCTGTGACAGTGGCATCGGGTAGAGCTTCTGACGGACGGGTGTTGGGTCGGTCACCGTTAGGGTTACTTCGACGAGGTCTGTCCTTCCTGGTCAGTCTGTGAGCACAGACCTGTAGTACTTGCTGTTGCTGTTTGGCGGCTAGGTCTCCGTTGAGTATCACATCCTTGTGAGTCTCTTTGTAATGCAGGGGATACTCTACTGCATTTGTCTCCATGCTGTCTCCTTCCTCCGCAATGGCGATGGCTAGCAAGTTGTGAGTGCTGGGGGTCGCTGGTCGGTCCGTGTATTTCTTGAGGAGATTGATGTGGTGGTATCGGGCTCTCCCGTTTACCTCTACTTGGTAGACTGTATTGAATCTCTTGGTAGTCACCCGGTACGGTCCTCTCCAAGCGAAGTCCAGCTTATTGGTTCCACTTGGAAGTAAGAGTAGCACTTGATCGCCGACTTGCAGTTCTCGGTCCTTCGCGTGGCGGTTGTAGTACTTCGCCTGCCGGGCTCTTGCCTTCTTCAGTGCTTCACCAGCTTTCTTCCACGTTGCTTTGAGGGTTTCCTGCAGGTCTGCGACGTACTTGGTGGCACCTCTGGGTGTGTCGTCTATCTTGGCTTCCGTCCAACTTCTGCGTAGTGCTTCTAGCGGTCCCGATAGTGGTCTGCCGAAAAGCAATGTTGACGGGGTGTAACCTGTGGCTGCATGGGGCGTTTCTCGATACGCGAACAGTGCCGCATTCACGTAGGTGAGTGAATCTGCAATCTTCCTGGTGTCGACCGCGGGGAACGGGACTGCAGACTTCAATGAACAGAATCAGGACCTTTTTTGGGAATGCGCTATATAAAAACAATAATAAAAAAAATAAAAATTAATCAATTCAATTGCCTGCCTACATACATGCTCTACAGCAAAGGAGAAATTGATGGAAGATCAGTGCCAGGAAATAGAGAACAGACTGAATAAGAACAACAGCAAGAAGGCTTACCAGACTGTGAAGCGGTTGACAAGTGTTAAACAGTCCAAGGTCTCCATGATCCAAAGCAAGTCTGGCATATGCCTTACAGAAGAACAAGAAGTCTTGGACAGATGGACTGTGTACTGCTCTGACCTTTACAACCACACACCAAACGGAGACCCATCAGTTCTAGCATGTCCAGAGAACAGAGAGGAAGAAGAAATCCTCCCAATTCTCCGAGAAAAAGTTGAGGCAGCAGTGCAATCGCTGAAGAAAGGGAAGTCAGCGGGAGTGGACAACATACCCGCGGAACTGTTTCAAGCAGGAGGAGAAGCGATGATTGACGCACTCATCATTATCTGTAACAAGATCTGGTTGAATGGGGAGTGGCCTACACCATGGCCCAGTCGCTTGTCATCACTCTTCCCAAAAAAGATAAGCTTCAGGAATGTGAAAATTACTGCACCATCAGCCTCATCAGCCATCCCAGCAAGGTCCTCCTGAAAATAATACTCAACAGGTTGAAACCCCAAGCTGACAAATCATAGCTGAAGAGCAAGCAGGATTCAGGGCAGGGTGAAGTACCAGTGAACAGATTTTCAACCTTAAAATAATCTGCGAGAAACACCTACAGCATCAAAAACATCTATATCATGTGTTCATAGACTTCAAGAAGGTGTTTGACCGAGTCTGGCATGCAGCTCTGTGGGCAACCTTGAGAGTGTACAACATCAGCCCTAAAATTATTGAAGTCATCAAAAGCCTGTATGACAAGGCTACCAGTGCAGTCCTCCACAACAACGCCATCGGAAACTGGTTAAGAACAACAATCGGTGTGCGTCAGGGATGCCTACTCTCTCCAACACTCTTCAACATATTCCTAGAGCGCATCAGTTCAGATGCCCTTGCAGATCACGAAGGCACAGTCAGCATAGGGGGAAGAGCAATCTTCAACCTTCGTTTTGCGGATGACATTGATGGATTGACTGGAGAGGAACAAGAACTTGAACAGCTGGTACAGAGGCTTGACACCACCTCCAGAGCCTATGGAATGGAAATAAGTGCAGAGAAGACCAAAATGATGACCAACAACACCAATGGCATCAACACCGACATCAAAATCCAAGGTCAATCCCTTAACACAGTGCATAGCTTGAAATATTTAGGAGCCATTGTATTAGACCATGGGTCCAGACAGGAAGTCCTCTCCAGGATCGCACAAACAACTGCTGCCCTGGCGAGGTTGAAGCCAATTTGGAAAGACTGGACTATCAGTCTATATTTTAAGGTAAGGCTGCTGCGCTCCCTTGTCCTCTCCATCTTCCTATATGCTTGCGAAACATGGACCCTCACAGCAGATCTCCAACAAAAAATACAAAGCATGGAGGTGAGGTGCTACAGAAGACTTCTAGGCATTTCCTATACCCAGCAAATCACCAACGACAAAGTCTGACAGCCCATCACACAAGCCATTGGACAATACGATGACCTGCTCACAGTGGTACAAAAACGGAAACTCCGATAGTATGGCCACGTCACCAGATCATCAGGTCTTGCAAAGACCATCCTGCAAGGCACTTGCAAGGAGATGCAATTAAATTAACGCTGCGGCTGCTGCTGCCGCAATTAACGCTGGTGATGCAACGGCCGCCGCAACAAACAAATGCCGCACTCAGCCAGTGGCAAAAAATAAAAAATAGGCATACCCATATCCTATAACACGCAAGCCAATACCAAACATGCGCACCCATATCTTAAACATGGACGCCCGTGTATAAAAACAAACAAACAAACACTCACACCCATATCTTAAAACATAATCTCCCCTACACAAAACATAAACGTCCGTGCACAAGACATGAACGCCCGTCTACAAACCATAAACGCCCATACACATGATCTGCACGCCAAAATACTCTTATTTACATTGAAAAAAAAACACGCATGCCTGTGCGCAATGATGATGTATGCGTGCATGTGTGAATGTCTAAACGCGCACTTAAAATACTTTGCACACACATTTTCTTTAAAACTGCACGCCAAAATACTCTTATTTACATTCAAAAAAGAAAACGCACGCCCGTGCGCGATGATGATGTGTGCGTGCATGTGCGAATGTCTGAACGCGCACTTAAAATACTTTGCACACACATTTTTTTAAGAACTGCACCTAAAAAAAACTAATATTAACGCTAAAAAAAAACCGCGGACCTGTGCGCGATGAAGGTGTTGTGTGCGCATGTATGCGTGGTGTGTGCGCATTTTTAATACTCTGCACACACATTTTGTAAACTGCACGCGAAAAAACTAATATTAACGCTGAAAAAGAAAACGCAGACCGGTGCACGATGAAGGTGTTGTGCGTGCATCGGACCCGTGCGCGATGAAGGTTTTGTGCGCGCATGTATGCGTGGTGTATGCGCATTTTTAATACTCTGCACACACATTTTGTACAACTGCATGCGAAAAAACTAATATTAACGCTGAAAAAGAAAACGCAGACCCGTGCACAATGAAGGTGTTGTGCGTGCATCGGACCCGTGCGCGATGAAGGTGTTGTGCGTGCATCGGACCCGTGCGCGATGAAGGTGTTGTGCGCGCATGTATGCGTGGTGTGTGTGCATTTTTAATACTCTGCACACATATTTTTTACAACTGCATGCGAAAAAAACTAATATTAACGCTGGAAAAAAAAAACGTGCACGATGAAGGTGTTGTGCGTGCATCGGACCCGTGCGCGGTGCGGCATTTGTTTGTTGCGGCGGCCGTTGCATCACCGGCGTTAATTGCGGCAGCAGCAGCTGCAGCGTTAATTTAATTGCGGGGCAGTGGGCGGCCTCAGCGGGTTGTGTTATTAACCACAATTTAGTAATTTATTACTAACTTTAAAAAAACAAAAGAAGCTGGCAGGTAAAGCCATTTAAATATATTTCCAGACAACTCCACACATTTACAACTCGTGTTGTCTTGGAGGGGTCTGTTTTGTTCACACAAACACACAACAATGAAAACAAGTTAATTGCCAACAAATGCAATTTTTCACTGTCCATTTCTTCAGTATAATTGCTCTCATAGTTTTAGTGTTGATTTAGCCACAAAAAAACAAAACAAAAACAAACGTATACAGCTATAGGCCGCCTTGTATATAAAGATAAAAGATAGTCCCATAGCCTTGTGAACGTAGGGGAGCGTGATGTTGAAAAGATTACACTTATCTTGGGCCAGCGTAATGACGGTGATGCACATCTCTCTCTCTCTCTCTCTCTCTCTCTCTCTCTCTCTCTCTCTCTCTCTCTCTCTCTCGCTGCTTTACCTTCCCCACCCTCAAGACAGTAGGTAGTCAGTCACCCATCCAAGTGCTAACCGCACTAGACGGTGCTTAACTTGCGACATGGTATCGAGTGCTCCAACCACTGCGCTATCCACAAAACGTATACAGCTATAGACCACCTTGTAGATAAAAATAAAGATAGTCCCATAGCCTTGAGATCGCACTTATCTTGGGCCAGCATAATGAGGGTGATGCCCATCTCTCTCCCTCGCTGCTTTAGGTAGTCAGTCACAGTTGAGTCCTTCACGTTTTTTGCGGTCACCCATCCAAGTGCTAATCACCCTGGACGGTGCTTAACTTGCGACACAGTAGCGTGCTCCAACCACTGTGCTATCAAACATCCCTTGGCATTTTTCCTTATTTAGTCTTTTTGTGACAGACTTGCCAAGGAGTGATCAAAAAAAGGTCGTCATATTCTATAACTATAACAAATTAGGATAAATGTAATAATTAACCACCACCTTCACCTCAGCTGTGACAGATGCCGCCACCGAGATCCTTGGCAAGCACCGACCAAAGAAGAAGCCGTAGATCAAATCTAAACTTTTGGATCTGTGTGATAAACTAAAGGAGAGGTAAACAAGAAAAAGAACACCTCACAGAGAGCTGATGTCTATCAAAAATCAACAATCACATCCAAAAAGGCATGCGCACAGCAAAGGATAACTAGATAAAACATCGATGTTAAAAAATAAAAAAAACAGTCTAAACAAGAACAACAGCATAAAGGCCTATCAGACTGTAAAACGGCTGACAAGTGTTAAACAGCCCAAAGTCTCCAGGATCCAAAGCAAGTCTAACCATGGACTGTTTTTTGTCTATCCAAGTTCGTGTTTTTAGTCTAAATAATTTAGTCACACATTATAAAAGTATATAGTTATGTGCGTGTGCGTGTGTTCTCTCTCTCTCTCTCTCTCTCTCTCTCTCTCTCTCTCTCTCTCTCTCTCTCTCTCTCTCTCTCTCTCTCTCTATCTCCATTAGACCGCCGTGCCTCTCGGTGTGTTTAGATAAATTAAAGTCCCACGTCACAATAGCGAATAGGGGACTCGGTGTGTGATGTTGGAGATCACACTTATCTTGGGTCAGCGTAATGACGGTGATGCCCCTCTCTCTCCCTCGCTGCTTTATCTATACCGCTCTCAAAATAGAGTAGGTACTCCGTCACAGTTGAGTCAACTGGGCGGCGTTATTTGTCAGTCATAATTACGCGCTGTTTATGAAAAAGTTATGTCAAATCATCAGAAAAAAAAAAGCTTGTTCAAACATCATGTTTGCTGACATCGGCTGATGCAATACTGATGCTGACGTGTAAAAACATGTTGGCAGACATCAGCAGGCAGCAAGCTTGCAAGCGTATCATGGTATTAAAGGCAAACACGACTAGAATAGCGTTGCATTGGCCTCTTCAATAATAGACACAACTCAACAGAACTGTGTATGTGTGTGTGTGTGGGTGTGTGTGTGTGTGTGTGTGTGTGTGTGTGTGTGTGTATCCAAGTTCATGTTATTTAGTCTAAATAATTTAGTCACACATTATAAAAGTATATAGCTATGTGGGTGTGCGTGTGTTTTCTCTCTCTCTCTCTCTCTCTC
Source organism: Oncomelania hupensis (assembly GCA_036898135.1). Lineage (NCBI taxonomy): Eukaryota > Metazoa > Mollusca > Gastropoda > Littorinimorpha > Pomatiopsidae > Oncomelania > Oncomelania hupensis. The sequence goes on from CM072513.1 coordinate 30,337,562, forward strand.
TCTCTCTCTCTCTCTCTCTCTCTCTCTCTCTCTCTCCATTGGACCGCCGTGCCTCTCGGTGCGTGATGTTGAAGATCACACTTATCTTGGGCCAGCGTAATGACGGTGATGCCCCTCTCTCTCTTTCGCTGCTTTATCTATCCCAACCTCAAATGAGTAGGTTCTCAGTCACAGTTGAGTCAACTGGGCGGTGTAGTTATTTATCACTTCACGTTTTGCGGTCACCCATCCAAGTGCTAACCACACTGGACGGTGCTTAACTTACGACACAGTATCGAGTGCTCCAACCACTACGCTATCCGCAAAATGTATACAGCTATAGGCCGCCTTGTAGATAAAGATAAAGATAGAGCCATAGCCTTGTGGCCGTAGGAGAGTGTGTTGTTGGAGATAACACTTATCTTGGACCAGCATAATGGGGGGTGATGTCCATCTCTCTCCCCCGCTGCTTTATTTTCCCCACCCTCAACAGCCATGGTCAAATCGATCAAAGGCAAAGATAACGCCCTGACTGTCAGTGTAGCAAACAAACCATCATCTTGTATAGGACAAACTCCCCAGACAATAATTCTAAAAAACAAAAAATCCAATCAAAACCCCTGAAATCTCAATGAGCTTGATGATTTAAGTGGGGCTGCGCCTGTACACATGCTTCAACTGCCATAATTATGCGCTGTTTCTAAAAAAGTTCTGACAAATCATCCAAAAAAAATAAAAAAACACTTGTTCAAACATAATAAAAACATTAAACGAGATATCGCAGCTAGCTTCCAAGCGTATCATGATGTCAAAAGCAAACACGAATAGAATAGCGTGGCATTGGCCTCTTCAATAATAGACACTACTCGACAGCACTGTGTGGATGTGGGTGTGTGTGTGTGTGTGTGTGTAGGTGTGTGTGTGTGTGTGTGTCGGTTAGAGAGGGAAAGTCTGGAATGCATACACCTTATTACTTTCAATCAGTGACAGGATGATGTAGTGCGCTGGGTGTGAGAGGGAGGGGCTGAGGGTGGGTAGGTGATTAAAAAGATGAAAACAAAGATGGGATAGCTAAAGCAAAAGGGAGGGAGAGAGAGAGAGATGGGGTATGGGAGAGAGAGCGAGAGAGTGGGAGAAAGATATATATATATATATATATATATATATATATATATATATATATATATATATATAGATAGATAGATAGATATATATATATATATATATATATATATATATATATATATATATATATATATATATAGATAGATAGATAGATAGAGAGAGAGAGAGAGAGAGAGAGAGAGCGGAAAGAAGAGAGAGAGAGAGTGAAAGAGAGAGAGAGAAAGAGAGATAGATAGAGAGAAAGAGAGGGCATAACCTTTAATGTATATACGCACGTGCACATTTGGCTTCAAAATGTTCTTTATTTTATATATATATATATATATATATATATATATATATATATATATATATATATATATATATATATATATATATATATATATATATATATATATATATATATATATATATATATCAGATATCTGATATCAGATATCTGATCCGCCATCCTTTCATCTGTGCCTCAATCAGATCTCGGTTAGAAAAAGTCTGGAATGCATACATCTTATTACTTTCAATCAATGACAGGATGGTGGAGTGCGCGTTGTGTGAAAGGGGAGGGGCTGAGGGATGGGGTGGGTGGGCAGGTGAATAAAAGGATGAAAAAATAAGATGTGATAGCTGGAAGTTGACTAATAAAAGAAGGTGATCATCAACTAGAAAAGGGATTAAAGAGAGAGAGAGAGAGAGAGAGAGAGAGAGAGAGAGAGAGAGAGAGAGAGAGAGAGAGAGAGAGAGAGAGAGAGAGAGAGAAATATATATATATATATATATTACTTCAACGACAACATTTTACTTCTTGAGAATGCGTGGTATACAAATTTACTTAAGGATCGTACGTGGACAAGGTCTTTTCTTTGAATTAGCTTTGTTATACATGCAGGTCGATTAGACAAAAAACGAGTTCTTAAATCATTATACATGGGGCAGATATACAAAAAGTGATATTCATTCTCGACAATGTTTTTACAAACAATGCAATTTTTAGCTAACACGTCTTCGTTGTATCTGTGGGCATTGTTGTTGATGGGCAGAACTCCAAATCTAAGTAAAGACAATGCTACACGGAAGCAATACACATCAATGTCTACAATGTAGGATTCTTGGGCAAAGTCAGTTTTAAAGGTGCGAAACAATTCGTAGCGGTCTTTATCCCTTAAAGTTCCAACCCATTCTTGTTTAAATATGTCCTGTAGTCTTGTTTTAAATTCTGTCAAAAATATTTATACGCTACCCACTCCCTGATGTAACCAAACAAAATAAAATCCACGAGCATACACAAGTTTACGTACACCTGATGCCCAATTATTCTTCCCAGAATTATCGAAGTTATACAACATGTGATATGCTTGGTTTGGGAGTCTATCAGATCCAAGTTGAATTAATCTAAACCAATATCTCAAAGTACGGACAGCAGAGTTGACATACATGGGGGAAACGGCCTACTTCACCATAAATCATCTTAATTGGAGTGCGAGTGGGAACACCAAGAAATTGTTTACATGCTAATGAATGAACTTTCTCAATACTATCAAGACGACATAAACCCCATATTTCCGATGAGTACAGAAGAATAGACTGTACCTTAGAATCAAATAACTTGAAAAAAAAAACAACAGAGAGAGAGAGAGACAGAGAGAGACAGAGAGAGATTCAGGGCTGGGCGAAGTACCACTGAACAGATTTTCAACTTCAGATTAATCTGCGAGAAGTACTTACAGCACCAACAACATCTATATCATGTGTTTGTAGATTTTAAGACAAGAAAGCCTTTGACCGAGTCTGGCATGCAGCTCTGTGAGCAACCATGAGAATGTACATCAGCCCTAAAATTATTGAAGCCATCAAAAGCCTGTATGAAAAGGCTACCAGTGCAGTCCCGCTCCTAAACAGCGCCATCGGGATCTGGTTTAGAACAACAATCGGTGTGCGTCAAGGATGCCCACTCTCTCCAACACTCTTCAACATCTTCCTAAAGAGCATCGTGTCAGATGCCCTTGCAGATCACAAAGGCACAGTCAACATGGTGGATGGAGTGGGGGATGGTGTGTAGAGCAATCTCCAACCTCCGCTTTGCGGATGACATTGATGGATTGGCTAGAGAGGAACAAGAATTTGAACAGCTGGTACAGAGGCTTGACACCCCCTCCAGAGCATAGGGAATGGTAACAAGTGCAGAGAATACCAAAATTATGACCAACAACACCAATGGCATCAACATGGCCATCAAAGTCCAAGGCCAATCCCTCAACAGGAAATCCTCTCCAGGTTCGCACAAACAACTGCTGCCCTGACAAAGTTGAAGCCCATTTTGAATCCCGTTTGCTGAAGACAGAAAGATGGAGTACGCTGGTTAAACGATCATCTGTGTTGCCCCAACGACCTTCGAGTTACGGGATAGGATAGGATAGGATATGAACTCTCTCCACCTTCTCTCCATCAATCACTAAGTCAGGTAAAGCAGACGGGTTTCTTCTTAAATCAATAACCAGTTCTTTAGGTTTTTTTTTTTTCACATTTAAATTTAGGTAGTTCGCTTTGCATCATGCATTAAATGTTTGCACTTCTTTGAGATAAATAGTTGCAGAGTTAGAGAGATCTTGAAGTGTGGTCAAAACCCGTTCAGTGGTTTTTGAGATATGGCTTCCGATGGGCAGACCCACAGACAGACGGACCGACAGACAGACCGATTGACAGACAGACCGACTGACAGACAGACCGACATTTAGCTTGTTCTGATATTCCCCTATTATTTCTGAGTATTTCCACGCCAGTCTGGAAATACAAAATAAAACATCCCTCGTGGTGTAGTATAAAGAGGAAAAACGCTATTGTAAGACGGAAATAAAATGGAAGCGTTATTTTCGATTTTTTTTCTATTGGCTGCATCCATAACCATTATTATAAGGGAGGGAGGAAATCGAAGTTCTCAAAAAGGGTGGAGGGTGGGTGAGGGGAGTAATAGCTTCAGTTTAGATTGACTGCATTCAATACCAGTTTTGCAAGCTAGAGATAAAACCAAAGTACTGTAAGGGATAAAAACAATTTCCACTGTGATCTGAAAAGTCTCGTCAAATTAGTCAGTCTCCAGCGGGGTTAGACTCTACAATCTTTGTACTTGTGTTCTGTTCTGTCCTTTAAGATAGCGTTATATTTCTTTCAATATATTTGTGATATAAATCATTGCTGTTTCAGGGGACTCCCTGCTGACTACGATGGTCATTAGTTACAGTGTCATTCAAGTCTTGAAGCATCTGGAAATCTTGGGGCACACCAAACTTTCATAAATATAAATTATATAGAAAATAATGAAAATTAAAAACAAAATTCTTCTTATTTGTTCGATGGTTGTCAAGTATTGTGGTTTAAAAAACATATTGGTATTCGTTATCGGGTTTCATCCGCAAAGGAATTTTTCCTCTCCTAATTATTCTGTATTTCAATTGCGAGTATAACAGACAAGTTTGACTACTCCACCTGTTGTGACCCTACGATGAAAAGAAAATACCTTTGAAATAAAACTGTTCGTTTACCCCCTCCCCCCTGCCCCTCTTACCCTCTCCTCCATCCCCCTGTCTCTCAGTTTGGCCCCTGCACATACCAGAATGACACCCCTTGGACATTTTCTAAATCTACATCCAGCTATACCAAAACACTATTTTCGATTAGTGGCTTGGGAGTAATTCTGTAATAGTTACACCTGCTACAACAGTCTTTATTGCATGTTACCATTTTACAACCAGTTTTAAATACAAAAAGTTTATTGAGATTCTTTTCTTCATATAATACTTGTTTGTGCTCCCATTTGTTTTTATAAATACATTTGTTAAATCTTTAAGACAATTTAAAATCATCGTCTTGTGATTCAGATGTGAAAGTAATAATTACAACTGCATGAAAATGGATTTAAAAAAACACCATTCATTTCTAAGTTATCAGCGTGGTGTGGTGTAATCGCATTTTTTTAATTCGTTCTTATAGCGTATTGATTAAAATTTGTTTTCGTTTACTATTTGAGATTGGCTTTAACATTTGACGTTGTTATTAAAGTCATTCTTTAAAATATTAAAGTTTTGTTCTTCTTATGTGTTGACGTTCATAACTTTTTAATTTGGTGATCCAAACACTAACATATTTTTTTCACAGACGCATAAAATCCAAACCAATCTTTTCCCATTTTGTTTATTTTCATTTAATTCCTCTGGATCCTATCCTATCCTATCCTCCTCCCTTCTCCAGGCACAGTGCAAGGAGGGGGATAGGATAGGATAGGATCCATAGGATTAAATGAAAATAAACAAAATGGGAAAAGATTGGTTTGGATTTTATGCGTCTGTGAAAAAAATATGTTAGTGTTTGTTTGACACAGTGTGTTTAGATCTTCAATAAAGGCACACAACAACAAAACAATAACGACAACAACTACACACACACATACACATACACTGATGCAGGGATGCAGGGGTGGCAAATACTGATATTTATTCAGTAACACTATGAATTACCGGCGTATCTTTCTAAATTACACAGAAGACCTGTTAATGTCAATTATCTCGTGATACTGGTAACTCGGTTTGGCGCTAGTAAGGCCGTTATGCTAATCATTCAGTGACAGTCGGAGGTTTGTCAGCCGGTTGATTGGTGGGTCCCTCACTCCGAATTTTAATGTTTGTTCCAAACACTTTTTTGCCTTATCCCACTAGGTAGATACTTTAACAACAACTCATCCTTTTGTGTCCTTGATCTTTGCGCTTTCTAAAAGGTCAAGGTCGCTAAGGTCAGTTATGTTATAAAAAGCTTTTGCTATTTCTCTCTAAAATGATTAAGGGATTATAACCTAGTGGCGAACCTCCCATACCATCGCATTTGCCCTACTGCAAAGGTCAAGGTCGTTAGAGTCACTTTATCTGAACACATTTGCTGTTTATGTAACAAAACCCGGCTGAACTGACTTTGTTGATTTTTGGAATCCAAATACTTAAACTCAAGGTCAGTCATTCAGTTGCATTCTGGTTGTTGTTCGTCTCTTTAAATTGTCACTTTTTTTAATCAAAACACTTTTTTTTCCTTATCAAAAAATGGGACGACCAATTTTAATTATATTTACAATGGAGATACTTTAAACAACACTCAGCATTTTGATTCCTTAACCTTTGCCCATTCTCAAATGTCAAGGTCGGTGTCATGAACAGACTAGTTTTACCCTGCCTATTTACTATTTAGCCTTGTTTAGTCATTGTAACCTGAGAAAGTTAGTGTATTACACAGCAGACGATTACAGTATACGGAGGTACACACTCAGCGAGTTTGACGCAGACAGTGTAGTGAAGTCAGCACTGTGTGCGTGATTCGGAAAAGTCGCAACCAATGGGGCTCAGGCAGGGCGGTTAGAGCCGGTTCTGACTGGGTCAAAACCTAGCCTAGCTTAAGTCAGTGCTAGGAAAGACACCGAAGTCTACACAGCTAGACCGGGGCAGAGAAATATCTTCACTCATAGACCAGGAAACAAGACTTTTGAATCTTAGAATTCTATCAAGTAGCCACGGGGCCTGAAATTGTCAAACAGGTAAATGAACATACTTCTGTTTCATCGTGATATATTTATATTATTGTTGAAATTATGTTGGTAGAATATGCCATGCATAGATGTGAATTGTTAATCCGAATTTGCCTTACCACGTGGAAAAGCCGAACACGTGTTAAGCACGACCGGCCGATACCATCTTGAATTATGTACGGAACCACTGTTGTTGAACCTATATGTATGTTTGCAGACCAGTGGCTGTACCAGTGAAGGTTTATATTATTATTAATTCTGTATGTGTGTAGTTAGCCACGATTTATATTTATGTATGTATAGGAAAGTAGAGTTGAGATTCCAGTGGACCACGGACGTAGCAGAATGTTCGTCGCTTATGTATAGAGATGTGGAGCTATCACTGAGGGCTACTTTGGCTTTCAGTGAGACGCTCTGCACAGACCTATTATTCAAGGTTGTGCAGAATTTCGTCTCTTATGATTACAGACGAGCAGGCGAGCTAAAACGTGCGCCCAACTCCACAGGAAAACCAAGTTGGCTGTTTAGCCTCTACAGCACAAGACTGAGAGGGCAACCCTGGAAACTACCCTGCAAGACCCCACAGCGTGGCAAGGGACCAAACTACACGACGACACCGTGTGTACCAGAAGCTACCTCAACGAAGGACTTCAAACCCACTACTTGACAGTTAAGTGACACGGAAGAAGTGCACCCAAACTGTAGCAAAAGGACCACAGTAGTCCTCTCTTCAAGAACCGTATAAAGGACCACAGTAGTCCAATCTTCATGAACAGTAGTAGCCAGTGCCCGATGAAGACATAACAGCTGCCTAGACTATCAGCGATCGAATTATTTGCAGTGACTCATGACTTTTTAAGGTAGATTAGTACATCGAAAATCTTGTATAGAGTAGAAGAAATAAATGTGTGATTTTAACGGTTATCAAGTGGCTGGACTACATATGATTCATAGCCGTGTGAAAGCTAGTGTGACAGTGATCTTTTACCATTTTTCTATCTATCTCTGTACCCCAACCTTAACACAGACCGAGCTAAACAAATAAATTTATTAAAGTAATTCACAGGGTGACTAACTAGCAGTTCCCATCGAATAAGGCGTGAGGGTTACAGCATTCCATTGTGCAGAGCCCAGTAACAACTAAACCCCACGTGACACTTTAATTGGCGAGCCTAGTCAGGATCTGTGTATAATAGGAATTGGGTATAACCGGATCTAGGTACAATAAAATTAGATAACAGTAGAAGTAGAATAACTTAGAATAGCTGTAAGTGTAGAACAAGGACTCAGTTTTGGTGCACTATTCTTTACTTAAAAACTTTTTTGCTTCAATTCTGTTTGTGCCTGTATGTTGCATTGTTCTTTTGCAGGTTTTGCTTAAATAACTGTTGTATGCCATTTGACTCTTGTTTTATTCTATTATTGATTACGATTTTGATTGTCTTTGCATTGTTGTTATTGAATTGCAATATTGCTAGTGTTTTGGTATTCCACTTGATTCAGAGGTTGGTCATAGACACGTTTGACAATGTCGGACCCAGTGGCCTTGAGATTGTGCTTCAAGGAATTAGGAGAAGCTTTACACTTAGCAGGAGGAGACCTAATTGCGTATATCAATGCAGAGGTAGAGAAACAGGAAGCTAAGGCAGAGAGGGCAGCGGAGAGAGAACAGAAGAAACTAGAAGCAGAACACAAGAAAGCAGAACTAGAAGCAGAGCAGAAGAAACTAGAGCTAGAGGCAGAAAGAGAACAGAAGAAAATAGAAGCAGAGAGAGAAGCGAAGAAATTAGAATTAGAAGCAGAAGGTAGGCGATTGGAGTATCAGAGGGCAGAAAAGGAAAAAAGACAGACAGCATGAGTTAGAATTGAGAAGACTAGGATCAGGAGCTTCAAGTTCTTCCTCAACCCCTCCCCACTCAGATCAACTAGAGGTAGCATCCAACCCCGTATTAGGGATGTCATTTCCACTGGGGACATTCAACGAAAGAGAAGAAGGTCTAGATCTCTATCTGACTAGGTTTGAGCGTCTAGCAACTGAGTATAAACTAGATCCCACCCATTGGTCTTTCAAGCTTAGTCAAGGACTTAGAGGAAAGGCATATGACATCTACAGTAAGCTACCGACTGACAGAGTGACTGACTATCACAAAGTAAAAGAGGCACTCCTAACGGGATTCGAACTAACAGGAGAATGCTACCGGCAAAAATTCCGCACCAATCGGAGAGTGAAAGGAGAGAGCTATGCGCAGTTCGCGGATCGGTTGTCCACCAAGATAAGTGGGTTAGCCAGTCAGCAACGGCTAAGACGTATGATGGACTGACAGAACTGTTAGTATGGGAACAGCTACGGGAAACCATGACCCTTGAGCTGAGAACATTCTCAGTAGAGCAGGGCGCGGAAAGACTGGAAGATCTGGTCAAGGTCGCAGATAGGTACGTGGCCGCACACGGAGAAGCCAAGAGCTTCAGGCGAGACCTAAAGCCTATCGGGAAAGAGGCACAGAAACGAAGCCCTCACCGGGAAGAGCGCACCGCGAATAAGCCGAATCACCCCAGACCTGGGCAAAATAAAGGACCCAACACGGAATTCGGGAAAAGAGGTCCTGCAGAACAGAAACGGTATTGCTCGTTCTGCAACAGAAACAATCACTCCACAGCAGAATGTTTCAAGTTGGCCGCACAACGTAGGGAAGAGCGCGAAAGCCGGCCAGCGCACAGAGTTCTAACTCAAAGCAGCGGTAACAAGCCACACACTATCGGAGATCACCCATCGGTGACAGACACGGTCAAGGTCAACGGAAAAGAAGCGAACTGTCTGTATGACACAGGTCTATCATACGACGCGATAGTTAGCGAATCTCTTGTATCGCGCGCGGACTTGACAGACAAGACAGTCGAACTACAAGGCGCAGACTTGACGAAACCGACGACTACTTGCCCAATAGCTTGGATAGAAGTAGAGAGTAGGTACGTCACAGGACGAATCCAAGCAGCTGTTTTACAGAACCCCTTGTATGATCTAGTGCTAGGTTGTAGGTATGTGTTCTTAGGCACGCCCCCTAAAACTGTAGAGATAGCTGCAGTGCAAACCAGGGCCCAAGCTAAAACCCAACCACCCCAGCCCGAGTTAGCTCCGAATCCAGGACTCAAAACAGCACAGAAAGCGGACGCCTCGATAGCCAAGTGCTTCCAGAAGCTACCCAAGGCGCCCACACCTCCGCACAAAGGAGACTTCTACATGGAAGAGGGAGTTCTACATCGACAAGGAGATGGAGATCACACCCAACTAGTACTACCAGCCACACTTCGAGCCCAAATACTAGAATTAGGCCACAGCATGCCACTCAGCGGACACATGGGAATTGGAGCCACAGTGCAGAGAATCAGCGCACACTACTATTGGCCAGGAATCACGGAGGATGTCAAGCGCTACGTGAAATCTTGTCACCAATGTCAACGATATTCCCCGCGACATCACACCGTACCAGTTACCTTAGGACCATCAGTAGTAATAGGCGTGCCATTCCAGGGAGTCTCAGTAGACATAGTAGGACCACTGCCCATGACCAAGAAGCGGAACAGATTTCTACTCACACTCGTCGACGCATGTACGATGTGGTGCGAAGCAGTCCCGTTGCCAGCGATCGACACCAGGAAGATTGCAGATGCACTCATCGCCATCTTTACCAGAGTCGGATTCCCGGACAGCATTAGAACGGACAACGGATCTCAGTTCACCGGCCGCCTGATGCAAGACGTGTTCGAGTTGATACAAGTTCATCACATTCGCACACCACCATACCACCCAGCCAGCAACGAACAAGTAGAAAGACTGAATGGAACCCTTCTCACCATACTCAGGAAAGTCGCCGACGACAATCCAGAAGCGTGGGACACCTACGTGAATGCGGCGCTGTTCGCATATAGAGAAACGCCCCATGCAGCCACAGGCTACACCCCGTCAACATTGCTATTCGGCAGACCTCTAGCAGGACCGCTAGAAGCCCTACGCAGAAGTTGGACGGAAGCCAAGATAGACGACACACCCAGAGGTGCCACCAAGTACGTCGCAGACCTGCAGGAAACCCTCAAAGCAACGTGGAAGAAAGCTGGTGAAGCACTGAAGAAGGCAAGAGCCCGTCAGGCGAAGTACTACAACCGCCACGCGAAGGACCGAGAACTGCAAGTCGGCGATCAAGTGCTACTCTTATTTCCAAGTGGAACCAACAAGCTGGACATCGCTTGGAGAGGACCGTACCGGGTGACTGCTAAGAAATCCAAGACAGTCTACCAAGTAGAGGTGAACGGGAGAGCCCGATACCACCACATCAATCTCCTCAAGAAATACACGGACCGACCATCGACCCCCAGCACTCACAACTTGCTAGCCATTGCCATCGCGGAAGAAGGAGAAAGCATGGAGACGAATGCAGTAGAGTATCCCCTGCATTCCACAGAAACCCACAAAGACGTGATACTCAACGGAGACCTAGCCGCCAAACAGCAACAGCAAGTACTACAGGTCATTCGACAACATCAAACTGTGCTCACAGACCGACCAGGGAGGACAGACCTCGTCGAAGTAACCCTAACGGTGACCGACCCAACACCCGTCCGCCAGAAGCTCTACCCGATGCCACTGTCGTAGCAGCGAGCAATCAAGGAAGAGATAGACACCTTACTGGCAGCCGGAATTATCTCAGAGTCTACTTCACCCTACAGCGCAGGCACGATATTGTTGCGAAAACCCAACGGAGAGCATCGACTGTGCATCGACTTCAGACTCCTGAATGCGGTAACGCAGTTCCAGCCAGACCCACTCCCGGACCAGACAGACCTATTTGCCAAGCTACAGCGAGCGAAGTACTTCTCACGTATCGACCTCAGCAAAGGATACTATCAGATACCAGTACACCCACAAGTCCGAAAGTACCTAGCGTTCAGCACTATGGAAGGACACTTCGAGTTCAATGTACTTCCATTCGGACTCCACAACGCACCCAGCATCTTCAGTGCCATGATGCGGAAACTCCTGGCACCCCTGAGCAGCGAGCACCTACACTCGTTTATGGACGACATCCTCATCGCAACACCTACGTGGGAGGAACATGTCACGCTCCTACAACAACTACTCGCCCGCCTCAGAGACACTGGATTGACGGCAAGACCCACCAAATGTCAGATTGGATTCACGGAATTAGACTTCCTGGGACACACCATAAGTCAAGGAAGCCTGCGACCGGTAGAAAAGACCGTGAAACGCCTACTCGACGCTCCTAGGCCCAAGACCAAGAAGGAAGTGCAGTCGTTTCTAGGACTCTGCGGCTTCTACCAGAAGTTCATCCCCAACTACAACAGCATCGCCGTGCCACTGACGCATGGTTTGGATTTTATTTCATGCTTAGGCCAACGTTGTGGATTTCCGTGTCGACTGTGGAGATTTGTTGACTGTACTTTATGGGTCAAAACCAGCAAGCTGAATGTTACTGTAGTTAGTTATTCAATTCTTACAGGGTAAAGAGCTGAATCAGGACCACAAAATCAAGACCACAACTTAGTTGAAAGAGGACACCTGATCCGTATAAAAGATCTGCTGAAACAACCTTAGTGGTAACAATAACAATAAAGGCATCCCACGCAGGGAATGCTGAGGCTATACTCTAATTTATCGAACCCCCGTTTTTAAATACAGAATCTAAACATCATTATAAAATGTCAGTAAAAACACATAAATATAAAATGCCTACATTGCTAAACAAAAAATCATATATTTTATTTATTTATTTATTTTTATTTTTATTTCTTTATTTTAACAACTTTATTATCACCGAGGTGAAGAAATTCGGGCACTTTCATTTTTGAAAGTACAGCAGCCCCAAGTGAAGCGCTTTACCCAAGGTACATGCTGGGTGTGTTCTTGTCACCGGCACTCATCAGTCTAGGATATGAGCGTCAGGATCTTTAAAGTCCGTTATGATGGAATGCATGCGACACAGACTAGACCTCGGTTTATACTCTCATCCGAAGGAGTAGGAAACGGGAGTAAAGTGTCTTTTTCAAGGACACAACACAATGCCCCGGACTCGGGACCTTCAGATCCGCAAGCCAACGCTCTAACCACTCGGCCACCGCGCCTATAGGAAGCCCTACTGACCATTTGGCAGAAAGCATCCAAAATTCTCAAGCTGACCCAACAGACCTCAAACGCAAATGACGAGTTTTGAAAGAGTTTTCAAGAAAAAAAGGTAGGTGACTGGTCTAGCAAAGAAGATAGTAAAGTAGATTGATAGAACAGAGTAGGAATGAGAAAGGACAAAGGAGAAAGACAGCGACAGTGGGAATTTAAAGCACTAAATTTCCAGAAAGTGGGGATACTATTTATACAGAAACACCCGGCATCCCCATGGAGGGCGAGAGGGGGGGGGGGAGAGAATGTTACTGTGATCGCCTAATGTTTTATTTGAATTTGTTTCCTCTAAGTATAACCGCTCCATTCGGTTTATTAGCCATTTGCATTTTGTTTAACGTTTAGAAAATCTCCCGTAATTTTTCCGGACTATATCCTAAAGGCACGAGTTAGTTTCCTAAGCCTGTGGCTTGATTCCCTTCTGATGTGTTTATCAGTAGCCGCTCGTATAGCTAGAAAAATCGATAAGCACTGATGCTGCTCAGCAGCGTGTGAGTACGATAGATGCAGTTCACCGCTGGCAAGAAAACGGTCACATTATTGAACCTCATCATTCACGTTATCGTAAGGAATGTCGTGCAGCGGAGTTTACTCTAAAGCACTGCATTGTAGGCCTTAGTAACCGTTACCAAAGAAGACGATCCTCTTTGTCGCTACTCATTCCACCTCCGGGCGGAAGAAGACTAGGGCGGTTACTGAGAATGCGTGCTGCGCATGTGCTCGCTCCTTGTTGAAACATCGTCTGCTATTATTGATCGCCGTATCCCGTCTTTGCGCCGAGTATCACTGAACTTCCCGAGCAATCATAGAAATTAATGGCGAAGGGAGAGTAGTCTGAAATACTCTTGGAGAGGAGGGGAGGGGAAGGGGGCCCGAGTCGCTGAAAAGGGGGAGCTGTAGTTAAAGTTACTTCTTTCTCTTTCTTTCTCTCTCTCTCTCTCTCTCTCTCTCTCTCTGACAGTGTGAGAGCTGAAGAAGGGACAGCACGATACTAGTATAAATGGACAAAAATGCGGTGTTCTGTTCCTTTCAGCGTCTGAGTGGTCAAGATTGGAGAGCGAGTCAGAACAGATACAGGCATATTTTGTGTTTTCAATGTGCTTGTTGATCATGGTCGTCGCTGACGTGATGCAGGCTTACTACGTAATAAGATGCTTTGCTACTTGAGTTGCAGATTACGATGTGAACACGTGCAACTGCTACCGTAAGTCCTATATTTGTCTTTTGGTTCAAAGGAAATGAGCGCCACTCGCATGTTATCTTATTGAGGTTGGGTTTACAGCAACGCATTCACAGCTAGATGATTGATTTTCGAGTTTTAAATTACCAGCTAGGCTCATAGTATCCATACAGTGTATACCCAGGTACGCCGTCTCTCTCTCTCTCTCTCTCTCTCTCTCTCTCTCTCTCTCTCTCTCTCTCTCTCTCTCTCTCTCTCTCTCTCTCTCTCTCTCTCTCCTCCCAAATAGTCAATTTTAGAAGCAGCTATGTGGAGTAGGTTGCGTCATTAATCAATAATGACAATTATCAACAATTGAAAACTGGATTAATTTTGATTTTGATGTCATTTTACATAGCAGTATTGGTAAAAAAAAAAAAAAGTTCCCCCACCGTTAAATTGCTACTAGCTAGTACACACTCAACTGTGGGCTTATTTATTTATTTAATCGTTCTTATATAGCGCTTTTCCAGCTCAAGAGCTGCTCAAAGCGCTGGCCGATACAGGATCTAACTCAAGGCGCCCGAGACGCCCACCCGCAGCCTTTGGGCGCATGGTCTGACGCCCGGACAACTGAGCACAATCCTGGGCAGCCAGGGATGGGGGAGAAGGACCTAGGTGCATGCTGGGTGTTTTCTTGTCACCGGCACTCACCCGTCTAGGACATGAGCGTCAGGATCTTTAAAGTCCGTTATGATGGAATGTATGCGATACAGACTAGACCTCGGTTTATACTCTCATCCGAAGGAGTAGGAAAACAGGAGTAAAGTGTCTTTCCCAGGGACACAACACAATGGCCCGGCCAGGGCTCGAACCCGGGACCTTCCGATCCGCAAGCCGAAGCACTACCATTAGACCACAGTGCCTCCATAGCAGACATTATGTATGTCTTCTGGCCACATGGAGATGGAGGGAAGCGGGGGGAGGGGAGGGAGGAGGGATCCTACCGCTCACACATGACAGAGATTTCAAAGGTCCACGAGTACGTTTGATATCCGAAAGAAAGAGAAGTGCACTAATAATACTATGGGACGCGAGTTTAAGCGCCCGTATTGGAATGTGAGCGAAGTAAACTACTGGAATAGTAGTCAGCATAGGTATGGCATTTCTTATCACAGGTTCGTTTTTTTTTAAATCTATGAATCATCTACCTATCTCTTCCTTTAAAAACAAAAAAAATTTAGTAGGGTTTAACCCACTGAATATTTTGATTATACATTTTAATTATCTGAACGCTCAGTTGTATGGTGGATCTTAACGCAATTGCGGACTAAAACTGATAGATTGGTAACAGAGGTTTTGTGCACAGCGTGCTGATAACGTTGTTTGCAACTACTGTGATTTAGTGTTGACGCTTTTGTGTCAAGAGACTTCCATTCGGCCCGAAAAGACATTCATCACTACTACCACCCCCCACCCCCCTCCCTCACCCCCTTACCCCCATGCACCCAAACATCTTTCAATAACCTGACCTGGATCATCGATGGACTAAGAATAGCCTTTGGTGTTCAAAACATGCGCAAACACCTTTTCATAGAGCCAATGAAATCAACAATTGTGTTTTGTAGGTGTCTACTGAGAAACAAAGAAAGCCAAGAATAAAACCCTCCGGACCTTTCTTTGAGATCCTGACGCTCATGTCCTATACGGGTGAGTGCCGGTAACACAATACACTAAGCAAGTACTGTGTCTCTTCTCCCCATACACGGTAGCTTAGGATTGTACTCAGTTATCTAGGCGTCAGACGATGCGAACAAAGACTGCAAGTGGGCGACCTGAGTTACATCATGTATCAGCATGCGCCTTGAGCAGCTCTTGAGCTGGAAAAGCGCTATATAAGAACGATTAATCAAGTACTATTATGTAAAGTTCTAGGTGTAATTAACTGCTTGCTGACAACGCTTTGCACAGAGGTGATTTATACGTTTTCTCTTGGCAAATCTCACTTCCTTGTCCCTGCATGATCTGGCCAACTGTTATAATAAGATATAGTGTAGTACAAGTCAGTTCTTATGTTTCAGTTGTTACTTACACAGGTTTGAGGTCACTGATCTTGTAACATTATTGTTCTTGCCTTAAATGTAGTGGTATTTATTGTAGGAAATTCAGAAGATAAATATACAGGGTCGTTTGTATAATATCGCAAAGTTATTATCGAATCAGATTACAAGTTCAGTTAGTTTTAATCTTCCAAGAGAAAATTAAACAGGTCAAAGACTTCAAAAGATAAGTGTATATCAACGTTGTTATTATTACAGTACACAATACATTTATTTGTATGTCAATCCTTCTGCGGACTGTGCCAAAGAGAAGGAACGGAAATTAAACACATTTCTGGCTGGTATCATTTCGAAACATTCGCCATGACTACACATTCTTCTTACAACAGAAGACAGAAAGTGTCATTATGAGGGAACAAAAACATGTGTGTAGAATATACAACGTAGGTAAGTTTAACTCTCGCTCGAGAAAACGGAACTAATCAGCAAAAGTATCTTGAATGTAATTAAAAGTGTTCTAATTTTTTTAATTTAATGTTATACTGATTATTATTATATTTATACATCCAAGGATAAATAATTCAACAAACTGAAGTTATAATTAAATACTAATTATTTGTGTGAAAGGTTTGTTGCTGTAGCAGTGTGCAGAGATAGTGAGCGCTAATCCTCTTATCTCCTAAACTACTGGAGGGATTTGGTTCAAATTTGGCATTGACTTTCAATATGCCTCCAACGTAAAACCAAACTTATGAAAATTGAGTAATGTGGTCATAATGACGTAATCTTTACATTTTATTTTTTTACTTAAAAAAAAAATTTACCTTAAGCTTTGTATGCAATGAGAGTGTACAGATGCGTCGAGCCTTAGTCAAAACTACTGTGCATCGAGTAAGGTCATCTTGGTGACACGGCGTCAGGCGTGATACTTGCGCACTTTTCTCTGAAACTAATGGAATTTCTGTGAAACTTGGTATTTAGTTAGGAAATTGTGAACCCTACGATAGGACTGTTCAAAAAGGTATGCCTATCGAATAACTTCATCATGGTAACCTCATAATATATTTTTTTCTAATCCTATTTTTATCATCTTTTTTTTCTTCTAATCCTATTTTTATCATCGTGACGTCATTTTAAAAAAAACAATTTTTTTAAAAAATAATAAATCGCTTTAGTTTTTTGTGAAATTAGAGTGTACAGATGCCCTGGCGCCGTGTGCATGAAGAATCTTAAAGGGCAACTTAAGCTTAAGTTCGCTTACTCAAGCACACGGAGAGTTCAAACTTAAGCTTGAGTAAGCGAACTTAAGCTTAAGTTGCCCTTTAAGATTCTTCATGCACACGGGCACAGATCCTTAAACAGAAGTATGCTATATTGAGTGACGTCATTGTGTGTCGTCATCAAGGTGAGCCATAATTTGTTGTTTATTCTAATCCTATTTTTTCTCCCAAACTACTGGAGGGATTTGGTTCATGTTTGGTATATACTTAGACTTTCCTAAGGCCTCCAATGTAAAACCAAACTTATGCAAATCGAGTGATGTAATCATGATGACGTCATCTTTTAAGTAATTTTTTTTTTTACAATTGCTTGAAACTGTGTATGAAATTAGGCTGCACAGATGCGTTGAGCCTTAGTCAAAACTTATGTATACCGTGTGACGTCATACATTGTTGTGATTTTTTTATAATCCTATTTTCTCTCAAACTACTGGAGGGATATCCAGTTCAAAGCTGCTATAGTCTCTGGTGGATACAGAATCTAACTCAAGCCATCCGAGGCTCCAGCTTATATTCAACGCCCCACTCATTGTATTTATTTCACTGGCACTCACCCCCTAGGACATGAGCGTCAGTATATTAAAATCCGGGAATGGTATCTTCCTAATCCTCTTCCTCCTTCTCCTCCAATTTCTTCAACCTTTTTTGTCCTTATTCTTCTTTATTATAAAAAATACAGTGTGTGTGTGTGTGTGTGGGGGGGGGGTATGTGTATGAGTGTGTGTGGGTGTGAGTGTGTGTGTTTTTACGCGAAGGAACTCTGCACCAGTTAGTGTCGAGCACTTGTTTTACATTATTTTTGGGTGGGTTTTACATTTTCTGTCGATTAGTTTTTCTTATGGGACTTATTCAAGGGGCGCTACTCCCTGGCACATAATCTCCAAGCGGTGGGTTGGAGTGTGTTCATTAAACCTACGAGACCCTGTCAAATTCAATGTGTACAAACATAAGCTTTGCTTTCCAGAATCGCAGGAGGTAAAATATATAAATTATCCAAAACGATAAACGTTAATAATTTGACCATAAAGCAAACATATTTCAAGTTGGTTTTTTTTAACTGGAAACTGAACAATATTTTACGAGACAACATTTTTTGGCCCGAGAAACATTTAGAGGATCTCTAGTTGACGGAAATGAAAGACGATTTTATTTTGTATAAGCGGGGTTTTTGGCAGAACACAATATTCGCATTTGCAGACGCCTACTCTACACGCATGTCGTCCAATGTGATGCATGCATTCTTTGAATAATACACGCCAAGGTCAAGGTCACTGAAGCTGTCCAAAGTCGGTTTGTATAGGTACTTTGAAGTTATCTCGACCCTAAACTATGAGAGATATAAAGTCTTAACTTGTATTTAAAGATGATGCGTGGACCTTGAAGGTCAAGGTAATATTTTAGGCCTTGCAAAAACATCTTTTTAAAAAGGTAATTATACAGTAAAATGGCAACAACATTGATTTATTTGATCATACGTGAGCTCGAGAGGTCACGTGAAGGTCCAGGTCATTCCAAGGTAAAGGTCACTGAAGATCAACATCATCTCAAAGTCACTTTGGCAGAATACAACTTTTGCTGTAGTTTATTTGATAGTAAATAAGTGTATTTGGAGCAAGAGCACATTAAAGATCAAAGTTGATAGTACTTTGCATTTTAATACCACCGTTTAATTTTATTCTCTGTAAGTACTCATTTTCATGTTAAATATTGCACGTTCCATAAAAAAACACGTGAGTCATATCGTCTGATTTATAGTTTTTAAAATTATTTTTTAAAATTATTTTTGTCTCTTTGCAGCTAACCTGCACATACTTTTTCATGTTCAATGCTGTGCTCAGTTGTTTTTTTACATTTAGACCTTTATTTACATGTCACTTTAAAAAAATTGTCAAACGTTAGACAATCTTTCTTTTAAAAAAACCAACAAGAAACTTTTAATTGGTCACTTTTATAGAAATCTCTTTGTATCTTTATAATGACATTGTATTATTTCTTGATTATAAATGCCACTGCAGGGATATTTTCAAATACATTTAGTTTCCTAAATTATTATTGCACACTAGTTGTGTTTGTATACTATCCGTTCCACAATTCAACACGCAATCTTACAGCTCTCATGCTCACACTCAGACCAACCACGCCCAGACCAAACTCGCAACAATACCATCCTGTACCTGATTTCCAACTCTTTCGCCTCGTGTTGATTCTCAAATCAACAAAATTCCTTGTTACATTCTATACTTATTCTATATTAACAGGGTGGGTATAATATATGTTGCATTCAGGGTCCGGTTGAAATTTAGACGGATCAAAGAAGGTGTCTGTAGGCCTACATTCTTTGGACGTACGAAGCCTGGCACGATGGGACGGCGAATACCTGCGTCACTTCCGTTTTTTGAGCAGACGATTTATTGGGTGGTGTTTTTATGTGGTGCAAGCTACGGTATCTACCACCTCTACATTACGTCTTTGGGTAAGGAGCCGGAGTTCTATTCAATTCAATAATTTTATTTAACGTCTGTTCACAGTTTGTGATATTAGACCATACACGCAAGCATACACACAATCACACGCAAAATACAAAAAGCACATCCAAGGATCAGGCATAATAATCACACAAAATTGCTCACTGGAGACTGGCTAATAATTTGTGCTATGGTAATAATGGTTGGATACTGCAGCAGTTCAACGGTGGAATGTTCACTTGTTTTAATATTTTTGTTTAAATATTGTGATGTTAATATGGGGCAAGTTTTTAACAGATGTTCAACGGAAATTGGTTGAGAACATGGACACATAGAATTAGCTAAAAATTTAGTATTCCATGAGTTGACTCTTAGCTTATTGATTATTCTACATAAGTTTCTAGAACATGAGTAATGATCTGTTCCAGTACTTTGTGATAATGTGGAGTACAGTGACCTTTCTAGCAACGAAATGAGTTCCGATGCAGATGGTCTAACAACGGGGCTGTCACTTACTGACAATGACCCTTCCTTTGCTAAAGTATCCACAAATTCATTAAAATAAATGCCACAATGTGAAGGAACCCAACAAAAAGAAATTCCTACACCATTTGACATAATAGCATGAATTACTGATCTAATATCGAAAATAATGTCTGATCTTGTTTTAAAATACCGATTTTGAAGGGCTTTGAGAACAGCTTTAGATTCAACACATAAAACTATGTTATAAAAGGCACTAGAGGTGTTGCTAATAGTGTCCAAAGCCATTAAAATTGCAAACAATTCTTTTTCAACAAGCCGGAGTTCTTTTCCATTGGATGTCTATAAATAACGCGCAGTTAAATATGACCTAAAATCGTGTCTATTTACAAGTGTTTACTTTGGACTACAGTAGCCTATGAAGGTGACATTATCGAGGAACCGAATGTCTTTTAAAACTTTTTACACGCTTACTTGATAGCTTTCACCTCAATAATGAGGGTTAGTGGACTCTTCTATCATTATACTATCGCGTGTAAAAGTTTTAAGACAAAAAAAAATCCACCCGACACACTTTTAATATTTGTGTAAATGCTTTTTGAAATACAACAGAGACCGGGCATCAGCTGAAGTACCTTGCAAACAGCGCCGGCTTCATGAAAGGATTCTCAGACAAGCAGGTGAGTTTCTTGCTCTGCGCCTGAATCTCAAGGATGCTGTTTATTGTTTGTGAGACTGTGAATTACCTAACTGATCGCTTTCAATCTGTCTGCATCAACAACCACCTCTCTGAACCGTCCAGACTTGTCTTCGGTGTTCTTCAGGGGTCAGTTCTAGGGCCTGTTCTTTTCACCCTTTACACATCTCTTCTGTCTCACATCATCCAAAACCACGACACTTTCCACCATTTCTACGCAGATGATACACAGCTAAAAAACAGTCACACTCCTCAAAACCACCCATCCATTCTGACCAAAACTTCTGAATGCTTTGAAGACATTTCTAACTGGATGACAACCCCCGTTGGTGTGGCGGGGGGTTTCAGTATAAATGGTATCCCCACTTTCTGGAAATTTAGTGCTTTAAATTCCCACTGTCGCTGTCTTTCTCATTTGCTCTTTCTCATTTCTGCTCTTTTCTATCAATCTGCTATGCTATCGTCTTCTTCGCTAGACCAGTCTCCTACCTTTTTTCTTGAAAACTCTTCCGGGACGCAAACTTGTTTTTTCCAACCTAGTTCCAGTCATTCGCCCAAAAAGGCAATCACCGAAGTCGAACGAAGCTCTCCGATGTGTTACGAAATGATGCTTGCATGACTAAGACTAGCTGACATTAAAAATGATCGCTGTTGCTTCTCATTCTGTTCGATTTACACAGATTTAGCATTTCGCAACGGTATACTTTGTTAATATGAGCATAATATGAGCATAATTATTATCGACAATATTTAATAGTTGCGTTCCTTGATTTGCATTTTGTTAGTTCTCAGCAGTAAAGGCTAATAATAGCATTGCCCATTTCCTGCCTAGAACCAAGTAGACATTGTTATACAGTATACATAGGCTTAATCTACATTATTATATTATAAGTCAGTCTCCGCGCAGCGAAGAACCTCACTCGCTGAATATAATTATTAGACCTGTATTGTTTGTTTTATACGTAAATAAATGTATAAACTATATCTGTTCTAATTGATAATATTTAGGCCTATACTTCATAATATTCGAATCTTGAAATTTCCGGAGAAGGACGAGTAGGCTAAGCGATTTTAAAAAAAAATAACTCGAGGTCAGAGTTAAATTAATAGTTAGTTATTCATTGCTTACATATACAGGGTCCAGCGGACTGCAAAGAGTCGAATCAGAACCACAAAATCAAGACAACTCGAGATCAGAGTTAAATTAAAAGCTTATTAGTTATTCATTGCTTACAGAGTCCAGCGGACTGCAAAGAGCCGAATCAGGACCACAAAATCGAGACCACAACTTCGCAAGTAGTAGTAGTAGTAGTAGTAGTAGAAGTAGTAGTAGTAGTAGTAGTAGTATAGTTATTTAGTTAAATCTTTAATTTATTTATTTGTTTTGTTTGTGTGTTGTTGTTGTTGTTTTATTATTATTATTATTAGTATTAGTATTATTATTATTATTATTATTATTGTTTGTTTCTTGTTATTATTATCATTATTATTATTATTATTATTATTATTATTATTATTATTATTATTATTATTATTATTCCTACTTTAAAAAAATAAAAGAATAGTGTGCTGCTGTGCGTGCTTAATGGTGTAAATATGGTTAGTGACGTTTTGTTTGTTTTTGCTGAAGTTGGGTGTAACCCGAAATATTCAGATGGTGTTACTGGTTATTTTTTCTTATAGATTTAACAAAGTTTTCAGATGATTTATAGAAATTTCCGCCCGCCACGCAACATTTTTTTAATACGTGTTTCTCATTAAAATACATATAATTGAAATACATATAACAAATTTACTGTATCAGTTAAAAAGAATAATATTAGTTAAATAAATATTTGCTTTGGTGCTTGCAATAAAAATATCACTGTTTTTTGAGACCATTATAAACTTGCTTTGCCTTGTGCTGAAGGGACATCAACGTATCCATAGAGCTTTGAAGTTTTGTCATGGTTTTATTGTTGATATAGATGTGAAATCGTTGTATGTGTGCTTTATGTGTTATGTATTACTTTTACTCCTTATTACTAATTGTGTCAGTATATTATTCATCATAAAATAATAATAATAATAATAATAATAATAATAATAATAATAATAATAATAATAATGATAATGATAATAATAATAATAATAATAATAATAATAATAATAATAATAATAATAATAATAATAATAATAATAATAACTGCTTCAAAATGCAAATCTCGACTTAAGCTTGAAGCTGTGCAGATCGAAATAGAATTAGATCTAGCAGTGGCTACTTTTATGCACGGATGTTTCACCACAGGCTCTGAAGTCTTTTCTTTTGTCTTTGTAAACTCCTAAATACGTACATAATATAGTATGTAATTGAGGCCTACGAAAGACGAGACTTCCAAGCCTGTGGTTTCACGCGTAGTCCTGCCAGCATTCGTTCGTAAAACATCGGATAGCTTCGCTCGACTCGGAGAGCTTCGTTCGACTTCGGTAATTGCCCTTTTCGGTAAAGTGACTGGAACTAAGTTGGAAAAAACAAGTTCGCTTCCGGGACAAGACTCCTTGTTTGTGTATGGGGTCTGTTGGATCAGCTTGGGAATATTGGACGCTTTCTGCCAGGTGGTCACTAGGGCTTCCTATGATGTTATTATTTAGCAATGTAGGCATTTTATATGTATGTGTTTTGTTGATAATTTATATTGATGTTTGTATTCTATTTTGTTTTTGTAAACGGGGGTTCGATAAGTTGGGGTGAAGCCTCAGCCGTCCCCTGCGTGGGATGTCTTTATTGTAAAGTGACTGGCTGGTGGAGAGCTTTCGGTTTTCCCACTAGGGTTGTTTCAGCAGATCTTTTATGCGGATCGGGGGTTGTCCGGTCCTGATTTGGCTCGGAAGAGTCCGCTGGACCTAAAGCAATAATAATGTAATGTAATTTAACTGGATGACAGTCAACAAGCTCCAACTCAACGCAATCACAACTGAAGTCATGCTAACAGGTACCAAACACAACCTGTCTTCTTCCTCCGTAGACACTGTCACTCTTGGACAGACCACTTTTCCTATGTCATCTTCTGTCAGAAACCTTGGTGTCGTTCTTGACAACACCCTTTCCATGTCAGAATTCATACGCAAAACTTGTCAAACATGCAACTTTCATCTCCGTAGAATAGGCCTTGTACGCAAACAGCTGACCACTGACGCTACTGTCAAACTTACTCCTTTCCTAAATTGTTTTGTCACGCTTAGACTACTTAATTCTCTCCTGGCTGGACTTCCTTCTTCTTCTATTTTATATGCTCCAACGTGTTCAGAACTCAGCTGCACGTCTGGTTCTTAAAAGGAAAAAATCTGATCATATCACTCCCCTACTACATTCACTCCACTGGCTTACAAGTGCGTCCATGGCTTAGCCCCTTCTTACCTCACCCAGAACATTCAATTCTATAAGCCTTCTAGAAATCTTCGTTCTTCCTCTGCCACCCTCATGCTTCACATACCACGCTACAAACTCTCCTCTGCTGGCCGTCGATCTTTCTCAGTACTTGGCCCTTTAACTTGGAACTCTCTTCCCCTCTCTCTTCGCAGCTCTCCAAACATAGCTACTTTTAAATCCAACTTGAAAACTCATCTCTTCCTTAAATGTTTACCCCTTGGGGTCATGAGCAATCTTGCCACTGTAGATTGTTCTAACCTATAAAGGGAAAAGTGAAAGCCCCAGTTGAAAACCTGTCTTGCCTTTGTAGGCATGACGGATTCACTGCGGCAACAGTTCCCCCCGTTGGAGTGCCGGGGGTTTCAGTATAAATAGTATCCCCACTTTCTGGAAATTTAGTGCTTTAAATTCCCACTGTCGCTGTCTTCCTCATTTGCTCTTTCCCATTTCTGATCTGTCCTATCACTCTGCTATACTATCTTCTTCTTCGCTAGATCAATGACCTACCTTTTTTCTTGAAAACTCTTCCTGGACAAGACTCCTTGTTTGTGTATGAGGTCTGTTGGATCAGCTTGGGAGTGTTGGACGCTTTCTGCCGGGTGGTCACTAGGGCTTCCTATGATTGTATTATTTAGCACTATAGGTATTTTATATGTATGTGTTTTGTTGATGATTTATAATGATGTTTGTATTCTATTTTGTTTTTGTAACCGGGGGTTCGAGTAGTTGGGGTAAAGCCTCAGCCGTCCCCTGCGTGGGATGTCTTTATTGTAAAGTGACTGGCCGGTGGAGGGCATTCAATTTTCCCACTAGGGTTGTTTCGGCAGATCTTTTATGCGGATTGGGGGTTGTCCGGTCCTGATTTGGCTCGGAAGAGTCCGCTGGACCTAAAGCAACAATCAATCAATCAATCAATCAAACCTTAAATGTTTCTGATCTCGCCTCCCATCATCATCGTCGTCATTCCTCTATTTGTTTTGTTTTGTTTTGTTGTTTTGATTCAGACCACCGCCACCACACAACCCATCACCCATCCTTAGCTCTCCCCTCCTTCCTCCCTCCCTCGTCTCTTATTCGTTAGCCAGTGTCTGATTTTATTTTGTATGAAGCCGGATGTTTAGAATGAATGCGTGAGTACTGCGCTTTGAACTGATATTGTTCATTGGGAAAAAGCGCTATATAAATATCCTTATTATTATTATTATTAGTTTACCTTGGGAACTCGCATTGTTGTCACTTGGGCAGTTACCGTTCAGATCGTTCGCTAAGATTTGACTTTTCTTGCTTCTATTCTTGGTATGTAAACAAACAGCTGTGCTGTGCCATACACAGATCGTTGCGGCGCTATTCCTTTAATCAGTCTTGATGCTGCGCTAGTAACAGGTATACAAACAAATGAAGTTGTCGATATGTATCATAGTCCCCTAAACGCTATGTGTCCGGGGACGTTAGTCTAATCAAGTCAAGTCAAGTCAAGATATGTATCAACAGTGTACTTTTGAAAGATTTTTTTAAAGTGGTTTAACGTTATACTGTATCCAGTGGGACAACACTCACTGTGAATTTGTGCAGGGTCCGTGATACATGAAAGTTAGTCTCTTTCAGTGGGAAACAACTATGTAATTTTAGAGTAGGAAATTTCATATGTAATTGTCTTTGTTTGCTTGTAAAAGCTTGCTTTGAGTGATCAACAAACCGGTCTAAGGAAGTATAATATGCTGCATAGTGTTTATATTATTGGAGGAAACACGTTGGTGTATGTAGGATCTAGTGACTGATCCGGGATTCGGGTCTTGTGTGCCGCTAATAATATCCATATCAGTTTAGTATGGTCCGTGTGGTGTACGATAATTGTATTACACACATACAGTTACAGAATAACACGATCTCGTCGTACGATTTTGATGAATAGGGGTGTCGGATAGCGCAGTGGCTGGAGCACTCGCTACTGTGTCGCAGGTTAAGCACAGTCCGGTGCGGTTAGCACTTGGATGGGTGACCGCAAAACGTGAAGCGACAAATAACAACGCCCCCAGTTGACTCAACTGTGACTGAGTACCTACTCTCTTAAGGGTGGTGAATGTAAAACAGCGAGGGAGAGAGATGGGCATCACCCTCATTACGCTGGCCCAAGATAAGTGTGATCTCCAACATCACGCTCCCCTACGGCCACTAGGCTATGGGACTACCTTTACCCTTTTTTTTTTGATGAATGAACAATGAAGTTTAACGCTTTCACCCACCAGCGGGCGGGGATAACATTCCCAGGGAAGAAGGTTGGGGACCTAAATCAACATTGAACCACCATAGTACTCATACTGCCAAGATGGACAGTGATAAAGAACCACTTATAACTTGGCAACCACGGGATTCGAACCTGGATCATCGGTTTCCCAGGCCAACGTTCTACCAGGGATAGAGCAGTGGGTCCGGATTTAGATGATGAAGGCGGTCGCTTATTAGATTCTCCGAGCCCCCCTAAGCAAGAAGTGTCAATCTTTACTTTGTGGTGATGGAAGTAATAGCGAAAGGTGGTGGTGGTGGCGATGGCGATATTATGACCATGATGCTGCCCTGGCGAGGTTGAAGCCAATTTGGAAAGACAGGCCCATCAGTCTACATTCCAAGGTAAGGCTGCTGCGCTCCCTTGTCATCTCCATCTTCCTATATGCTTGCGAAACATGGACCCTCACAGCAGATCTCCAACGAAGAATACAAAGCATGGAGATGAGGTGCTACAGAAGACTTCTGGGCATTTCCTATACCCAGCACATCACCAACGACGAAGTCCGACAGACCATCACACAAGCCATTGGACAACACTATGACCTGTTCACAGTGGTGAAAAAACGTAAACTCCGATGGTATGGCCACGTCACCAGATCATCAGGTCTTGCAAAGACCATCCTGCAAGGCACAGTGCAAGAAGGTAGAAGAAGAGGGAGACCGAAAAAGAGGTGGGAGGACAACATTCGAGAATGGACTGGTTTGACACTGAGCGAAACAATCAGGGTTGCTGAGGACAGGGAAAGATGGAGTATGCTGGTTAAACGATCATCTGTGGTGCCCCTACGACCTCCGAGTTATGGGATAGGATAGGATAGGATAGGATGTTGATGGTGTGGAGGGCTGACAGTGATGGCGATTACAATGCGGTGGCGGTAATGCGCACCACTTCTACTAGTAAATCATGTGATAATAGCTACTAGACTGTAAAGATTGTGTCTGTTATCATCCAGGACGAAGCTAATTTCGAGTGGCTGTTTTACGAGATGGTCTGGAGCTGGAAACTACCACCTATGCTGTTTGTTTACATCATCGTGTCCCTTGCCCTACAGTGCTTCAGCCTACCAACAAAGGTAACATTTCCAACATAACAGTTTGTGCTTAGTGCAATTAACAAACATTAGTGCACTATACCCACATCGTTGTACATGTTGATGTATGATGTGATGGTGATGATGATGATGATGATGATGATGATGATGATGATGATGATGATAATGATGATGATGATGATTATGTCGACGACAATGATGATGATGATTTTTTGGTTACATATGCGAATGACTGAAAAACATGTGTGAATGGCTTGCCATCTTGTTACTATTGGTTAATTATTGAAAGCTTCTTCTCAGCATTGATGTAGCTCTTCATCGTCAATTTTTATTTTATTCCAACCAATGTTGATATTGTTTTCAGGCCAAAAGATGTGGCTACCTCCTTCTAAGCACTTTGCTAGTGTGGTACATGACATCTTGGAGGATTCTGTTGTTTCTACTGTTAACCCCACTCCCTTTCTACCTGTTGTCTTCCGTAGGTAGAGATAGCAATTGTGGGCTCTGAGCCCCAAAGCTCATAGAGTTACTAAAGGAGGCCTTTTATTGCAATTTATGGCTGTTTTATGAGCTTTTAAAAAGCGCTCCAAAGCACTCTGGGAATCCGCAATTTGCTAAATATAATACATATTCGTATATCTTGCGTCTTTGGTTAAAACAAAAAAAAATTACAACCCTTCTACATTATGGTTGTATAACATTACACATTAATATCTGCTGGAATGATCTTTTGTTTAACAAGATAGTCCCGAGTAAATAACGATAATGAAAAGATACCAACCAGTTTACCAGCATCTGAAAGATCCATTTTTCCCAATTCAATAGGTTTCATTTTTAAAAGAGATTTTGCAATCATAGCATAAGCTGTATTTAAGCCTACTAAGACAACACTATGGTATCCAAGATTAACAATTGTTTGTTCATATGGTACACTCATTTTTATATATAATAAAAAAAATAATAATAAATTATTACTGCATTGAAAACACATCTAATGATGGCTTCAATGATGGAGATGATTCAATTTCTTTTTTTACAAGTGGTTTTGGGGGTTTCTGTTTATTTTTTCCTTTGCGGTATTTATATATTATGTACCCACTTGCACCCACTACACCGGCTATACATAAATAATATATGTTATTTGAAGATTGTACTGGTTGTATTGGTTGTATTGGTTCTTCTTTATTTGTTGTTAATGTTTGTTGCATTATTGTTTCTTCTTTTGGTGATTCCTTTTTTCCTAATATGTTTGCTTTTGTTTGTCTGTTCCATCTATGTAACCTGTTAAATTCTGCTAACTTCTTTCCAGCTGCAATTCTTCCCAAACTCTTTTGTTTAGTGACTGTCACTGGGTTCTGTTGATTCTCTGAATTCTTCACCTCCGTCTCCTTCTCCATCTCCGGATTGGAAGAGTCCATTTTTAATAGCAGAGAAATTTATGTGTTGAAAAGTAATTAGCCCGGCTGAAAATGGGGTCAACAAGCTTCCAAACTTATAATACAAATTTCTTGATGCCTCACTAATCCCATTAACAATAACTGGATCTTTAATCAAATCATCAAATAAATCATTCTCACAATCTAAAGTAACAAAGGTCGACACAGCTTTGGTATATAACTTCACAATCGAACGCCCTAAACTTTTAACCATTAAAGCACCGAGGACTTTATCATATTTATTATGTAACATAATGATGTCTTCAGGCCTCAGTCTTTGTACTTGTTCAGTAGTTAAGTCAACACCAAGATAATACTTTGACTTTCCGGAAGCTACTAATGCAACCAGCCTGTCTTTTTTCTCATTGTCAACACCTGTAACTGTAACATTAATAGCTTCTTGCATTAACAAGTCATCACAATTCATTTTAAATACAAATAAAATAAAAAACTAAATTAAAAAATGGCCGGTGCTGCAATGGTCCTTGGTTCTGCTGCTGTGAATGCCTTAGCCTTTTCAGGATCAAATTATTGGTTTTCAAAACTGGACAGTAAAGAAGAATCAAAACGGCATAACTTAGCAATGGAAAAATTACAACAAGATCAGGCTGAATACGAGAAAAACAGACTAATGCAGCTTGATTTTGTTAATACAAGATTGAAAGAAGAAGGTCATGCTGATAAAACATTCGAAGACGTTGATGAAGCTTTGCACCAATATTATTTATTCACTGGCACAACACTACCTTCATTAAAGCAACCAGTGTTATCCGATTACTACACACCTAACATTGCACCTTCAATGTCAGAGACCGGAGAATTAATTTTAATTGTGTTTGGAATAACAGTAGTTTATTACCTCGTTAAACAAAAATATAAATCTAAATAAAATATGACTTCACGTTTGTCTAGATTATATTATTCTCAATCTGGATATTGGAAAGGGATGATGGCAGTTAATAAACTAGTAGAAAAGACTGGCTTGTCAGCAAATGTAGTTAAACAATGGTTATCGAAGCAAGCTGTATGGCAAATCTATCTTCCACCCCCGAAGAAAATAATAAGACCAAAATTTGAAAACTCCAGACCAAATGACACACACCAAATAGATTTGTTATATCTTCCCCACGACAAAATACATAGAAAGAAATACAGGTATGCCCTTACTGTTATTGATATAGCTACCAGGTTTAAGGACGCTCATGCTCTTAGGACTAAAAATTCTGCTGAGGTCGCTCAAGCCTTAAATGCGATTTATTCAAGAGGGCCTCTAAGGTTCCCTAGACTTATTCAATGTGATGAAGGGTCTGAATTCAAAGGAGCTGTTAACCAGCTTTTGTTAAAACATAATGTAACTGTTAGAAGAGGAGTTGTTGGATTGCACAGATCGCAGGGTATTGTAGAAAACTTTAATCAGCAACTGGCAGAAAGATTATTCACTTATCAGTATTCAAAGGAGTTGTTTACTGAAACCCCGAATACAGAATGGGTTGTTAGGCTGCCTCGAGTTTTAAGGGAAATGAATTCAGAACCAGCCAGAGTTACAGGATTAAAACCAGTTGAGGCTATTAAAAAGAAACAGATTGTTGTTACCGTTTCAAAGCCTGGTCAGCCGGATCTAACTTTGATGAACAAAACTGTTAGATACCTTTATCAGCCTGGAGAAGTTGCTAATGACACTAGAAGACGAGCTACCGACCCAATTTGGTCATTAAGCGTTTATGAAGTTGACAGAGCATTATCTACTGATCCGCCTGTATATTATTTAAGACCGAGAAGCGATCGTAGAACACCACAAAGAAACTTTGTAAAAGAAGAACTTCAGATTGTTCCATCAGACACAGTGCCATTAAGATAAATGAACTATAATCATCACCACTATTACTTACTTTCAACCTTTTTTTTTTTTTGACTTAGTGACTTACATCTAACTTAATTAAGTCGACTTTAAAAAAAACTTATAACTTACAATAATTAAATTATAAAAGAACTTACTTACTTACATCTAACTTAATTAAGTCGACTTTAAAAAAAACTTATAACTTACAATAATTAAATTATAAAAGAACTTACTTACTTACATAAGTATTGTATAGCCAGTTGGTTGGTCAGTTTTTAATAATAATTTTAAGTGCTTGCCTTTTTTTAGCTGTTCTTTTAATTTAGTTCTTTCCTCTTTTGATTCAATTACGTCATTTTCTTTTAAACAGTTATCAAAGCTGTCTCGATCTTTGCAATAAAACAGGCAAACAAATTTAACTTGTTCTCTAAAATCCTTTAATATGGAATTAAATTTCTGCGCCAAAATCCACAAAGAAATTTTAGCATGGCGTCCACTGAAAGCCAGCTTGCTCAATATGTTCCGTTTTAATACAATATCTTTTTCTGCACCGCAATCATCGATTAGAAATAATGTATTACCCTCATTCTCTAACAGGTTATAAAAATACGTTAAATACTCATTGAGCTTGCCATTGGTATTTACAACAAAGATATTTTCATCTGTCCAGACATACTTACGATCTAAGTAGGTTTTATTATATTGAATAGTTGGGCAAAAAATTACTATATAATCAAAGTGGCCTGCGTAATATTTTTCTAACAAATCCAGAACAAAGACAGTCTTTCCGCATGACGTCATGCCAACGATCATTCCACAATGAGGATCACGAGGTAACAAAGAGGTCATTTTTTAATATACTAAATCTTTTAATCTTCCATTTTCAATGTTTAGCTGAGCATCCATAATTATATACATGTATACTGTAACTGATTCTGACTTAGCACTTGCTTCCCTATGCAATTCAATTGTTATACCATCTGTTCCGTTTTCAATTCTTCTTCCAGATCCATGAAGTTCATTGGTGGGTATGGTTCGAAAGTCTAACCACAACGCAAATTTATTCACCAGATAATCTTGCAGTCGTGTGTCATGCAAATGAAGATCCTTAGAAATCAAATCCACAGTGTCAGTCCGTAATCTACCTCCACCCAAGATTTTCCTAATCTCATCAAACTGTTGAAACCCCATCATTCCATTCGCGAATAATTGATTAGGCTTACCTTCAATCACGACAGACGCTTTTGAAATATTAGGATTGATAAAATTTTCGCTGTCACGATTATAATTAGATTCTTTCACAAACAACAACAGTACACCTTTAAAACTTCGAGCAGGTGAATTTATGTTGATGGTCCATAGTGCGTCTAATAAATCTTTATTAAACTGTCTGTAGCGAACGATCCTATCATAATAAATTGCTAGTTTGTCATATTGTCCCCTGATCATCCTACTGAGTTCAGCGTGAGTGACCACTTCGTATTCAAGCGTGATGTCTGTAATTGTATACCTAGCATCATTGTCAGAGCTAATTACTACTTGAGAATAATCATTGAAAATAATTTCGTAAGAAAGCCTATCGTTAAATGAACCTTGATGAAATGGCAGATGACTGTGTAGCAGTTCAAAATCGAGTGGAAAATAAAACCTGTTTTTGTATACAGCAGCTAATGCATTTTCACCTTTGTTAGAAACGACAGCATCGCCAGCTTTGATTCGAAGTTTTGCCACATTGGCGGCTTGAATCCCCTGACCAACTAAATCTTCCCTTTCATATTTACTCAGCCACAGATCTGTGTAACAAAACAAAACACCGGCGTCATCGATACTTTGGATTTCTCGCCCATCAAGTTTAATAACCATTCTTTTAATTATAGCTCTGCCTAGATTGTTGACTATGGTTCTGTTAGGATCGTCGTCAGAATTCAGACTAATTTTAAATCCCAATTTAGGACTGCCTGGAACTATTACATCATCAGGACCTAAATTTGGAAATCTTATGGTTAGTAGCTGATTAGGCTCTATGCTGCTTGGATTGTTTGTAATAATTATTGTGCTTTTCTCACCTTTGATGCCTAAAGGCGTCCTCAATCGGCGTGTAGGGTCT
The DNA here is from genome assembly GCA_036898135.1 of Oncomelania hupensis. Taxonomy (NCBI): domain Eukaryota; kingdom Metazoa; phylum Mollusca; class Gastropoda; order Littorinimorpha; family Pomatiopsidae; genus Oncomelania; species Oncomelania hupensis. Next base: position 30,370,687 of record CM072513.1, read on the forward strand.
AACAAGTTTCCGTAGCTTTGCATTTTTAATGCGATAAAAAAAAATTATATTTAAAAATGGCAACAGGTGGTGAAGCTCTTGATGAAGTGTTTAAACCTGATGAACCTAATGAAGACCACGACGTCACACTGCTTTCAATGGTAGGAGATGACATGAGCCAAACAAGACCAAGTATAGGAGAAGAATTACGTCAAGTAACTGAAACCCAAAAAGCCAGAAAAATCAATAAATTTTACAATTACATCGGGCGCGAGTTACCGGACTATGTTAGTCCCAGCGACTTCGAACTAGACAAAAATAATCACTTGTTTATAAACACTAGTGTATCCGGTAAAAAAGTGAGAGTACAGTTAACTATGTTAAAGAATCCTGATAAATTTTATGCGTGGTCTACTTTGAAAACTAAACTCCCAGTGACTGTAATACGATCATTGGGGCTTTCCGATAATAGAGTGCCAGCGTTGCATCGCCAAGCAGTAGCTTCACTTCAACGAATAGATGCATCGTTAAGTTCAGAAATAGAACTACAAGACTTAACTAACTTAACTAGTTCTGCATTAGAAGTAAATAAAGAGTTAACAACCTTACAAACAAATGAGGACACCAATATTGATCAGGTTATGGAAACTATCAATGACACGCCATTATTGCCACTGCGTGAACTTCAGGGCTTAGATAAAGCTTTACAATCTGTGAGAGGGGAGACAATGATGAATTTAGCCAAGCTCGGCGAGCTCGACAAACATATAGAAAAACAAAAAAATAAACTAGCAGAAGCTGATGACGCGAACTTAAGCATTGAGGTAAAAAAGATGATTCAAAAAAGGCTGGCAGACCTTTACACAGAACGCGCTGCAAGGCTAGAAGCCTTATCCATAAACAGAGAAAAATTAATAACTAATTTCGCCAGAATAAAAGAAACGGTGCATAAAATTTTACACGAAGACACTACACTTGCAGAAAGAATTCAAACACTGTTCAGAGAGCAAGGTGTTACAATATTTAGCATTCTTACAGCTGTTGGGATGACAATAAGCACACTGGTCTTAGCACTGACTAGAACCGTAGGCATCAGTGGACCTGGCGGACCTGGCGGCGGACCTGGCGGTAGTCCGGTTAAAGACTGGATTAAAAAGACGTTACAAAGCATAGCTAACTTATTGAAACGCTTAGGTGACAAACTTGTAGACGCACTTCCAGGAATATTAGGTTCTGTATTTTCATGGATATTTAATACTGCTTCTAAAGTTGTGGTTTGGGCGTCTGAGCATCTGTGGTCTTTGTTTATAATAATATTACTCTGGTTACTTAAAATAGTAAATCCCAATTAACCCGGCAAACAATAAACCCCCTGTAAGCGCTAGACGTGAAACCCCATGATCAGTTACTGGCATTTGCAGTTCCGGCAAGCTTGGTAGGCTCGGAAGTGGCGGCGAACTTAAAGGTTCATTATTAGGCCTAGCAGTAAATACCGTATTTGCTGTATTCACTGTATTCACTGTATTCAAAGTGTTTATTGTAGGATTGTAGCCTATATGAAACTGAGGGTCTGCAATCACTATATTGTTGTTGTAGTTTGATATAGTTCCTATCCTAAGCTGAAGGTCTGAAGGCAACATATACAGTCCTAAACCTATTACGTAATCTACTTTCGATCTAGCATACTTTAAAGTGTCCTGATATCTTTTAATACTTGCGGGCAAATCTACTGCCGAATTAATAGAATCTTCAATGTTGGCTAGAAACTGCTTTTGTGCATCGAAGCTAGTTCCTTCCCCAATGATATTACTTCGTGTTTCTGCTTGAGACCCCAGAATGCACCACGCATACGTACGAATAGATTCATTCAGCCTTTCCACCCCACTTTGAGTAAATCCGTTTGATGTGTCTAATATAAAAGTGCTGTATGCTGCACTTTGTTTTTGTCTGATATACAGTAAAGGAACCTGGCTGTTGTGGTTAAATGATGTAAATCCAGGTACGTAAGGCCCCGTGTATAAATTACCTACAGCGTATCTAAATAAAGTTCCCATTCCGTGATTGAGGTCTAGTTTTTGTCTGAAGTCTGTTTTAGTATCAATTCCGAATTCATTGCACAACCTTTGATACGCTTTCTTGTCAAAGCCGTTGTTAAAGGGATTAAAGTTTTTGTCAGTAGGTAACGGAGCCTGAAGTTCAGACAACACCCGCCTCACTTGATAATACAAATGGAACAGATAAATAGACTTCAACATGGGATCTGGGTGATTAAGGTGATGAACGTAAGAAACTCCGCAACCAGTTGTAGCGCATGACACGGCAAAATTAATTTGATTCTGAAAGAACTGCATACCCCCGTTGTTTAGCCATTGGTTAGCTAAAAAGTCGCTCGTAATGTCTGGGTTGAGGTAATGATCAAAAATATTATGGGGGATAGTTTCAAAATGGACGTTGGCTGCCACAGCTATTGTCAGCTTGGTTAGGTCGACTGCTTTTTCGTAATAATAAGGCCCTGTAGTATACTTTGCAGCTTTGTTATATTTATAAGGCGCGTACATTTTTATTATATTTAAAAAAATATGTTTGTAACTTTCGAATCTGTAAAATCAGGTGTGCCCATTGAACTTCAGCATCCTATTGACAACAAAAACAGCGACCTTAACGTAATCCTACACGAAATATTCTTCACGGTTAAATGGTTAAATATTAGTCATGATCTAAACAACAACTGGATAATGATTAATAAAAAAAGGCACTTTATTCATGCTGGCTATTATGATTTCTGCAGACTTACTGACGAATTGTTTAAACCACATTCGATTGAAGCAAAAATGAATCCTGCAAACTTGATAGTAACTTTAATTTTCCATAAAACCCAGCATAAAGACATTACCAGCGTTACACTTGCGCGAAAAGCTGGCAGAAATATTAGGTTTCCGTAGCTACGAATTATCTTTATCTGGCAGCACTAGCTCCAGCAGTACTTTGACATTTTTTGGATCAAACCCTATGAATTTGTTAATTAATAATAGATTGTTTGTGTACCTTCATCAACTGAAGACATCGGAAAACTTAGTAAACGGAACTCCTAGTACATTGCTAAGGATAATCTCAACTCAGAGAGAATCTTACTGCGATCCAGTTTCATTAAAATTTCTACCTCAAAAACGCCACTTAAGTCAGGACTATCATACTAGTTTCTGCTTCAAAATAACTAACCAAAACAACGAAATTGTAGACTTTGAAGATCTTACAATTATTCTTGAGATAAAATAAAGTTTAATTTTAAAATACAATGTCAATCGGCCCTCAAATTCCAGTAACCTGTCCTACCATTGAACTGAAAGACTTAGCAGACACAATTGACTTTGATGCGAATGCTATTGTTGGGTCTATTTACGGTTTCGAATTTACACAAAATGGATATTATAAACGAGCGCTAGTGCCGGCAGTACCTGAAGTGCCGCCAGTGCCGCCGTCAGTACCGCCAGAAAAACCATCTATCGATCAGCTAAAGGATTTTAATGCCGGTAAAGTAGATCCCGCTTTTAAGTATGCTATTACTAAACGAGAAAATATCTGGTCTTTAACACCTGTAGACACAGAATTAGATTGGCTTATTAAATTCAAGTGTCAAAGCCCTTACACTTTTATGGGGCCAGACAATAAATTAAAAAAAAATATCAACGTCGGGTCTATGTTAGTTAGTCTAGTGCCGGATGAAACTAATTGAGAAAACGTAGAAATCAAAGCCTACAAAAAAACTATGTATGTTTTACATAAGCGTGAAACAGCAGGGAAAAATGTCAGAGTTGTTCTGCAGCCTCCTTTACAGCTAGGTAGCACAGCTATGATAGTACTGGACATAATTGCTCACAGGCCTACGCAGAGAAATTTTAATGTAATTCCGCAAGTGTCTCTAAGTTGGGCTGATTTAGATGAGAATCCCAGACGAATTACAGTATTTATGAAGAAAAGGGAAAGCGAAGATCAGTTTTCCGTATTTACTTCATCACCCAAGATAACTTTTGTCCCTGTTCCAAATCCTATTGACAGAATAGCGCAAATTAGCCTAGACAACGTAGATCTGTTAGCATTTTATTTCAGCGATCAGATATTTTCTGATAGTCAAATAGAATATTTTGCTAATAAACTAAAATCAAGTTAATTAATAAAAAGCCTTTTTTTTCACACTAAAAATATGACGACAAAATTGTATCCTGCTATAGTAGAAGCAGTAGTGGATGAACAACCAATTGTACAGCCCAGTGCTCCAACGTTAGACTTAAGTAATGTTCAAACGTTCAGGTTGGAAGAAATAAGAAAAGTTAGGACTCAAATTGAATCAGATATCCAAAAGTACTCTAGATGCAGACGAAGGTATTCCGGCGCTTATAACGGAATAAATTACGTGTCTACTGGTCTAAATGTTATTAATGCAGCGGAAGCTGCGGTCAGCGTGGGATTATTGGTGACTGGAATCGGTATACCAATTAGTATTGGATTAGGGGTTGCTGCCGGATTATCTTCAGTAATGTCAGTTTTACTTGGCGTAATTAATACTAAAGTATCTAAGAAACTAGAAAAACACGACCTCATTTCTAGCCTGGCGATAGCTAAACTTACTAGCATGAACTTAATAATTTCTAAAGCTCTAGAAGACACTCAGATTACAGACCAAGAGTTTGTAATTATCCAGCGAGATTTTGAAGAATATAAAAAGTTGAAGCACGACATACAATCTAAATCTAGGTCTGCACCTGTTAATGTTGAAGAAATTAAAAAAAATTAATAGAGGAAGGGAGACTACTGGGACGGAAGGAGCAGCTAGATGCTTTGAAGAAAAAGCTTGGCGCTTCAGAATAAATACAGTTAACATTTACTCGAGCCTTCCAGGACTTCCACCTTATTCATAGTCGCAGTCGTAGTCGTAGTCGTAGTCGCAGTTTCTACCTGTAATTTATAGTGGCCTAGAGCGTATGCGAACTCCTTAGTTACTCTTATTCTCTTTGTGTCATTAGCGCATAATGTTTTTTTGGTCGTCACAGCAGTGGACACTATATGGTTTTTAGACTTTATAGTTGTGTTAGGGTATGGTTTAACTTCTTTTCCATCTAAGGCTTCCAAGTAGTTTTCATGCCTGATATCTCTGTTTTTTATTGCAGCTTTTTGGGTGCCTTTCGCTTTTGAAGATTCCCCCGATTCGTGTTTAATACTGTACTGCTTAGATCGCAGTCCTGCGTATTCTTCAATAAGTTTCCCGTTCATTTCATCTTTCATCAAACCTATTTTCTTTTGGTTTGCTTTGCTGTACAAAGGGTGAGTTTCAGGGTAGTCACTAGTATCGTAATGTTGCAGTTCCGATTCTAAGTCTTTATAAATGTCTTCAGTAGGGATGTCTAGTATAAGGGAGTCTGTGTCTGTGTATAAAACTCTGGCCTCCGGGTATTTAGGTTTAAAGTAATCGTAGTAAAATTCGAACATTAATAATTTAGAAAGGTCGAGAATAGTCATCCCCATAAACACTGGTTTGTCTAGATTAACTTGCGTGGTTTTCATGGTAACTGCATACAGGGAGTCATGAAACTCTTTGTAACCAAGGTATTGAGGTTTAGATGTTAATTTAATTGCTTGATTGGGTGATGTAATTAGCCTGACGTCTTTTCGCTTGTATGGGTTCTCCATAGTTTTACCAAAACAGCTGTTATTCAGCAGCTTAAAGAAATCTTTTTCAAACGTAGATTGCGCTTGTTTTCTGAGCTCTGTGTTTTTATTGATGTACCCGGCCAAGACATTCGTTTGTTTAAAGAATAAAAGCTTGTGAATCGCTGTGCACTTCATGCCGTGTCTGATGTAGAACTGCAGGTTTCTGTAGTGGCAGACGTAATTAGATTTATTATAGAGGTTGGGAATAAGTTTAAGTTGCTTGTCTGTACCATGCAATCTTTCTGGTGCTAATGGGTAATCATTATGTAGGTCGTGTAAAGCATTGGGATACTCTAGGTCAACTTCGACAATAAACCCTATAGTATGATCTTTAGGGTGATTTAAAATACTGTTTAACCAAGTGAAGTTTGCGGGGTTTGGATTAACAAGTAATTTGAAATCTGAAACCGGCAAAAGCTCACTCATTGCCCAACCGTATAAATTGTTGGCGTCAAAGTACATTATATAATTAGATTTCTGCGAGGGGTCATAGTGCTTCAGGTATTTATTGTTGGCTTTGCAATAATTATGAGCTGCCACGCTTATTCCTCCACGAATGCCCGACTCAATCATTGTCATCATTACCTGGTCAGTTATGAGATCGATTTTAGAACTGCTAAGTTTTAAGAAAGCATCCCAACTCATTCCTGGTGAAGAAATATAATGAGAAGGGTCGAGGGAGTAATGATGTAAACTCGTTTCTCTGTATTTTTCAAACACATCAGCCAACAAACAGACGTCGGCTTTTAAATATATGTCGTGGTAGTCACCAAGGTTTTTACAGCTGAGTGCATTCCAGACGTTGTGAGCATGTTCATAATCGATATTAGTTATGAAACTTTTATTGAGTGAAGAATAGAAATTTTCTTTAGGTGGCAATTCTAGTTCTTCAAACACTTCCCAAGAATCCATGTATTCATAAGGATACACACCTTTCCGAATAAGTGTAACGTCTGGAAAATATTTGCTAGTGATAGGATAGCTGGGTAAGTTCTTAGCTAGTGTTTCTAAACTGGAAGACAAATGTTGAAAGCTGTCGTAAAACTTTAATTTATTCAGAGTGAAAGTTTTATATTTTTCTTCTGTCTCGGCAATACATGACACTTTGTATGCTTTCGTCACTGCCTGCATGATTAAATGGGAGTCGTAATTTCGAAGATTGTGAATGAAAATAGGGAGAGAGAAATGTTTGATTCCATATTCCAAGTTGCATTTCTGATGAGCTGCACCTCTAAATGCCCCTGTTATGTGACAATGATCTCTCACCCTTTGGGTCTTTGTGTCCTTCGTGTCCTTCGGGTCAAACTCTTTATTACAAATGTGGCAATGTGTAGCTGCTTTAAAATTATGGGAGTCAGATTCAGTAAATATCATGGGCACCGGATTATCTAGCTGCAGTAAACACAATTTGTATATTTTGTTCATCTCATCTAAGAACTTCCTAGCTGCGTCAGGCCCTCTGTAAATTACCGGCTCTGTATGTTGTCCGTCGGCTCTAACAACTACATACCCAAAACTGCAGACTTCGTGAAGGTGTGTAAGGAATGAATTAGGCGCACAAAATCCTTGCGGGCCTTGATATTTTAAAATCAATGATTCGAAGTCGGCATAAACTATATAAGGCTGCTTGAATTGTTTGTTGATGTTTTTAAAATATACTTGAGAACCTGGCTTCGGTAACACAAGGCGGGTTTGAATATCTGTCATACTTTTACATACCTTACTGTGCTTGTCAGCCACTTGGAGATTAGAGACTCTAGTTAAACAGCGTCTGCACAAATATTGTTTGCCATGATGTTTTGAAGTGTGTCCTAATAATCTAGATATGTTTCGTATCAGAGTATAATGTTGCATGCTAGGATCTTGCGGGTCTGTTATTAGTAAAAGATCAACGTGGTGATTGAGGTCTGAAAACGATGGGGCATTAGGAGAAATTCGTAAAGGCATAAGTTTTGATTCAGGGTCCCAAACATATACATTGACTGTTATAGGAGAGTTCTGGGATTCAAATTTGTCAATGGCATCAAGGCTAACAGGGAAATTAATGTCTTTGAGATTTAAGTTCGTTATTTTATCTTTGTATAGCGCCACCCTTTCGGGATGTTGTTTCGACTGAATAGGATATAGTTTAGCCAGAACACACCACACAAAACATTTGTCGTCAGTGTTCTTAATATTCAATACAGCCTTCTTGTCAAGAATTTCTTTGGGAAGAGGGATATAAGATTTCCCTTTGATTGGATTATACTTTGCAATGTTCAGTTCTAATGATTCTAAATTTCCTTCGGCCCATCCAGACCCTTTCAAAGTTGCACGCTCTATGCTGTCTTGTAACTGGTTGATCAAGATGTTGTTATAAGCATTGTCTAGGTCTGAAGATTTTAACACTTCAATTTGACTTGAAGAAATCCACACAGTCATCGTTTCATCAATACTGCCTGGTTTAATAAAAGTTATCTGCGCGTGGATTCGTATTTTAACTGGAGATTTGAAAGTAAAATTGTTAAGTACAAATTCGTAATTATTATAAACAGATTTAATAACATTTTGACTGTCAAGAATTTGAAGTTGTAAAGTTTGAAAGATGTCTTTAAGCAAAGGAGATTGCGAAAGACTTTTTGTGTCCGTCATTTTTATACTGACGCAAAACTTTAAATTAAAAATAATTATTTAAAAAAAATGAATTTTTAGGCTTCAAACCACCAAATACAGTCAAAGGGAAGCAACCGCAACTTTACTTATGAATGCGTAGTAATGTTTATATTACTTCCCTTAACATTCTTAAAACAAAATACACAGCAAAGGCACAACTGAGAAGGCTGACTATAACTAAATTACATTTTTTGTAAATCTGTCATTTGCTAAAAAAATAAGGTTGTAACATTAATGTTTGCAGGAATTCTTGATTGTTACACGTTAATATCTGCGGGAAGTCCCGGTAAATAAGCAAAGACACATTAATGTTTGCGGGAATTCCCGATTGTTACACGTTAATGTCTGCAGGAAGTCCTGGTAAATAATAGCAAAGGGAATTCCAGGTTCTGTTTTTAACTGGATCACATGCTTAATATAAATTTCTATTTGCTGTTTTCAACTGGATCACATGTTTAATATAAATTTCTTTTTATATATCTAAGCAAAGGCAAAAAACTTACTAAGGATTTTACATTCACACAGAGAAAGCACACAAATATTCCTGTACACAAATTATTTCCTCTGGTCTAGTAAAGGGGAATTTCCGATTCTGTTTTTCAACTGGATCACATGCTTAATGCATGTTTAAAATACACACAAATTATTTCCCTTGGTTTAACTTACAGCTAGTAAATGGGAAACACATGCTTTAATATAAATTTTTATTTATATATCTATTTGTTACACTTTTTTAAATTAATATGAACAATATGTAATAAAGATTGCTGCACTTAATGGTGTATTATTTAGAATTGAACATTTAGAATAACGAATATTAATGCTGGTTTGTTGTATGTAATTTCCCAAGCCCAATCTTCTTTTATGAGCGATCTGGTTGGGGATATAAAGAAAAAGGAAGTATAGATTTTCGGTGTGGTTAGTCACTTCTGTGGCATGTGTTGAATTTGCTAAGGCATTAAGGCCAAATGTCTGTCCTATTGCAATAATAGACACAGTGTACAAAGTGGCAAGTGGCTTGGATACATGTTAAAAATTGCCATGACAATGGATAAGACTGGAAGGTGCACGCTAACTCTCGATCCCTTCCTACTTAATCCAATTGTCAAGCCTCAGGCAACAAGTAAACAGATATATTGAACGCAAGAACGAATGGTTGCATGACATTGGGTAAGACAGGAGGCTGCGCGCTGTATCCTGGGAACCTCCTACTTAATCCAACTGTCCGACTCGCAGCCAAAGTTCAGTCAGTACACCTCCGTGGGTTTCTCTAATTTCGTCTCGTAGAGATTCCCCATTTGGGGTTTGATGACAGACAACACATGCCACAACGCTTGGGCTCACTTGGTGGAGTGGGAGATGCGTGCAAAAGGTCGAGAGGTCCGTCCCACTCCACCAAGTTAGGGAGAGAGTCCAAGCGGGAAGTGCTACCACCGGTTTTTGTAAAAATTTCCAATTCCAGTAGTAAAGTATTTTTTAAGTGTTTTTAAGTTTTGACAAATAACTAATTAACTGGCTAAGTTTTGGAGTTGATGGGGAGACCAAAGACGCAAGATATACGAATATGTATTATATTTAGCAAATGCCGGATTCCCAGAGTGCTTTGGCACGCCTTTTAAAAAGCTCATAAAACAGCCATAAATTGCAATAAAAGGGTGTCAGAAAAACAAGGGCGGTCTAATCCCATTATTACTATCTCTTAGGTAGTGTGACCGCCGTCAATATTCTCTGCATCGCTGTGGCACTCGCCTATAACAAGTACAGCACAGATCTGGTGAGTCCATGGATTGGATTGTTCCTACACAGCGTGCTTCCTAGCACAAAGAGCTGCGCAAGGCGTTGTACACTGTTCTTGCTTATAATGATGATGATTGTCATGTACAGCGCATTTTGCAAAGATTTTATCTCAATGTCCTCTACATTTGAGGAAGAGCAAATACGAAGGCATGTCAGGCTGATCATTAATCCTTGCAATGTTCCAATGAAGTTTAAACCAAATATGTCCAGCGGTTCTTGAAATATGGCAGGCGGCGGATCAACCAACCGACCGACGGACGGACAGACATTCAGGTCGTTCTGAAACTTGACTTTTTAAAAGTGTTTTCAAATAAGTCTGGACATACTTAACCGTACAGCAACAATAGCGGCTGCAGCAACATCAATAACATTAGCAATGCTACCAGATATAGAACTTCAGTAAATTGTTGTCTGTTGCCAGCTCAAATAACTGTTCAGTGTTTTGTCAAGCTTAGGATCGAGCCCCAAAGGCGCACAAGTGCTGAAAGCTGGCGCATTGCTTGTCTACATGAACCACTGAATTACTGCAACCGCTTTGTAATGTAATCACAATAAATTCTACATGCTCGTCTTTGGTGAAATGGATCGTGCCTTGTAGTGGACAGCAATGTTCAGATTTTTTTTTGGTCGAATGTAATTAGATTTTGTTTTGTAGTAGTAGCAATACCTCAATATTAAGGGTAATAAATCATTTATGATACGTTGGTAGTATACTTTATGCATAAATTTCTTTTCAGGTGGATTTTCTGCACGTTGAGGGCATCTTGGCATATTTTGAGGTTCTCTATGTCTCTTCCGCTTTTTACTTACGTTGTTATTTCTTTGCCTTGGAGAGGAGTTGGTCTGTAAATCAACACAAGTTTACAGAGCTTCAACAGCAAACATCATTTTCATCAACAGAAGAAGAAATAAAGTGTGATAGTAAGGACACTACAAGCGATAACCACAGAGAAAAATCCACTCCTGCTGAACGAAGAAACACACTAACAGTAACAGGAACCGCCCGCCATACTTCAGACCTTCCAAGTAATCCAAATCTATCGTCTTCAACAACCAATGGTGCGACCAGTTGTGAAACAAAACTGAGTTTGTATGGCTGGCCTGTGGTGACGGAAGTGCCTGGTCTTCTTGAACTGTATTTCTACGTGTTTTACGTCCCGATATTTTTTGGCGGACCGCCAATAAATTATAAGACTTTTATTGAACAGGTAAATTATTGTTCTTTCTCTCTCTCTCCCTCCCTCTCTCTTTCTTTCTCTCTCTCTCTCTCTCTCTCTCTCTCTCTCTCTCTCTCTCTCTCTCTCTCTCTCTCTCTCTCTCTCTCTCTCTCTCTCTCTCTCTGTGACTTTTAGAGTAAGTTGGTTGTGTTTGGGTGTCTGGAAATACATTTTGATGTCTTGCTATCTTGTTTAAATTAATGTGTATCTTGAACTTGCTTAGTTTTATGTGGCGATGCCGATCTATTAAACCAAGAATAATTTAATTTATAATCGTTTTGGATAATGGCTTAAAGTTCCATTTTTAATGTTTAATCGTATAGTGTTCACTGTTGATTCACTGTTGGTCTAATAGTGTTTATGTTTCAGTGCAAACATCCTGTTGCTTTAACATCCGCGAGACTGCGTGGTATTTTATGGAAAACAACCAGAATCTTCTTTTGGGCATGCTTTATCTACGTGGTGCAACATTTCTTCTATTTTTCTGTGAGTTTATGTGCATGCCTTTTCCTTTAAGTGGTCAATAACCTGTTTGATTTTGATGAGGTAGTAATTGTCGATTAAAAATAGCATTTGTATCTACATTTTGCAATGTGGATTGCCTCGTTCTTATTATATAATTTCCCCCTTCCCTCCACCCTCCGTCCTCCTTAAAAATCCTTCTCCAATTTATTTTTAATATTTAATGAGTACTGTATGAATATTGCTACTTTCTACGAAGAACTGCAGTTTTCAAAAAGGCGTAAATGATTTAAATGACTTCAAAATAATGTGGGAATCATAGACACTTTAGTTAAAACAGGTGTAGGCTTACATGCACAACGTTTTGTCTTTAATAAATGTCTGAAATATTTATTTACTAGTCAAAAGCGGAAGGGTTAAATGAAACAGAATAGTGGCTTTTGTTCAGGAGTGTCCATCTCCACGTTGGATACCATAAAGGGCCCTATTATCACCAATGCAACGTTTAATTTAACATTTACAGTGAGTGTTGCTATAAATGATTAAATTGTGCATGTTTGCCTATGCGAATAGTAATAATAGTTATGTTGCTAAAAATAACATTGCCGTTAACTCTGCATAGCATAGGTGAAATAATTAATTTCTGCATGTTTGTTTATTCGTCTAGTAATAGCTAATGGTTATGTTGCTAAAAATAACATTGCCGTTAACTAAGCATAGCACGTCAAGGTGTCGTTTGTATGTTGTAGCGTTATAAAACGTTTTCAAAGCAACCCCCCGTTGGATTGGGGCGCATTATAAAATTTCAAACAACCGCTTTGTTGGAATGTAATCAAGGAAAATCGTTGGAGTGACGCGAGCTATACGGCATCGATACAATAGCTACAGGACGCTGGCTAGTCTTGACTTGGTGTATTTTAAACAGAGATGTGCTTGCATGTAACGTAATGGAAATCGAACATTCACACCTTAGCGGAAGATTTGTGCAACGACCATCCACTATATCATTTCTAAAATTTAATTAGAACGCGAATTTTATGCCGGGTAAACCCAACAATAAAAATTATTCTTTCGAACTGGGCAACTTTCATTTTAACATCAGTTTAGTGTAAATTGTAGCAGCTAGCTCCTTTCACATACTTCGCCCTTGTATATTTTAGGCCTTGTGTGAAAATATCAAACTGATGGAAACCGTCAACAAATGGACATTAGCCACTACTGCCTGGCTGATTGGTCAGTTCATGACCGTGAAGTATGTCATCATCTACGGCAGCATGACAGAAGTGGCCAAGTTTGACGGCCTTGACCTTCCCCAACAGCCAGCGTGCATCAGTACCATCTACCTCTACTCAGACATGTGGAAGTAAGATTGTTCTTCTTTGTCACATGAAGACAAAGCTTTGAATTTGGTTTAAACCTACATTTTATTCAACAAACCAGATTACAAGTCTCAATATGAGGGTGCGGGATCGAGGAAAGTGTTAAAATTAAAATGGACCCACTTTGACCACGCCCCCTTAATATATCTTTTTAACATTCACAGTGGGAGTTGCCCCCACTGACAAAATATAAGCTTACAACTAAAAATAACTCTTTCGAAAGAATAGTTCTTTTAATCAATAAATTCCGTGTTTTTTTGTGCTTATTAATACCAACCGCAAGCCACGACTCTTCCGCTAAAAATAGTCTCTACTAAAGTCAGAAAGAGCCAGAACCCATAACAAAGTTCCTCGGTAAGTCTTTTCGTTTTAAGTTGATATAATAGACCCTAATCTATCTGAGACACCAAAAGAGGCGCACTTGATGCTGCGTGGTTCATTCGGAAATAAGGGTCAAAGGTCACACGGCTATGGTATTAGTGTACCGTTAAACAGGGGAAATCACTCGCTGTCAGAAAACACATGGAAAATTCAAACTTTAGCGGTTGGTTTGAGCAACGAAAGCACATTTATGAGTGTGTCATGTACTAACTATGCGAGTTTTAGGGTAAACCATTCGAATTGGGCCCCTTTAAATAAGTTATATTCTTGAAGTGCAGTGTAGAGGTTAGACACGGGCTGTACAAATATAAGAGTGTTTATAACACTAGCTGCATAAGCTAATACCATGTTTCCCTTTGGCTAAGTGTGCCAACTAACACAGGGCTCGGCTGTTGGAATCCACAGTTGCGTAACAGTCTTCGTGTGTTTTGGCTGCATCGAGGCGTGTAATCTGGAATTCCCATTTTTAATAGTAATCCGGAGGTTTTTGTTTTGTTTTTAACTACTGCTCGATTGTCGTCGTTTTTAATAACCCCAATGCATATGTTTTCTGGAACTATAGATTTATATTGCCGAACATGCAGTTGGACACTAATTTGCATGCCAAAGGTTCTGATTAAAAAAACAAACACATTTTTACAGGCGTTTTCAATGTATTTCCGTTCATTTTCAGCATTTGTTCCATTATTGATTTATTATATATAATTGTCTGGTTTACTTCGACTTAATTCTTATTTATTACAGATCGTTTGATCGTGGACTTTACGGATGTTTGAAAAGGTACGCAAATTTAGTAGTAGTAGTAGTAGTAGTAGTAGTAGTAGTAGTAGTAGTAGTCGCAGTAGTCGTAGTAGTAGTAGTAGAAGTAGTAGTAGTAGTAGTAGTAGTAGTAGTAGTAGTAGTAGTAGTAGTAGTATGTTGTTGTTGTTGTTGTTAAGTTAAAGTAAAGTAAATTTGACAATTAGCGTGCTAACTAGCAACTGTGCAAAGTGTTGGCCACACTCAGAACGCACACTTGCTGCAATACAGAGCGAACGGGTTGCCTCACGTCAATACCCGCTGTCCTGAGCTACTCTTAATCGAACTGCATGTGTGATTCTTTGAGTTCGTCACATGCACAGTGACAGAAATGACAAGATTCTTAAACGTACTGCAGAGGTGACGCGTCGTTGTGTTAACTGTTGCTATAATACTAGGTAGGTTTTTGTAGTTATTTATTTACTTAATTATTTCCTATCCTATCCTATCTTATTCTCTCCCGTAACTCGAAGGTCTTTGGGGCACCACAGATCACCGTTTAACCAGCGTTCGCCCTCTTTCTCTGTCCTCAGCAACCCTCATGACATCGATCAGTGTCAAGCCAGTCCATTCTCAAATGTTGTCCTCCCACCTCTTTTTTGTCTCCCTCTTCTTCTGCCTCATTGCACCGTGCCTTGCAGGATGGTATTTGCAAGGCCTCTTGCTTTGGTGAGGTGGCCATACCATCGGAGCTTCCGATTCTTTACCACTGTGAGCATGTTATCGTGATGTCCAATGCCTTGTTTGATGGTCTGTCGGACTTCGGCATTGGTGATGTGCTGGGTATAGGAAATGCCCAGAAGTCTTCTGTAGCACCTCATCTCCAAGCTTTGTATTTTTCGTTGTAGGTCTGCTGTAAGGGTCCATGTTTCGCAAACGTATAGGAAGATGGAGATGACAAGGGAGCGCAGCAGCCTTACCTTGAACACAGACGGATGGTCCTGTCTTTCCAAATGGGCTTCAACCTTGTCATGGCAGAATTTTTTTGTGCGATCGTGGAGAGAACTTCCTGTCGGGACCCATTGTCTGATACAATGGCTCCTAAATATTTAAAGCCATGCACCGTGTTGAGGGATTGTCCTTGGACTTTGATGTCCGTGTTGATGCCATTGGTGTTGTTGGTCATCATTTTGGTCTTCTCTGCACTTATTTCCATTCGAAAGGCTCTGGAGGTGGTGTCAAGCCTTTGTTTCAGCGGTTCAAGTTCTCGTTCCTCTCCAGCCAATCCATCAATGTCATCCGCAAAAAGGACTTGGAGATTGCTCTACCCCCTGTGCCTTTGTGATCTGCAAGGGCATTTGACATGATGCGCTCCGGCAATATATTGAAGAGTGTTGGAGAGAGTAGGCATCCTTGACGCACACCGATTGTTGTTCTGAACCTGTTTCCGATGGCGCTGTTGTGAAGGACTGCACTGGTAGCCTTGTCATATAGGCTTGATGACTTCAATAATATTAGGGCTGATGTTGTACACTCTCTTGGTTCCTCAGAGCTGCATGCCAGACTTGTTCAAACGCTTTCTTGAAGTCTACAAACACATGATATAGATGTTGTTGATGCTGAAGTTTTTTTCGCAGATTATTCTGAGGTTGAAAATCTGCTCATGGTACTTCGCCCAGCCCTGCATCATGCCTGCTCTTCAGCAATGATTTGTTCAGCTTGGAGTTTCAACCTGTTGAGGATTATTTTCAGGATAACCGTGCTGGAATGACTGATGAGGCTGATGGTGCGGTAATTTTCACACTCCTGAAGGTTAAACTTTTTGGGAAAGTGATGACAATCGACTGGGTCCATGGTGTAGGCCACTCCCCACTCTGCCAGATCTTGTTACAGATAATGGTGAGTGCATTAATCATCGCTTCTCCTCCTGCTTGAAGCAATTCTGCGGGTATGTTGTCCACTCTCGCTGACTTTACATTTTTTCCAGCCATTGCACTGCTGCCTCAACTTCTTCTCTGTCCTTGGGACATGCTACACGTATAACTGAAGGGTCTCCGTGTGGTGTGTTTGTAAAGGTCAGAGCAGTACTCTATCCATCTATCCAAGACTTTTTGTTCTTCTGTAAGGCAGACTTGCTTTGGATCGTGGAGACCTTGGGCCGTTTACCACTCCACTTGTCAGTCGCTTCACATTCTGGTAGGCCTTCTTGCTGTTGTTCTTGATTAGACTGTTCTCTATTTCCTGGCATTGCTCTTCTATCCAGTTTTCCTTTGCCGTCCGCATGCCTTTTCGGATGTCATTGTTGATTTTCCGGAAGGCATCAGCTCCATGTGAGGTGTTTTTTTTTTCTTTTTCATCTCTCTTCTTTTGTCAAACCGGTCCAAAAGTTCAGGTGTAATTCACGGTTTCTTCTTTGGGCGATGCTTGTCAAGGATCTTAGTAGCGGCATTTGTCACAGCTGAGTTGAAGGTGGTGGTCATGGTGATGGCATCTACTTCACCAGCTCCCAAAATCAGCAGTGGTGCAAATTTCCCTCAAATTGTGGCTTGGGATATTTCCGCCACTTCCGGGTCTTGCAGTTTGTCCAGGTAGGACTTCAGTCTGGAGCACTTTGCTGTGTTTGCTCTCTTCAAAAGGAGCCGGAAAGACATAATCACGAGATCGTGGTCACTTCCGATGTCTGCTCCTGGAAAAGTACGTATCCTGCCAATGTTAACGCTTGATCTGAAGTGTTTCTTGACCATGATGTAGTCAATCTGCTTGTGATGTCCCCGTTGTAAGTGCCATGTCCATCGTCTGGATTTTTTTGTGGGGACCAAGCGTGTTTGCCAGTATCACATTGTTGTATTTGGCAAACTCCAAGAGTCTGAGACCTCTGTCAATTGTCTCGTTGTTGCAGTGGGGTCCACATGTGTCTCCCCAGTTGTGGTGCGCATTTTGGCCAACCTTGGCATTCCAGTCGTTTGCGCTATGACTATTTCCTTCTTCCGCACTTGGTCAAGGACTGCCTGCACTTAATTATTTAATTTTATTTAATCACTTTTAAATAGCGCTTTTCCAGCTCAAGAGCTGCTATAGGCCAAGGCCGATACAGGATCTAACTCAAGCCGCCAAGAGCGCCCACTTGCAACCGACGCCAAAACTACTCAGCACAATTATCCTGGACGACCTGGGTAGGGGAGAAGGGAGCTAATGCGTGCTCGGGATGTATTCGTGTAACCGGCACTCACCCGTCTAGGACATGAGCCTCAGGATATTTAAAGTCCGTGCTATGAAATACACGCGAGCACAGGCTATAATATCCTATCCCGTAACTCGGAGGTCGTAGCGATGAGCACAGACTAGACCTCGGTTAATAGTCTCATCGGAATGGATAGGGGCACATTGTCTCGGAGTATTCCGGGAATATCTATATATATTTTGTAAAAATTATTTTTAAAAATTTAGATATCTATATAAACTTTTCCCCCAAGCTGTTGATGGGCTTTGAACCCCTGCCTGCACAGGCTGCAATGTTATTGCCTAACATTTGAGTACACTGCGTACACCACTGAGCCAACTGCGCTGGCTCACATCTTGCTGCTGCTGTTTTTCTAGTTGTTTGTTGCTGCCTACTTTTATGACGTGTGCAATTCTTGACAGGTACATCTTCATCCCTGTTGGAGGGACCCGGGCTGGATTCCTGCGCCAAGAACTGGGCATGCTGGCATCCTTTCTGGGGATGGGGGTGTGGCACGGCGGCGAGTTTAACACCATCATCTGGGCTCTTATCAACTTCGTCGAAATCAACCTAGAAATGCTCGGAGCATTCCTAGAGAGGAATGAAATCGTCCAGAAACAGTTGGTAAAATATGTCTCCGATATCCAATAGTAGATTTGCAATTTGCCGACAGACAATTATGGCTCTTTCTTGTAAAAATGCCAGGGTATCAAGGATAATATTAGTGTGTGTGTTAAAACGAGTGACTTGGGAAATTGCATTGTTGTCACATAAAAATACGATATAGTGGGCAATCGTTGCTATAACCAACCACTAAGCTTTGACTTTTAGGCGAGGCGCAACTGTGCATACCATGTCCACTCTCGCTGTGGTGCTTTGTTTTTATAATAAATTTTGTTGCTATTAATAGGCACACAAACATATCAATGTTGAGAATTCTGTATTTATCGTTGTGGTCGTCGTTTCACTCTATTATCATCATCATCATCATCATCATCGACGTCGTCATCGTCGGCATCTTTATCATCGCCATCATCATCATCACCATCATCATCATCATTATCATCATCATTATCAGCAGCATCACCTTCATCCTCCACATTAGCATTTTCATCATCATTATCATCGCATCACTGTGATCTATGCTATCCTGTCGGCATGGAAAGTGTGTGCGTGTGTGCGGTCAACATTTTCGTCGTCATCTGCAGCTTTATAACATAGTCATCCGCCTTATCATCATCATGGTCATAAATGTGTGTGAGGGGTGGGGTGGGTATGAAAGTATTGGGGTTGGGTGTTTACGCGTTTGTCAGTTGGACTAATTTGCAATCTATTAGTAAGCCTACTTATATTCAATGATCGCAGACCTGTCCTGCGAACTGAGGTAATAAATGTCAGTAACTGTCGGAATCATAGACCTTGAGTGTACACTTCAATAACGAATGGTTTCGCTTTCAGATGAGCAAGCTATCTCCATCCTGGGATCGAAGACTGCGAGCCCTGTTGTCCTACCCTCTCTTCCTTTTAGGCACCTCGTCATGCCAGTCCTTCTTGGCCAGCTCTGCCTTTGCTTATCTGTACGCCACCAGGATCTGCTTGCAGTGTGAGCTGATACATTTGAATTGTAATTAGCAAACCCCTGCTAAAAACAATCTGGTCCTAATATACTACTACTACTACTACTACTACTACTACTACTACTACTACTACTACTACTACTACTACTACTACTACTACTACTACTACTACTACTACTACTATTATTATTATTATTATTATTATTATTATTATTATTATTATTATTACAAATAATAATAATAATAATAATAATAATAATAATAATAATAATAATAATAATAATAATAATAATAATAAAATACTGTATGCTGCACAGGAGCTTTTCCTCTGTGGAGCTTAGTGAGCGGCGATGTAGACCAATTTAGCCTTAAAGCTGACGTGTTATGCACACACACAATGTCAGGAATAAACAGCATGGCAAGCCATTCAAATATATTGTCAGACACTCACACACATAGCCGAAAAATGACTAAATAAATTACTAAAATATCATCCTTTGTGTTTGCATTTGCGCTAATATTTGTAACAAGATGTGTGTGTGTTTCTTTCAGGGGACTCTTTTATTACCCTGGGGGTCATCGCCTATTCAGGCATGCAAGTTACCAAGCATCTGGAAAGATTGGGATGCACCAAATATGCTTGATTCCGATATTGCATTTCATTTTATTATTTGTGTCGTTGTGGTCATTGACGATGTGGCGGTTTGCGCTTAAAGCCAGTTTATTTTGGAGGTATTATTATTATTATTATTATTATTATTATTATTATTATTATTATTATTACTATGATTATCATTATTAGTAAGTCTCTCATCATCATTATTATCATCATCATCATCATTATCATCGTCGTCCTCGTCGTTGTTGTTTTGTTGGAAGTACTATAATTGATGCGTGGATTGGTTGGTCGTATTGTTTATTTGTCTATCGTTTTATTTGAACTTGCTTTCGATTCTTTTAAATTGAAGCTGGCCTTTTCTTTTATTTAATGCATACGAGGGAGTACATTTATTATGTGTATTATAATTATGTTATCATATACATGTACATCGTAGGTAATAAGGCTATTTATTATAGTCGATCTCGGTGTCTGGAATACAAAACTCATTTTCCTGTCCGTCTCCTAATAGCAATCTTCCTGCCTTTACACCACATGTTTGAGTGATGAGTGTGTGTTTGTTGTGTGTGTTTTGAACACGCATGCTGGTTACACATCTGCACTTTTTGAGTCTGCTTTAGATGAAAAGCGCGTGGATAGCATCTAATATTATTGTTATAACATCTATTATTATTGTTATAACATCTATTATTATAGTTATAACATCTAGTATTATTGTTATAGAATCTGTTATTAAGTCTATTGTTGTTGTTTTTACCATTACTGCTGCTGCTATTACTACTACTAGTAGTAGTACTACTACTACTGCTACTACTACTACTACTATTTCTAGTAGTAGTAGTAGTAGTAGTAGTAGTAGTAGTAGTAGTAGCAGTAGTAGTAGTAGTAGTAGTAGTAGTAGTAGTAGTAGTAGTAGTGTCTGTGTTACATCAAGGTCTAGGTGTTTGCCATATTCAAACCTCACTTTCCCCAAAATTAGCAACCTATTATTTCGCAGCTGAATGCAGTTCACACTTTACTGAATAAATAAGTTTTCGAATAAACACGTAATGCAACGAATAGTAAGTATATTTTGTTTAGTTTCCTGTCTGTTGGTTTCCATATTGATTTGGCTTATTATTGAAAGTTATTTGCGCAGGTTTCAAAATCATCCATTTTTTGTTTGTAGCGCCGCGAGCGTTACCGGCTTCGCAGTCGAGGACAAGTATGTGTCCAACCACTGTTGCGTGTCGTTTGAGCTGTTGGTCTCAAAACCCCGATTGGTCAATTCTCGAAGCTACAAGAAGATCGAAGTTTCCTCCTTTAGGGTTGATTTGACTCGTGCACTCGATCCTCTCCGTTCAGATTTATTTTTTTATAGCGCAAACCCAACTTAAAGCTTGCTCTTGGCGTTCTCGCGCATACACGCACATACGCTCGCAGGGATAGATATCTAAACAATGTTGTAAAACATACACATTAGGAGATAAAACAGGTAAACATGGTAAGAAATAATACAAACATTACACCTAACAAGGATAAATATGTGAACAATACGGTACAACATTATGAGAAAAAATACTTTAAGCATCATAAGAAATAATACAAACATCACACCTAACAAGGATAAATATGTGAACAATACGGTACAACATTATGAGATAAAATACTTTAAGCATCGTAAGAAATAATAACAAACATCACATTTAAGTATGAAAAGGCATATTTAAAGAGAGACACACATACATAAGAACACACACAAACACACGCATACACACACAAACACACGCATACACACACATACATAAGAACACACACAAACACACGCATACACACACAAACACACGCATACACACACAAACACACGCTTACACACACATACAGGAAGATATCAGTGTGGCGGAATGGGAGACGACTGGTTGAAGTTCGGGAGAGAAGTTCTCAACTTTACATTTTTTGGGTAGACTAGCCTTGGATGGCTTCTGCTGTGCAGAATCCTTTGGTGTGGCCATTGGATTGTGCATGACAAGGCGACACGACATTATTTTGTTCTCCCCGGCTAACCGTTCGTGTTCTGCTTTTTTGGTGGTGAGCAGGACTACATTGTCGGCAGGCATTGTATGCAGGTCGGTGGCAGCGACTTTGCAGAAGAGTGTCGTGGAACTAGTAGCCGGCAACCCGGTTTACTTCTAACCACTTATCACCGCCTTGCAGGACAACTATTTTTATATCGCTCTAACGAGGGATAAATAGAAATAACAGCTCGAGTTGAGCCGTGTTCTCAAGGTGGTGGCCGAGAAACGGGAGTCAAATGCTCCGCTCGGCTACAAGAGCATTAAGAATAAATAAGGAAGCAATTATAAAAATAACTCAAAATAAAAAGTACCACTTAGTGATACGGGCAAAAGAAGTAATATGACAGTAATTAAAATAATATTCAAAAGCCACACACAACAATTTATTTTATAAAATAGTAACATTTAACTAAAACTATTTAAAAACCATACGGTGCCAACTACAATGAACTATAAAAAGAGATTTACAGGCAGTACAGCATTTAAACCACGAACATTACACAAACGACACTGATGGAACACACATACACACACACACACCACTATTCAATTACTCACTCAATAGAGCATAATAGTCTACCAACTACTGGTGTGTCTGTTTGTTTGTATGTAGATTATAGTCACACGACACTTTCGCATATAGGTGACTACTGGACCGATTTATACTGACACCAGCGGGCCAGTTGTTGGTAAAGGGGAAAATAATATGATCACACGTCGACCAATCCGGGATTCGAACCAGCGACCTTTCTGTTACTAGCAAGACGCTCTTACCAACTGAGCTACCCGGCCCCTCTAAGGTGTGTCTTGATTTAATCGTTCTTATATAGCGATGTCACAGGGCGGTCTGTGATGAAAACCGGGTAGTCTGTGTGGGTGAAGAGTATAAGGGCGGGGGTAGTAACTGCGTGTTGTCGTCTGCGTGGTTGTTAGAGTTGAAGCGTGCGGAACGTGATAAACAGCATAGGTCGGTTAGACAGTTGAGAAATATACTCACTATTGTGCAGAACAAGGTTGATAGAGCTACAGTGTAGACCTATTTGTCTAGTGCTCTAGGAATTTTTGTGTGTTCTGTGAGAATAGGGTAGGACGGTTAATGAAGGATTATATTAACTGGTCCAAGGATACTAGTTGTGAAAGTGCTTTTTCTACAGTGTTACACTCAGTTTGGAGTATAGTAAGAATAGCAAAGTTTGGTGTTAGTGTGTTAGCTTAGCATCGAGGAAGTGTCTGCTAAGAGAAGCTACGCACTACATGGATTACCCTATTGGAGTACTGTCGTAGGGAACAGTTGGAGAAGGGCTACGGAGTACGTGTACATTCGAACCGTGTGGGTGAGTGCAGTGGTGTTATTTTCCTCACTGTCCCAGTAACTGAGGGCCGGCTGTTTGGGGTGTTGGACGGAAGCTGTTACGTAAGAGTAAGGAAGGATGGGAAGGTTTGCACGGTGGAAAGGGAGAGTGAGGTGGGAGAATGAGTGGGAGGATGAAGGTAAGGATGGAAGTGGTTGCTGTTGTTGTTATTGAGGTTGCTTGATATGAATAATGTGTTGATGTTTACATGTATTCATTGCAGCATTGCTCATTACATTGCATTCATGATTTCATTGAGTTATGATGTGCGTTTGTTTACTAGTGACAATAACAGTAGCTAAAAGGGAAATAAGCGAGAGAGAAACAAGGGAGGGGAAGCGGACAGCAGCTGTGTCCCCACAAGCATCAGAAGTTTAGTGAGTAGAAGAGGGGGGGGGGAGAGTGTGAGGAGGGAGGGGGACAGAATCAGGTGGACAGGATATTAACGATGCGACAAGCATGTTGCAGGTTCGACAATTCGACAGTTCGGTCATCAGTTCGTCAACTGGTTAACGTGGATCAACGTTAACCAACGTCGTGCATCGACGACGACGGCACTTGGTCGGGTGGACTAAACATCCTCATCACCATCAGTAACGTTCCGTGGTCATCGTTGTCTACACGTCCTCACCATTGACTTCATCATCATCATTCCTCAACCCCACCCTTCCTGTGGTGGTTGTGACGTGGGTGGACGGGACCCGGCCTCGACGTCGCGGTGTAGCTGACTGGAAGAGTCCAGCTGTGTGACGTCGACGGTGGCAGGGCTGCCGCGACTATTGCGTCACCATCATCATTTCATCACCATCGTCAGCGGCGAGTGGGGGCGGCGACGCCACCACGTTTGGACATCATCAGCACCGGTCCGATAACAGCTACGAGAAGGGGGTGGATACCTTTACGGGGACTTCGACAGGGACTTCATTCCGCCAGGTTGGCTCTTTCCTTGTTGTCCCTCTCCTAACACTTGAACCCCCCTCTTGTTTGTTTACGTGCAACGGACATTTGCTGTGCACGGTTCGATACATGGACGTGGTTGAATAGCAACCCTCGATCATCCTGACATACCATTCCATTGTTTCATTGATCCATTGATTGTGTCATCATCATTTTCTTCGTTTCATGTGTAAATGTTGTTTGGGTATGAGTGTGTGGCTTGAATGAATAAATAGCTTGAAAGTTGTATATATAATTGTTGTGTTATCATCACTTCGCGTCTGCGGGAAATCGTCATTCTGTCTGGGCTGTCTGCGTGCAGAAGTTGTTTGTTTGTGGTGTCTGCTCAGAGGGAGTCATGGCGGTGACATATGGTGGAGATGCAGGGTACGTGTGAGTGTGCCCAGACGTGAAGTTGTCTTGTGATTGTCCTGTGGTGTCCGAGTGTGTGAGGCGTGATTCGGTGAGAGTGTGCACCCCAGCGGGTGGTTGGAGGGAGTCAGGTCGCTGTTTAGCGAAGGCTCACAGCCGGCCTGGGTTCGACCACACGTGGAGGGAAGGGGCCATTGCACTCTCCATCCGGTTCGCTACCTCGCGGGCCAGTTTCCAGAGTTTGAGACAGTTAAGCTCCGGTTGCCATTCTTCGAGGATAAGGACGACCTAGAGACCTACTTGTGTCAGTTCGAGCGTTTCGCCAAGTCACAAGAGTGGAACAAGGACACGTGGGCTATTCGCTTAGGGACCTTGCTGAAGGGGAAGGCGAGGGAAGTTTACGTTGGCTTGAACGAGGACGACTCTGCCGACTACGAGATCCTGAAGGCAGCGTTGTTGGTACGATTCAACCTGACCGCCGAGACGTATCGCAAGAAGTTTCGCCAGCTACGAAGGGAGTCACCAGAGACGTTCAAACAGTATCTGCGGAAGTCGGAGTTGTTCCTGGAACGCTGGATGGGACTAGCGAACAAGAAGGCCACGTACGGAGACTTGCTGGACTTGGTGCTGATGGAGCAGATGGTCAACGGTTTGACGCCAGAACTAGTCACGTTCGTGCGCGAGCGCAACCCCGCGACGGTGGAGGAAGCCGCGACGTTGGCGCAGCAATACGTCGACGCCAGAGCAGGGACAAACCTACGCTTTCCACCACGTCAACCGTTTACGCCCAGGGATAAGAACGAGGGTCGCAGGCCAGCGGGACCACGACCCAACTCGCCGGACAAACGGGAATGCTACAGCTGCGGACAGAAAGGGCATCTGAAGCGGAATTGTCCGAAACGCAGCGAGCGGAGTGGAGCAGCGTTGCGCGTCTTGAAGGAGGCAGGCAAGAGGGGAGATCCTCGGTTCCAGAGCCAAGTGGTAGTGGAAGGTGTTCCGCTGACGGCCGTGAGGGACACGGGGGCCGACCTGATATGCTTGTTTGTTTGTTTGTTTATTTCATTTAACGTCTATTCACCGAAGTGATTTTAGACAAGAAAATAAAATGAAGGTGGGGGAAAAGGATATGCGCTACATGGATGGGGGAAAGGAAATAACATAAATGGTAAAGTAACATAACATGAAATAAAATTAAATAAACATTAAGTATTCAAACAATATTTTAAAACTCTTTAAAAAAAATTAAATAAAATAAAATAAACTTACTATGGAACATGTCAAACTTGCGAAATGTGCATCGACAGAAAAGTCAATTTTGTGAGATTGTCATATACGAAGTTATCAGAATAAACTTGCAATTTTTATAACAAATGTCCTACAGGACTATAAATTATAGATAATAATAATAATAATAATTACTGTATTTATAATGCGCTTATCTTATAATAATTATAACTCTAAGCGCGCACTCACAACTCACGCACGCATGTGCACGCTTTAGACAATGACACATGTAACAATTACGCAAAAAAAATACATTCACTCAAATATACTCATACCACAAACAGACCAGACACTATATGCAAGAGACAGCTGGCGATGGGGTGCGTAGTGAGGTCATAGTGTTAGAACTGCTTGAAAAGGTAAGTTTTGAGGGCAGACTGGAAGGAGGTGGGAGAGGGTTTCTGACGGAGAGAGAGTGGAAGAGTATTCCAGATGGATGGGCCGTAGACAGAGAAGGAGCGGGACCCGAACGTGCTGAGTTTGGAGCGAGGAATGCGGAGGCGGAGAGGGTCGGAGGCAGAGCGAAGAGAGCGAGAGGGAATGTATGGGTGAAGTAAGTCAGAGAGATAGAGAGGAGCGGAGTTGTTGAGGGACTTGTAGCAGAGAGACAAGGTCTTGTATTGAATGCGTTGGGAGATGGGAAGCCAGTGTAGGGCTTTGAGCAAGGGAGTGACGTGGTCAGATTTCTTCTTTCTGAGGACGAGGCGGCAGTATTGTTTTGAACGCGTTGGAGAGGGAGAGTGGTGGAGCGGGGAAGGCCGGAAAGAAGGGAGTTGCAATAGTCGATGCGAGACAGGATGAGGGAGACAGCAAGTTTGGTGGCAGCTTCAGTGGTGAGGTATTTTCTGATCTGACTGATTCGACGGAGGTGGAAGTAGCAGGCCCGGGCGGTTGCAGAGACAAAGCTAGTCATTGAGAGAGAAGAGTCAAGGATAACGCCAAGGTTCTTGGCAGAGTCGGAGAGAGGGATAGAGGTACCGTCAAGCTGAAGATGGAGAGAGGAGGGGAGCTGAGGGAGTTTCTGGCGTGTGCCTACCAGCATGGCTTCCGTTTTGTCGTCGTTCAGTTTAAGTTTGTTTGCTGTCATCCAGTCCTTCACGTCTTCACAGCAGTCGGCCGTGCGAGTCAGGAGTGCCTGAATGTTGTCAGGTTTGTCTTTGTCTTGTAGTTGTGAGTCGTCAGCATAGAAGTGGTTATCCAATATTTACTATTTTTATTTTGAACATTATGAATGTTCTGTGGAATATATTGTTTTATTACACTGCAGTCATGAATGATATGATTTATAGTTAAATTTTCATTGCAAATGCAAACAATATCCTTGCAATATTTTGTCCTCCAAGAATTTAAAGCAAGACGATGTGCTAAAGAGGTTATTGTTCGAGGATACTGTGAATTATCACTATATATTATTTTTAAAGGAAATTTATTTTTTATTTTCTTTTCAATTATACTATAAATTTCTTTTGTTGATAAGGGGATGTCAATATGGCTAACGTTGTGTTGATTTTTCGCCCCTTCTTTTGCTTTCCTGTCAGCCCAATCATTATTATCTAAACCACAATGAGATGGTATCCAACAAAATTGAACATTTGTGCCATTGATAATTAAGCAATGTATAAGATATTTTATTTCATATGTAATATCACCTCTGCTTTTATAAATATTAGAGTCCAGACTCTGAAGAACAGATTTGGAGTCTACACATAATAAGATATTAAAAAAGGTCTTTTGTTGACTCAAGATTTTATGTAATGCCATAAGAATTGCGGTAAGTTCTGCAGTATAAATTGAGCGATCTTTACCTAAATACAAGGATTCACTAATTTTTAAAGCAGGTATAACATAACCAGCCCCGGTTTGGCCTGTATCTAAAACAGAACCATCAGTATAAATTTGCAAATAAGAATAATATTTTTTATCTATATGTTCATAAGCTTCTGTTGCTAACAATAATCCATTTTTTTTCCCGTAGAGCAGTATATTCAAAATCAAAGTTTGCTCGCTTAAATTCCCAGATTGGTATAGGCATTTGTGGTATTTTTTTAGAGATTGATTTAGGAAATAAATTTGACCCCTGTAAAAGTTCATTTGTATAAGATGCTATTGTTTGTAAATAACTGATACCCTGTGCTCTTTTTGGATAATCTAAATCAGATCTTACTTCTAGTTCTGTGTCAGTGAAATTTTCTACAGCAGAGGCTCTAACTATATATTTAGCGCATGATAATTTTCTCCACTCATTTAATGGTAATACTCCAGCTGCTTTATAAGCATCGTCAGTTTTTGTATGTACTGGAATACCCATAACAATTTTAATTGCTTTACTGTCCATACTCTGGAGTTGTTTCAGTAAATATTTTGGTGCTGAAAAATATACCTCTTGTCCATACGTTAATTTAGATCTGACAAGCATGCACACAAGATGAATAAGAGTTTTAGTATCACGTCCCCATTTTTGAAAGCTTATAATCTTTATTAAATTTAAACTTTTAACGGCCTTTTCCAACAAATAATGTATATGTTTTTTCCAACTTAATTTAGATGTAAAATATACCCCGAGAAATTGTATTTCCTGTACATATTTCAATTCTTTGATACCAATATAAAATTTTGGCAAACATTTGGGGTTAATCCCATTATTAAACAAGATCATGTTTGTTTTTTCTTCTGATAATTCCAATCCATTATCCTTCATGTAAATATCAATATTGTTCAGTTCAGTTTGATATATCTTTTGAATATGTTTTATTTCATATATAGAAGTTTTCCTTTTTAAAGATACATTTACCCATATGGCAATATCGTCAGCACATTGAACTAGATGAATTTTATTACTTACAAATTGAGGTAAGTCATTTAACAAAATAGTGAATAAAAGAGGTGAAATTATAGAGCCTTGTGGTATACCCATGTTAATATTATATGTAGAAGAATAAGAGTGACCTAATTTGGCCATTATTTTTCTTCCATGCAAAAACTCTTTAATATATTGAAAAATATTTCCAGAAAGCCCTATATTTTTTAATTTGTATAAAAGTCGAGCATGCCAAACTCGATCATAAGCCTTTTTAACGTCAAAAAATGTAGCTAATATATTTTTCCTTCTAGCGAATTGTTTCTTAATGTGTGTTGTTAATTTCACTAAATGGTCTACTGTTGATCTGCCTTTTTTAAAACCAGCCTGATTTTCTGGAATTACTTTATTTTTTTCACAATAATATGATAATCTATTCATTATAATTTTTTCCATAATTTTACCAGCATGCGATGTTAATGCAATGGTGTGTTGCACCAACTGATATGCTTGCGGGAAGGAGAGGTTGCTAACCTCGAGTACACGGGACGCACGCGGCGCGTCGGATTCGCCACTCGACAGTTGTCCAGATCACTGCCGACAGCGTGGGTGCAGTTGGAGTCACCGTTCTACACCGGGAAAGTGGAAGTAGTGGTGGTGCCAGATCTAACCTATCCAGTGGTGATCGGCAACTGGGCGAGAACGGAACGGCAACGTGACACAGCACTGCCGGTATTCGCTGAGGGGAACGCTGAGTGTTGCGCGGTGCAGACCCGAGCGCAAGCAGCCAAGGAGCAAGTCGCCGCGGAACCATTGGTGGTCGGACCGAGCAAGAGCATCGTCGCGATGCCGAAGGAGATTCGCCAACTGCAGTTGGGAGACGACGAGCTCGCAAAGGTACGGCAGCTAGCAGACCGGAAGGCAGGAAAGGAGAAACGAGGCAAGGGGCAAGTGGCATTTGTCTGGAAGCGGGGCCTGTTGTACCGCGAGTATACAGGACAAGACAGAGTGGATCACAGCCAGTTGGTGGTACCAACCAAACTTCGGTCGGATGTACTACGCATGGGGCACGACACGCCTATGGCTGGACATCTGGGAGCCAAGCGGACCCTAGATCGCGTGTGGGCCGAGCACTACTGGCCGGGGATGTGCCGTGACATTAGGAAGTACTGTGCTTCATGCGACGCATGCCAGCGAACGACACCGAAAGGGCGCGTCAAGAAAGTACCAGTTCAGGGAACCGGCAAGAACAGGAAGTTGAAGCGTTACGTAGAACGCAGAGCAGAACCAGAAACGACGGTAGCAGTGGTGATTGACCAGGCTGAAACAGAGGGGATGTCAGACATCAGCTACCAGGGCACTGTACCACTGATACCGCTGCGAGCGAGTGAGGGACCAGGAGACGTCCGGATAGACCCGTCACTGTCTGTACTTCAGCAGAGGCAACTGCGAGAAGCGTGTCAACGGTACGCCAGTCAGTTGACAGATCTACCCCAGCGCACCAACCTGGACTAGTGCGAAGTGGTGTTGACCGACGACAGCCCTGAGCGTATACGTCAGCATCCGCTACCATTTTCGCTGGATGGAAGTCGTCAAGGGTGAAGTGGAGTCGATGCTGGAGTTGGGGGTTATCGAACCCTGTACATCGCCGTACAGCGCACCGGTCGTGCGGGTAAGGAAGAAGGGAGAGGTCAACTGGACGGATGACTGCCAGGAAGCCTTCGATGACTTGAAGAGGGCGCTGACCAGTGAGCCAGTGGTCAAGTTAACGAACTTGGACAAGGAGTTCATCCTGAGGACGGACGCATCCGAGCAGGGGCTAGGAGCTGCGCTGATGCAAGAAACCGGTGAGGGTGTGCAACCAGTGGGGTTCGCCAGCAAGAAGCTGCTGCCAGCAGAGCGAAACTACTCCACCATCGAGAAGGAGTGTTTGGCAGTCGTGTGGGCAGTACAACGGTTTGAACCGTATCTGTTTGGACGGCACTTCTGGCTAGAGACAGACCATCGACCGCTGCAGTACCTGCAGAGGACGCACCTCAACAGTGCCAGACTCACCCGATGGGCTATGCAGCTGCAGGCGTATGTCTTCACAGTTCGACCGATTCCAGGGAGAGACAACATTGAAGCGGATTTCCTCAGCAGATCTGACCCTGTGGAAGATTAGGTTTTGAACTCCCCGTAGGTTCGTCTTGGGAGGGGTGTGTGTCACAGGGCGGTCTGTGATGAAAACCGGGTAGTCTGTGTGGGTGAAGAGTATAAGGGCGGGGGGTAGTAACTGCGTGTTGTCGTCTGCGTGGATGTTAGAGTTGAAGCGTGCGGAACGTGATAAACAGCATAGGTCGGTTAGCCAGTTGAGAAATATACTCACTATTGTGCAGAACAAGGTTGATAGAGCTACAGTGTAGACCTATTTGTCTAGTGCTCTAGGAATTTTTGTGTGTTCTGTGAGAATAGGGTAGGACGGTTAATGAAGGATTATATTAACTGGTCCAAGGATACTAGTTGTGAAAGTGCTTTTTCTACAGTGTTACACTCAGTTTGGAGTATAGTAAGAATAGCAAAGTTTGGTGTTAGTGTGTTAGCTTAGCATCAAGGAAGTGTCTGCTAAGAGAAGCTACGCACTACATGGATTACCCTATTGGAGTACTGTCGTAGGGAACAGTTGGAGAAGGGCTACGGAGTACGTGTACATTCGAACCGTGTGGGTGAGTGCAGTGGTGTTATTTTCCTCACTGTCCCAGTAACCGAGGGCCGGCTGTTTGGGGTGTTGGACGGAAGCTGTTACGTAAGAGTAAGGAAGGATGAGAAGGTTTGCTCGGTGGAAAGGGAGAGTGAGGTGACATACCATTCCATTGTTTCATTGATCCATTGATTGTTTCATCATCATTTTCTTCGTTTCATGTGTAAATGTTGTATGGGTATGAGTGTGTGGCTTGAATGAATAAATAGCTTGAAAGTTGTATATATAATTGTTGTGTTATCATCACTTCGCGTCTGCGGGAAATCGTCATTCTGTCTGGGCTGTCTGCGTGCGGAAGTTGTTTGTTTGTGGTGTCTGCTCAGAGGGAGTCGTGGCAGTGACAAGCGACATTCCAGGTCAAGAGCTGCTCAGGGCGCTGGCCAGGATCTTACACACGCCGCTTGAGGAGCCACTTGCAACCTTTGGGCACATAGTCTGATGATGCCCATGAGACTGAGCACAATCCTAAACGGTCGGGGATGGGGAAGTAAGGCCCTTTGGCCTGCTGGGTGCATTTGTATAGCTGGCATTCATCCGTCTAGGACATCAGCGGCAGAATCTTTAAAGTCCACGCGATGGAATACGTGAGTGCACAGACTAATCTCGGTTTATACTCTCATCCGAAGGAGTCTGTCGTTTAAATTATTCGAGCAACATTAACTACTATTTAAACTATGCATAACATTGTTAACAGGCTTTTGAATGGCTACATAACAGGCGCTTGTATCTGAACACGCGAGCGCCTATGCCTGTGACGCGTCTCGCCCTAGGTATTAGCTCGAGTGTCCAGAAACAAGCTCGAGTGTCCAGAAACAAGCGCCTGTGGTTTTAAGGGTATTGTCTTCAAGTAACAAGTAATGTAGGACAAACAAACAGCACAACACGTTAATACATAATAGGCCATACGGTAAGAGAGGTCACAGAGAGAGAGAGAGAGAGAGAGAGAGAGAGAGAGAGAGAGAGAGAGAGAGAGAGAGAGAGAGAGAGAGAGAGAGAGAGAGAGAGAGATGGAGAGAGAGAGAGAGAGAGAGAGAGAGAGAGAGAGAGAGAGAGAGAGAGAGAGAGAATTTTTTATTTTTTTATTTTACGAATTAACTCAGATAAATTACCGTTGTGCGAAATGGACGCAAGAGTATACTTCTTCGTGGTGAAAGCAACATCAAAACCAGTTGAAATACAGCGAAGTATTCGTAGTTAATTGAACGTCTCATCTGAGCTCAGCGAAACATTCACCATTCGTCTTTTACGTCATCCCCATAAGTGTCATCACAATGGTGACTTATCCTGTTGTAGACCAACTGTTGTTTTTAATACATTTCGTTCAACGGACTGTTTAACAAAATAATTAAGAAAACGGAAATTACTCTGAAAACATTTTTTGTTTTTACATTTCACATTTATTTAGTTAATGCAACACGAAAACAATGTAAAAACACTAGAATACAGGTAAACCTTCTGCGAAAACCCTAAAATGTTAAGTTTCCTAATGTGAACCAGCTTGAGTATGAAGGAATCAGAATCAGAATCCTTATTATCCCAACAAACAGCCAGACAAATTACTTTGCAGTGGACAACAGTCATTGACAGTCACACTCACACAATACAGTCAGTATAAAATAAAACAGCAGCTAGTTCATAAAAGCAAGCAACACCAACCTTCCATTCAACCATTCACCTCAGCTGCCAGCTGAAACTATTTTTTTTTAAAAACGAACATTCAGCCCCTCTCCCTTCCTTTCCTGCACACTCCCCACCCCATCCCATTGCCTTCTGAAGCCGAGGCACCTACAACCTCCGTGCAAAGTTCAGAGGATCCAACCCCCGTATTCATTGCACTGCGCTCGTTCGTGCACTTTCCATGAAAACGACAGAAATCAAAATCAAATAAAATAATAATAATAGCAATGGTCATAGTAATCATCAACAAATGCGATTACATTATTACTACAATCCGCCTACCACTCAAATTCATCAATCATCAACAAATGCGATTACATTATTACAACAATCCGCCTACCACTCAAATTCTATAATAATATGGCTTTGAAAAAAAAACCGCAAATTGATCATAAACAAATTCATTTGTCAGTTTTTCATTGCCGATGTAGTAGATAATCCATAGGACTGCAGCACAGCTTGAAAATAAATGATAAGTAATATAATAAAAAGTGGATTTAAAATTATCTTCATTGGTCAATGTACATGTAATTATACCATAATTTTTTTAATTTTAATGCCCTCTACGATTGTGGTTTTTTATTTAATTTCTTAGTGATTTAATAGTTTTTTAAATAGTGCTCTTTCAGATCAGCAGCTGCAGAAGGCGCTGGTCCATACAGGATATAACTCGAGCTGCTCGGGTTGCCTCACACTGGCAGCCTGTGGGCGCATCTGCTTGTCATTACTTACACCGCTATAGACGTAGTCGTGACATTTAAATTGTATTGCAATCAACTTGCACTTACGATTATATAAAATTCAAAATAATGCAATGCAGTACAATACAATGCAATACAAAACAATGCACTGCAATACAATACTACTGCAATACAATGCACTGCAATACAATACACTGCAATACAATACACTGCAATACAATACACTGCAATACAATACACTGCAATACAATACACTGCAATACAATACACTGCAATACAATACACTACTGCAATACAATACACTGCAATACAATACACTGCAATACTATACACTGCAATACAATACACTTGCAAATACAATACAATACACTGCAATACAATACACTGCAATACAATACACTGCAATACAATGCACTGCAATACAATACACTGCAATACAATACACTACTGCAATACAATACACTGCAATACAATACACTGCAATACTATACACTGCAATACAATACACTGCAATACAATACAATACACTGCAATACAATACACTGCAATACAATACACTGCAATACAATGCACTGCAATACAATACACTGCAATACAATACACTGCAATACAATACACTGCAATACAATACACTGCAATACAATACACTACTGCAATACAATACACTGCAATACAATACACTGCAATACAATACACTGCAATACAATGCAGTACAATACAATACACTGCAATACAATACACTGCAATACAATACACTGCAATACAATACACTGCAATACAATACACTGCAATACAATACACTGCAATACAATACACTACAATACAATACACTGCAATACAATACACTGCAATACAATACACTGCAATACAATACACTGCAATACAATACACTGCAATACAATACACTACAATACAATACACTGCAATACAATACACTGCAATACAATACACTACAATACAATACACTGCAATACAATACACTGCAATACAATGCACTGCAATACAATACACTGCAATACAATACACTGCAATACAATACACTTGCAATTACAATACACTGCAATACAATACACTGCAATACAATACACTGCAATACAATACACTGCAATACAATACACTGCAATACAATACACTGCAATACAATACACTGCAATACAATGCACTGCAATACAATACACTGCAATACAATACACTGCAATACAATACACTGCAATACAATACACTGCAATACAATGCACTGCAATACAATACACTGCAATACAATACACTGCAATACAATACACTGCAATACAATACACTGCAATACAATACACTGCAATACAATACACTGCAATACAATGCACTGCAATACAATGCACTGCAATACAATACACTGCAATACAATGCACTGCAATACAATGCACTGCAATGCAATACACTGCAATACAATACACTGCAATACAATACACTGCAATGCAATACAATACACTGCAATACAATACACTGCAATACAATGCACTGCAATACAATACACTGCAATACAATACACTGCAATACAATGCACTGCAATACAATACACTGCAATACAATACACTGCAATACAATACACTGCAATACAATACACTGCAATGCAATACAATACACTGCAATACAATACACTGCAATACAATACACTGCAATACAATACACTGCAATACAATACACTGCAATACAATACACTGCAATACAATACACTGCAATACAATACACTGCAATACAATACACTGCAATACAATACACTGCAATACAATACACTGCAATACAATGCACTGCAATACAATACACTGCAATACAATACACTGCAATACAATACACTTGCAAATACAATACAATGCGCGATGAAATAACGACAGTTGACTTCCTACGTAGGCTGCATGTACCGATGTACGAAATCCAAATACTAACAAGATGGCTAGACACTCGCTCACATATACTACTCAAAATAATTGAAGGGCGACTCTCATATTTCATTGAGTTTAATTATTTTTTGCTGTTATCAGCTCTGAGGATGAGGTCCGCTACAGCAAACACCATCAGAAGACAGCTTCACGCAGCCAGCAATGTTAACGTCAGCGACCAGACAATTCGCAACCGTCTACACGAGGCAAACCTGCGATCAAGACGACCATCAGTACGGCCTTTGCTCACACCAGCTCACCGTGCAGCGCGTTTGGCCTGGGCTCGGCGTCATTTGGTGTGGACTGGGCAACATTGGTCAAGAGTGCTCTTTACAGACGAGTCTCGGTTCTCCTTGTCGTAGAGCAAATACTGTAGGAAAGTATTGACCCCAGCGATCCTGACCTTTGAAATAGACCAAATACTGTAGGAAAGTATTGACCCCAGCGATCTTGACCTTTGAAGTAGAGCAAATACTGTAGGAAAGTACTGACCCCAGCGATCTTGACCTTTGAAGTAAAGCAAATGCTGTAGGAAAGTATTGACCCCAGCGATCTTGACCTTTGAAATAGAGCAAATGGTGTGGAACAGCTAGTAATTCAGGTAATGTTCCTTTGAAGTTTGATCAAAATTTTTTCGATGGTTCTTAAAATAAGGGTTGCAACGGACCGACTAACAGACACATGTCTGCCAGATAGACATACCGACACTTGGACAAACCGACGGTATCAACATTTCCAAAGAATGTCAGTAAATACAAATGGGCGAAACATTCTGTGCTAAAATCTATTACTTCTTAGCTGACAATGTGTGTGACAACAAAGTTCAAACTAATCGAGACAGCCAGCCAGTAGTATTATAATATCCCGTCTTTAATAGCGACTTCCCTTTACACCATTTGTGTGTTTGTTGTGTATTTGACCGTGCATACTGACTACAGATCGTCCCTTATTATTATTATTATTATCATTATTATTATTATTATTATTATTATTATTATTATTATTATTATTATTATTATTATTATTATTATTATTATTATTATTCATAGTTTAGTTGTGCAGTGTCAAAGGAATAGGGTAAAATTACTTATTCATTATTCAGTAGTTATCTTTTAATAATGTTTTTTTTGTCTCGGTACGATAGAGACTTTTCTTTTACGTTTAGCGTCTCTGAAGTTCAATTGTACTCATTGTAAAATCAAGGTGTTTGTTGACTTGCCTGTTGTTTGCATTGTTTATTATGGAATTACCGTGGTGCAGTGTTAAAAGTATAAGTTGTAACTAAGATAGTATAACATCAAAGATAGTATAACATCTCCTTAATAATAATTACTTGAAGGATGGACCTAAAGCAATAATCATGTAATGTAATGTACCTGAAGGATGATCCAACTAACTCCGCTTTCATTTGCCTTCATAGTCAACAGTACAGAGCCACTGAGAACAATTTTGAAAGTTCTTTTTCAGAAACGCGTCAACAATAATAATTATGATCACATGATTCATGATTATGAGTGTTGCTGTTTTGCATTCACTGAAGATCAAGGAAACATTGCATCAACTAAACACTTTTTTAAAAAATCACAGACACAAATAAACCGGAACAAGCTTTTCCCAATTTCTTTATTTTTATTTAATTCTCCGGATCACCAAATATATTAAAAAAAAACGTTACGAACATAGGCACATAAAAAGAACAAAACTGTATTATTTTAAAGACTGGTTTAACAACGTCAAATTTTAACAGTAAATAAAAACAAATATTAATCAATAGGGTATATGAAAGATGAATTCAAAATGTTATACAAACCACACCACGCTGTAAATTTGATCATTAATTGTTTTTTTAAAAATATGTAAAAATACCAATTTTCATGCAGTTGTAATGTAACCGCAAATCTCCATCAATAGACGACAAATTTAATTATTCCGAAAGATAACAAAATTATTTCTAAAAGCAAATTGAAGCATAAAGTTCAATATATGAAGAAGCAACCTTTTGTATTTAAAACTGGTGGTAAAAGTGTAAAGAGAGTTGTAAGAAGTTTAACTATGATAGAATTAATCCCAAGCACCTAATAGAAAATAATATTTTGCTATAGCTGTATGCAGATTTAGAAAATATAGAAGGGGTGTCATTCTGGTATGTGTAGGGGAGAATATGAGAGAGAGGGGAGTTGGAGGGCGGTATAAGAAAGATCTTTTTCAAGGTACCTCCTTTTTCACCCTTGGGATCACTCCGGGTGGGGGCAGTCAAACTGGTCTGTTCTACCGGCAATGGAGATATAGAATAGCCTACTTAAGAATGAAACAATCCCTTGTGAATGAAGCCCAATGAAGAATACCAATAATAATTAAATAAACAATAACTGACAATCAAGGAACAAATATAAAGAAAATTTTGTTTTTTACTTTTCTATATAATATATATTTATGAATATTTGGTGTGCCCCAGCATTTCCAGGTGCTTCACGACTTGAATTACACTGTAACCAATGACTATGGTCGTCAGCAACGAGTCCCCTGAAACAGCAATGATTTATATTCAAACTGTATTCAAAGAAGCAGTACAACAACGAATTTAAAGGACAACACAATGTCAAGTTTAAGTTGGAATTTGCCAAGACGAACACGGTCAAAGTCAGTTATAACACTAATGTTCCCAAATCTTCGAGGTCTAAGACAAACATAACTGACAACTCTGAACTCATATTTTGAGGAGCATATCATATCGTAAAGAGGGCTGTCCAATTCTAACAAGTTGGCAAGCCATAACTTTTTTTAACCAGACATTCACACACATAGCCAAGAAATAAGCATAATGGGTTAATTTTGTGGGTGGTAGTTGTGACCCGCGGATTTATCCTACTGGTGTAAGGTTTAAGAACTTACATTCAAAGAATATCCTAGTGACATAATAGTACGCCAATGCGCTGCTGGCGAAGAGCATCTGACTGGACGCTGTACTAATAACAAACAATGGATAGGATAACAAGGTCCTGAGCCTTCTGTCCCAGGCTGGGGATAACTTCTTCATCTGCAACAGAGGTTAAACGTTCCACAACATACGCCTCACATGTAACACAAAATCTGACATGCGCAATGAATACACATTCATCACTCCAGCATGTGGTGTAAAAGCAATGAGGTCGCTCTTTGGCAAACGGAAAGACAGTCTTTAGTTTGATTTTTTTTAATGCCTATGATGACGTTTCAAGTGCCAAGAAGTCCTTCAGATGGGTAATCAGTGGCATATCAGCTTTCGCCTGTTGTCATTAGAATTATTATTATAATGTTCTCCCTCCCTCAAAGACCAACCACTAAAATAGATAGCCTGTAGATTAGGCCCATTTGCGTTAGTTTAAAGACTAATTAAAAGGAGGTCGAGCTTTGCCGGTCGTGGTTAAAACTCAGAGGCCACTACGGTATTGGTCCTCCTGAAGGTTTGAAAATGTGGAAACGTAACTTTGGAACTTTGTCCTTTTATTAGCAAAACCACATATAATTCCTAGCATGGTTCATAGCCCAGGGGGGGTGAAGGGGGCATTTTAGCCAAAAGTAAGGGAGGCGGGGAAAAGGGAAGGGGAGAATTACAGACATTAAAAAACAGTGATCACAACAAGAAAGACTGCTCCATAAGCATCACAAGACAAAACTCTGAAATGTCAAACACCCGTTTTAAGGTTTACATTGGTTCAATATGGAAAGAAACGTGTACAGCATCGCATGGTTCACAAAAGAAGACCAAAGGTAATGCACAATATATAAATAATGACATAACTCCAACAAAGCGGCTAAATTTAGCAATCTGCTCTTTGATTCGGTTTTCATCAGCTGGTTAAATTTAGAAACATTTGAATGAATCCATAACGGCGATAGAAGTACTGAAATGTTGCTTTATTTATTTTTCTCCTATATTTCTTTTAGTTATTATCTCTATGTGATAAATCTTGGGCACCACCCACATTGTGGATATATTGCTCTGTGCAGGGATACCACATGATCATGAAGTACAAAGAGAAGAAAAGAAGATGAAAAAGAACTGCAGAATATTTATTTCTTCTCATCAAAACCCTATTTTCGGACTGCTAGGACACTTTCCTAACTCATATTAAATGAAAGGAAGCTGCGGAAACTTTAAGAATATATATTAATAGTATTTCTATTTATTATTATTGACTTACATTTGTTTTGATCGGTTCTGTCCTTTCCAGGTATGTCCCCAAAGTCTCCAAGCTGACTTCCACGAAGTTTATGAGACTCCATAGGATAGAAATCCGGGTTCCATGGGCAAAGCCGATTAGTATGAAACAACCCAAAACAGCCGCCTGCGTGCGCCAGAATCCAGCTTTTCTACCGCCAATTGGAATGAACATGTACCTGAATCACACCCAGGATCGAAGAAATGGATTCTAGGTTAACACAGTAGATAAAATATTAGAACAGTCGTAAAAGGGAACACTACGATTTTAAGGTTCCATTTCATTCACTGTAATCAATCAGCTAATCCACTGTAATCAATCAGTTAATTCACTGTAATCAATTAATCCATTGATGTGAACACATAAACTCATAACGATTTACTGTAATGGTTTTGATGGATCTGGAAAAACAATACTAAGGTTTTAAGAAAACAGTTTGAAGCATAAACACAGTGACAGTCCGTATAGGCTCTATTCAAAGGGATGTGTTTAGACTATGTTTCTTCACACAAGATTGATTATTTCATGTAACAAATTTAATGCAATAAGTAGTGTATGACAGTGAAAGTGGGAATGGATAAGTTTTAAGTAGTATAGCCTCTTAAGGTCCTTTTTTTCTGGGTCATATGCTGACGTCATATGAGGTCATGTGAGGTCAGGGTCATGTGTGGGTCATATGCGGGTCATGTGCGAGGTCATGTGCGGGTCATGTGCGGGTCATGTGCTGCCGCGATGTTGGTGTATAGAGCATGTATGATGGCTATCTGCAGGAGATATTAATTAGTATTTATAAATAGTCTAAAGACTGTGAACACACACACACACACACACACACACCCGCACGCTTGCATGCATTAATGTATTATTTTTTATTTAGCAATGATTATGGCTATATCCTCTGGATGTGAGTAAAAAATAGCCTCTAATGATAGGATGGGATATTAATTAGTATTTGGTCAGACTCTTGACACGCCACATGTGAAATGGTATCTATTTTTAAAAAAGCCTCTATTGAGCAAAGAGTCCTAAGAAATAGCTGATGCAATCATGATATCAATTAGGATAGAATGGCTAGAATGAAAGTATAATTAATTAGTATTTATGAAGATGGTAGAGATGACTCCAATTATCATAACACATGTACTTTAAAATGCATGAGAGAGAGAGAGAGGGAGGGAGAGAGAGATCAGAGTTCAGAGAAATGAGAGATCAGATAGAGAGAGAGATTAGAGATCAGAGAGAGAGAGAGAGATGAGAGAGAAAAAAAAGAGAGAGAGAAAGAGAGAGAGATAGTGTGTGTGATATATATATATATATATATATATATATATATATATATATATATATATATATATATATATATATATATAAGCACACATGTCTCCTGGTCAAGATTTTTTTTTACCATACCATCTGTAAAAAAACCAATTAACATCCCACACAGCGATATCTGATCCGTCAAGAGCATGAAAAAGATTTCGTCCATCATATCATCGCTGCCATCTTCATAAATACTAATTAATATCCCATAATTATACTTTTCTTTTCTCTCATTTGCATTGTCTCTTGAAATAGATATCATTTCACATGTGGCGTGTCAAGAATGTGAGCATGGCCTTTCATCCATCTAATCATCTCTACCATCTTCATAAATACTAATTAATTATACTTTCAT
Organism: Oncomelania hupensis; assembly: GCA_036898135.1. Lineage (NCBI taxonomy): Eukaryota > Metazoa > Mollusca > Gastropoda > Littorinimorpha > Pomatiopsidae > Oncomelania > Oncomelania hupensis. The sequence goes on from CM072513.1 coordinate 30,412,120, forward strand.
TCTAGCCATTCTATCCTAATTGACATCATGATTGCATCAGCTATTTTTTGGGTCTCTTTGCTCAATAGAGGCTTTTTTAGAAATAGATACCATTTCACATGTGGCGTGTCAAGAGTCTGACCAATACTAATTAATATCCCATCCTATCATTAGAGGCTATTTCTTACCCACATCCAGAGGATATAGCCATAATCATTGCTAAATAAAAAATAATACATTTATGCATGCAAGCGTGCTGGGGTGTTTGTGTGTGTAGGTGTGTGTGTGTGTGTTCATAGTCTTTAGACTATTTATAAATACTAATTAATATCTCCTGCAGATAGCCATCATACATGCTCTATACACCAACATCGCGGCCGCACATGACCTCGCACATGACCCGCACATGACCCACACATGACCCACACATGACCCTGACCTCACATGACCTCATATGACGTCAGCATATGACCCAGAAAAAAGGACCTTAAGAGGCAGAGTGCTACACCACTGTTTTATTATGCGAGATCTTCTTATTCTTCATGTTAGTAGTAGAGTAGAAATAGTAGTAGTAGTAGTAGTAGTAGTAGTAGTAGTAGTAGTAGTAGTAGTAGTAGTAGTAGTAGTAGTAGAAGTAGTAGTAGTAGTTGTTGTTGTTGTTGTTTTGTTTTGTTTTTAAAAGATTATTATGTATTTTTCAGCATTGGTTGCAATGCTGTTAATCCATAACTTGTTTTTTTTTTAAATTAAAGATTTGTGTTTAATTGCTGCCCTGAAAAGTTTGACGCCCAGTTAGAAAGACAGAACCATCAGTCTACATTCCAAGGCAAGACTGCTGCACTCCCTTGTCATCTCCATCTTCCTTTACGCTAGCAAAATATGGCTCTCACAGCAGATCTACAATGAAGAATACAAAGCATGGAGATGAGGTACTATAGACGACATCTGGGGATTTCTTATATCCAGCACATCTCCAATGACGAAGTACAACAGACCATTACAAAAGCCATTGGATAACACGATGACATGCTCACAGTGGTGAAGAAATGGAAACTCCGATGGTATTACCACGTCACCATATCATCAAGTCTTGCAAAGACCATCCTGCAAGGCACGTTGCAAGGAGGCAGAAGAAGAGGGAGACATAACAATAGGTTAGAGAACAACATTCAAGAATGGACTGGCTTGACAATGGGCGAAGCCATGAGGGTTGCTGAGAACAGAGAAAGATGGAGTACACTGTTTAAATGATAATCTGTGGTGCCTCAACGACCTTTGAGTTACGGGATAGGATAGGATTGTGTTTAATATTGTGTTTATCTACCTTTTAGTTTTGTTTACAGGAAGATTACCAAATAAGTGTATGACATGGTAATCGAATGCATGTGAGGCTCTGTAAGTGAGGATGTAATTTATTGTCGCCTTGCCACATCAAACTCTTGGTAACGTTTTACTGGGTGAATAAACAGTCTTATATGTCTTGTAGTTAGTCTTTCTACTACTACCACTACTACTACTACTACTACTACTACTACTACTACTACTACTACTATACTACTACTACTACTACGACCTAAGCAATAATCTTGTATGTAATATAGATCTTGTTACGTTTGAGACGCGCACGATAGATCCGATCGTTTTGTTTTGCAAAGCATGCAATAACAGAGTGTTTTTACCTTTGATTTGATTTTGTGTTGTTATTAGAAGAATCTTTGTATAATGTTGATAATTTTTCTTGGTCGATATTATTGGAGAATTTTTTTAGAATTACTTGTTTACTATCGATCGAAGCACGTAGATAAATATAGTGGTAGCTAAGAGATTCTTCTAACCTAAATAAAGTTATATGACGTAAGACAGAGAATAGTTCCGGTGACGAATTTTACTCTGATTGGCTGTAATGGCGTCATGCTGGAATGTTCCAACATTATCTCGATTATAGAAGGACTATATTAGCGGTGTACTGTGTCGTCTTGAGAGAGAAAAAGTGATTGAGTGATCTTGTATGAAGTTGTTGATGTATGCTGAATAAAGTTGGAAAACTTCATACGACGACTCCTGCCTTGTTGCTGAGTGAACAGGTTGCGTGGATAAACGAATCTGAGTTCCACTTATGAAGATTCCAACATCGGGGCTGAATCAACAATTGATAAAAACAACAACAGATCTATCTTCCTGTCCCTCTATTACTTTCGTTTCACTAGACTGACCTTTTTAAACAGGTATGCAGTCCACGATCGAATGACCTGTGCAATTAAACACACAATCCCGTTAGTAAATTCTTAATTTCTGTTCGTCAAATGAATGAAATATATAATCAAGACAACACGCAGACACACACACACATTCACAAACACACGCACACACAAATCTCTCTCTCTCTCTCTCTCGATATATATATATATATATATATATATATATATATATATATATATATATATATATATATATATATATATATATATATATATATATATATATATATAGATAGATAGATAGATAGATAGATAGATATAGATATAGATATATAGATATATTCATACGCACAAAACCAAACAAGCAAGAACTCAACTCTAGATAGAATTGTTTTGGAAGGAAAACTACAGAAAACAAAACAAAATATTTATCATACACAAAGAAGCTCAAATTTATCCACGCAAGGTCAAAATATGCTCGGCGTACAGCACTATATTCCCATTTGCTGTGAGAAATTGATTTTATTTTGTATTTAACATAAACTACACCAGCTAAAAACGAATTTTTACCAATGTCTAATGCAAACATCAATAAAGTATCCACCAAGGTGTTCGTGTTTTCGTACAAACTTAGCTTAATTCAAGACCAATATTAAACTGGAGAATTCGACAGCATATGCTTTACATATATTTTATTCAGCCCCACTGAGCAAACTAAAACGTTAAGGTTTTAAAAACACAAATAAAACTTACTTCCACAAGTCTGAGTAGAGGTAAATAGTACTGATGCATACTGGGTGCTGGGGAAAGTCAAGGCCATCGAATTTGGCCACTTCCGCTATGGAACCGTAGATGACGAAATATTTATTTGTTCTGAACTGACCAATCAGCCAGGCAGTACAGCAGAGGGTCCATTTGTTGACGGTTTCTAATATATCTTCCTGTCTGCCAATTGCCTGTCAGAGTTATAATAATAATAATAATAATAATAATAATAATAATAATAATAATAATAATAATAATAATAATAATAATAATAATAATAATAATAATAAAATAATAATAATAATAATAATAATAATAATAATAATAATAATAATAATAATAATAATAATAATAATAATAATAATAATAATAATAATAATAATAACAGCAATAAAAGAGGAAACACTAAGAAAATGACAGTAGAGTACAAGTTAAAGGTTATGTTTAATTTTAAATAATTTTTTAAATAGCTGCATATATATTTTATTATATTTTATTGTATCTATCTATCTCTGTATCTATCTATCTCTGTACCTATCTATCTATCTATCTATCTATCTATCTATCTATCTATCTATCTATCTATCTATCTATCTATCTATCTATCTATCTATCTATCTATCTATCTATCTATCTATCTATCTATCTATCTATCTATCTATCTATCTATCTATCTATCTATCTCTATCTAACTATCTAACGTGTTTGTGTGCTACGTGTAGATATATATGTTTAGAAATTAATTTATTGCAATTACCAATTTTCTCATTTAGTTTAGGTTTAATTACCCCCTCATCCACCTCTTTGCCTTATCAAATGTTTGCGATTTCCACTCAGCTTTCATATTATTTTAACTCCCTACATTTCCATCTATCTTTTACTCCATGAAGAAAGGCTTAAGGACCAAGAACGTCAGAGCATATTCTTTTACCAATGGTCCTCTTTTTGCAGGTCTTTACAACTGTTTACTTGCAAAAACAAAATCTCAACCGACAAGTGGAGTTCCTCCTATATTGAATGGAGGGAAGCAGTCCAAGAAAGACTTTTCACCTTAACTTCGAAATATAGTGTGGTAGTGCTAACTTTGACGTGAAATCTTCTTTGAGAATACTGAGTTGTTACTTCCTTTTCTACAAAATACTTTTACTGGTCATAAGAATATTACATATTAATAAATCAACCAATACATTCAAATTAAATAGATCGAAAATCAGTCCGTTAATCCCTTTTAAGCCTGATACCTTGTCAGCAACTTTTCGATTTAGTGTTTCATTTCTTTTATTTTTTTTAGTGATTTTGATGATAGAACATCTCTATCCATCTAGATAATGGTGCTTTCATTATAGCAAGCTTTTCGTTAGCTTACTAAAGCTGTTTGTAGTAGTATCGCTAGTAGTAGTACTAGTAGTAGTAAGAGTGGTCATCATCATCATCACCACCTTCATCATCATCATCATCATCATCATAGTTATCATAAATATAATTATACTGTGGAATAAAAAAAAGGGCACTCACGGAAAAATAAAAGAAATGTTTCGTAATGTAGTTAAAGAACGACCAAAAACAGACTCTAAGCAACTTCCATAAAATACCCAACAGTCTCTCTGACGATAGTGGCACAGGATTTTCAAACTGAAAACAAAACGTGCAGTTTATTTACACGTGTTTTAATAATAATAATAATAATAATAATAATAATAATAATAATAATAATAATAATAATAATAATAATAATAATAATAATAATAATAATAATAATGTATCAATATTTTTCTGATTATTTATGTTATACTTCACAATAAATATAAAGTTATTATAATAATTTTGATCACAGTTTTATTTGAACTGTAAAAAAAAGAATATTGACAATAACTAAACTCGAAGTTTTTGCTCTTTTTTTTAAACTTAATTGAGCGAACTAAATAACATCTAACACCACAAAACTAGGAACCCAGAAAGTAAGATTCTTTAACAGCATTCTAATACTAACATCAGAAATTGTTTATCCACTAACAGTTTTTTCACTGGCACAGTTTACCACGAACTATAAAAACTGCACAGAATATTGATTGTTTTAACAATTAATTGGACGCAACGCCAAAATTTAGAGATTTGTTTCTAATGCATTGATGAGTAATACAAATAGGAAAATTGCATGCATATAGATCCAAGCAAAGTGTAGATGAGATAGGACATTCATGAAGGCTTCACGGCCTGTTTCGTCCTCAAAATACTACTACTACAAGTACTACTAATAGAATACATTTACAGTTTTTCTATCAAATTTAATCTATAATAATAGCATCAAAGTAGAGTACCCGTATAATGTGTTAGCGACCACAGAGGAATGATGGATCAGTATTCATTTCAAGATTGTATTGTATATGTCAGTATTACTACTTATTGAACGTTTAATATTATTCAGTCTTATACATCAGTGTTCCCTCCACACACAAAAAACGAGAGTCCTTGGGACTCCCAGGTATAAAATTTTAAGAGTCCTTGTGCAAATTTTGATAGTCCCCAAATCGGAAAAAGAAATGTAAAAACAAGTCCAAGCCTCACTTTTTTTTTACTCTGTTAAAACGTCACATTAGTTATCATAATAATATAAAACCAAAAAATTAAAACATGTTTCTTTGGACACTTTACTTGATCAGTTTGAGTTTCATCATTTATTTGTCTATCCTTGCTTTGGAGTTCCGTATTTTCGATAATGACAGGATCTGTACTTGATGTTGCTGTGGATGAACGGGTTTTGGGCCCAGTCAACCATGTCAGAAGTGACACGATCGTGTATGATAGAATCAAAGAATGGGTTCACGAAGATTTCTTCTGTTCAATGAATGGATTGCTTGGAGGAAGTTTACAATGCGCCCGCATGCGATTTTTAATGACGACAACTCCCGACACAATCTTTAATCGTCTGCATTGGCAGTCTCAGTTGAGTTCTTATTCTGATTATGCCGTGAATTAGTTCGCCACTCGTTGGTCGTAATTTTGACTTTAGCGATTCGAAAAAAAAAGTGTGCCTATGTGTTCCTATGGAAGCACACATGCAAATTTTTCTGCGTCATTTTTCATATTTTGTGCGTAATTGACGCACTACTGTGCGTAATTGGGAACACTGATACATTATACCAGCAACGTGCTCTTACCTGCTCTATGAACGTTTTGAAGGTCATTTGAGGACAGGAAACCAACCAAGGCGGGTACATTACATACAAATAAAACTCAAGCAACCCAGGCACTTCGGGCAGCACAGGCCAGTCATACAAACATTTTCGTGTTTCAGAGGGTGCCGATGCTCCACTAGTGACATCAAAACTGGTTTTTGCACTAGTAATATGGGCCATTTCTGTCATGTCAGTTTTTCCCACATTTGATTCTTCTGCGGTCGTTCTTCGTCGTTCAGTTAATGTAGATTTTCCTGGTGGTATAGGCTGCTCTGCTATTTCTTCTATCCTTTGTACAGTTCGCCGCTTGAGGTTTGCGAATCGTTCTTGTTTGATTGCCCATATCCGTTCCAGTGCAAAGAAAAGACATCGCATCGGTACAAATTCTGTGATAGTCGCACTAATAAAATATTGTAGATGTTCCTTGAACTCTATAATCTCGTACTGTAACAAAAGGTATAAACTTATAGTAATTATACTTTGTTTACGCAAATAATGGAAGGCTTGAACATAATTATAAAAGTATCGTATTGTACCCTATTACTTGTTTATGACAGTTTCATTGAAATAACAAACCTATTTGAAATAAAAGGATTGAACCGCCTCAGTCATCAATGGCACCTATAACGACTTTTTATTATAAAAGTTCAGCAAAGAACAGCTTCAGTTCAAAAGACATTTATTACCAGGATTTCATTGTTTAAGAAAATGCTTGTTTTAATTCTAGGATACTCAGAAACTGAATGTAGAATAAATAAATGAGTAAAGCTACTAAGTACTGTAGTACTAAATTTATTGCTACGCAATGACTTTGAAATAATCAGACGAAATTGAGACAAATCGCCTCAGGTCACACAGCAAGGACTCCCGATGCTGCGTACTTAAATATGAGATTATTTACCACAAGTCAAATTTCATAGTTACTATGTCACTCTGGAAGTACATCATTGGAAGAAAGACGACCCATACAGCAGGCACGCTTGTCAGGTTAGAGGCAAAATAAAATGGTAAAGGGACCAGCAGCAGCAACAGCACGAGTTGCCAAGATTGCAAGTACAGGGTAAGCAAAACACCAAGCAGGATGTAGCCATATTTTCTCAGCTGAAAAACAACGTTTCACATAATGTGCATTAAAAAACTACTTTTCAGGAGGTGTCAGAATACATGTAGCGTTTTCACAAGGGTTGAGAAAATAACATAACGTAATGCATGGCGAGGTGGCTCCATTCTACAATATTACTACTACTACTACTACTACTACTACTACTACTACTACTACTACTACTACTGCTACTACAACAGGATGCTATCACGCGCTTTTTCTTCAATCGAACTCAAAGGGCGGCGATCTGAAGAGAGTCTACAGAAGGGGAAGAGAAATCAATTTTTATTTTTGCAAATTATATTGACTGCATCCAATACATTATTAAAGAAAGGGAGGAAATTGGAGCAACCGGAGAAAACCCTCGGTGTCATGAAGAGCCTCGTAGCGAAGTCGCATCACGTCAGTTCGTCACACGCGAGGTTTGAACCCGCGACTTTTGGCACAGGAAACTAGCACAATATCAACTGTGCTACCAAGCCACTCGATATTGAGTAAGCACTGCCGACAGTTAGATAGTGATTGTTTATAGGGCCCAGCTAACTGCAAAGAGCCGAATCAGGAACATAAAATCAAGACCACAACTTGAAAGTAGACTCACATCTGATCCGCATAAAAGATCTGCCGAAACAATCCTAGTGGTAACAATAAAGGCATCCCACGCAGGAGACGCTGATGCTATATTTTAATTTATCGAACCCCCGTTTATAAAAACAAAATAAAATATAAACAGCATTATAAAATATCAATAAAACACATATATATATAAAATGCTTATATCGCTAAATAATAATATCATAGGAAGCCCTAGTGACCATTTGGTAGAAAGCGTCCAAAAATTCCCAAGCCACAGGCGCTTGTATCTGGATACGCGAGCGCCTATGCCTGTAACGCGTTTCCCTTTGGCTATAGGTGCTCGCGTGTCCAGATACAAGCGCCTGCGTCCCAAGCTGACCCAACAGACCCCATACACAAAGGAGGAGTTTTGGGAGAGTTTTCAAGAAAAAGGTAGTCGCTGGTGTAGCGAAGAAGATAGTAGATTGTTAGAACAGATTAGGAACGAGAAAGAACAAATGAGAACAACAGAAACTGGTAATTTAAAGCACTAAATTTTCACAAAGTGGGAATATTATTTATACACAAACCCACGGTACCCTCACGGTGATACTGCCGACAAAACCATATATATATTGTCACGAATACAGGGGGTTGGGGGGATGAGGGCTAGCAATTATTCCCCCACGCTGTGTCGCCTCCCTTGACTAGGCCGACGTGCGGTGACGTTCGGGGAAATAATGCTGGGAGTGCTAAAGAATTATAGAAAGTTATAAGGACAGACGAGAAGAGTACAGACTAAACTAGTGGAAAATTCGAACAAGGGAAGTCGGGTGGTATATTACAAGATTAGACAATTTATTATATTGATGTAGGTCAGACGTAGTGGGTAGGCTTACGACTGAATCACGAGTGATAGTCTGTTAACGTACTGAGTAGCTGGGAGATGTTCTGGTTCAAATATATAAAGTCAACAGGGGCGATTATGGACGGCTATCATCATTTGGCATGGGGTAGCTGGCTGATTAAGCGTGGGTAGCCAGATATCTGCAGAATTGTGGTGTGCGCAGAGTGCACACTTAACTGGGGGGTAAGCAGGCAGTTGTAGCCGCAAGAGACTGGATGGCGGTTGCGCAATGGTCCAGCGTGGCGTCAGTTGGTGAGTCTAGGTCACTGGGTCGATTTGTTGAGCAATAGGTGGCTTGGGGCAGAACCGGTCAACGGTGCTTGCCGGTTGGGGCTGTATTTTCCTCCACGCTTCACAGTGACAACCGGAGAATATGGGTTGCACGCAGCGGGTCTGAGTCTCGCAGTGGCCCGGTATAAGGACCCGTTCTGCAATGGAGTATTGGCTCAGTATCAGAGGGGCATCCATACTCTGGATGCCGCGCCATTCAGCGCGCATGCCAGTCAGATTTTGAATTTGGGAGCACTGGTCAAGACTGACCGGTGCATTCCAACTGTCCAACAATATCAACAATGGCTATTAGGGTTTGGTGGAATTTACCAGCGGCCGATAACGTATAAGAGTTTCAGCGCCTGAGATGGGGTTATGGGCAGCAGGGGTGGATATTTACACAATAGGATCAGGGGAGAAGCAAAAGGGATAAATACAGGACAATGGCTATTATATGCAAGGGGGATTAGCTGGGGTACTTTATTCTAAGTAACAGGGCAACATGGCATGGGGGATTTGTACAGGAATCTAGACAGGGGGATATACATGTATAAATACAAGCATGTCATGTGCAACAATCAGACTACAGATACTGGGTACATGAAGCAAAATGCATATCATAAGCAATACATCAAGACAAACCACAGACATGGACGTAAATATCTACCAGACATACGAACATGTGGGGAAATCGACGGGTGATGGGGAACTAAATGATATGAAATAAGTCACCACTCTTACCTTGACCAAGGAACGGGTTGAAACACAAGAATATTGGCGGAGCTCAGCGGTCGCAACGTGGGTGCAGACGTGTCTCGGCAGGCAGTGTGTTCTCTCGGGCTTGCAGGAGTAGACTGACGAACCTAGGTCTAACTGTTCCAGGGTCCAGTCCCAGGGTCACGTGGGACTATTCCGAGGGGCGGGGCTTGTGTCGCTTTGTCAGCGGGCAAGTAGGTGGAAAGTGCCGCGAGCAGAGCCGGAGCTATATATATATATATATATATATATATATATATATATATATATATATATATATATATATATATATATATATATATATATATATATATATATATATATATATATATATATATATATACACGCATACACACGCACATAAACACACACACTCACACAATTATGCATCCATCGACGTCTTTGGTGTTGTCTAAAACTATAATATGAAGTCTTCGAAACTGAAGCTTTGCTACAAGTGTGGAAAGAGTTGATTTTTATTACCTTTACAGAAGGATTGAAGTACTGTAAGCCACGGGACAAACCGATGTAAACAAGCATCGGAGGATAAATTGCCCACATGTAATAATTCAGGTAAGTATACCAAACCCAGTCTGCAATATCCTGTAGAAATGAAGAATATCCAATTATTATTCCCTTTCAACAAACTTCGGGATCATTTTTGACCTGAAGCCGATTTTTAACCTACCAAAATAATACTAATAATAATAATAATAATAATAATAATAATAATAATAATAATAATAATAATAATAATATGACATGGTTACTATTATGGGTTCCGACTATGACGGACTAAAATAGAAAACATCTAACACAACAACAATATTTACATCTAGCCCATCTTCTTACAGCTTTTCCTCTGTTTCTCTTCCGATGTATGTCCCCATAAAACTAATATTAAATTTAAGTATATACTATTAGAGAATGAACTAAGGCATCGGAAAATATCACACTTAAGGTGTTACAGTGGAAAATCTTTGCTATCGCCATCATCGACAAATTTGTTCTTATCATGTGTTAATCTACGATTACACAAGGCGGGAATGCGTTAGACCGACCAAAACAGTAATTCTGTGAGCTTGGTCTGCAACTGCGCGGTGTCTTTATCACTGTGATAGGCATCGCGCTACTTTAAACTTCACGCTTTCCTTTAAAATTGCTACATAAATCACAAATTACGTTTATATATTCTACTTGAGAATTTAATGCTGCGTCTAACGATTATCTGCTTTAAGGGATCTGAAAAGTATATATCAAATTATTGCATATACCTAGTTTAAAATAACAGAGAACAGAGTGAGGCCTATGTATCGAAATGGTCAGAAATTCTCGTAGCCCGGCTACATATGGACGGGCAACATACGGACCGCGGGCCGCACACCCGGCCCGCGACGGGATTTTGACTGGCCCGCAGACTGTTTCTGGCCGCACATGGTAATGTGGCCCGCGTCCACATCCCGACACAATCTCAAGATTCAAGATTTAATCTCATTATTCGCCTCTTTTGGGGTGTGGAGGATACAAAAACATAAGCATAACAATCATAATGCGGTTGTTAAAAAAAACTGCCACATTACTAACATTCCAACTTTAACATTCACAACAATAACATGTTGCTAATATTGTTAATATTATTAGTATACGCCCTTTCCCAATTTTATAAATTTACTAAATTTTAGTAGAACATGTTACATGTTACATCTCCCACTACTTTCTTACTGCGTCGCAGTAATAGTGACTGTGATGGTCAGTGTTACTATGGATGGTTCTTCATCTTTGACAAGAAAGAAAGGTGGTCTACTCAAGAGACTGGGTGACTGTTGCAGAGGTCGATTGCACCAGGGAATTGCATAATACACCAGGAAGTGCTGTGTAAAAGTGTGCTTGACATGAAACATGTAATGGATCCAGTTGTGAAAATTGTTAACTTCATCAGGGTGAGAGGTCTAAATCACAGACAGTTTATCACACTTCTGTAAGATTGCGGCTTTGATCACAGTGATGTTCTGTAGGCTTATCATACCGCTGTATGCTGGTTGAGTTTGGGGAAAGTTCTGAGACGTGTCTGGCACCTGAAAACCGAAATCTTACTGTTTTTTGGAAATGAAAGGGAAAGATACAGAATATCCCCAACTCAGAAAATCAGAATGACTGTCAGATCTGGCATTTGCAGTTGATATCTTTGAACATATGAATGAATTGAACACCAGACTTCAAGGCAAGGGCACTTTTGCTCACGAAATGTACTCAACAGTGAAGGCATTCAAGGTGAAGCTAAAACTATTTTCTCGCCAT
>CM072513.1:30429125-30439125 GCA_036898135.1 Oncomelania hupensis
TGGTGACGTTGGAAGAGGCTGCTCTCAGACGCATGGTAATGGTACAGGAATTCCTTTTTTTGTCCGTACTGTAGCTGAGTGGAATCAACTGAGTGACACAGACCTGCCAGCCAAACCAGCCCGACCAGCCGGCGCAGCATCATCGGCGACGAAGGTGTAAGGGCTCTCGCCGCCCCCCCCCCCCTCCCCCCTCCGCTGAACGCTCACACAGATCTGTTTTTAGCCAGCTTTTAAAGACACTGAGAATATTTATGTTTTAGCTGTGCACCTTGCCTTTATATTAGGGCCACGAATTTATAAATCATGCGCTTCCCCCAGTTGGAAAGATAACCGACATTGGTTCCTGCAACTATACGACCAGATCCAGATCCAGAGTGTACTGGAGCCTGGGCGGCAACCCATGACAGTTCCTAGAATGTCTTTGTGGACCAAGAATCCAACGGCGTGATCGTTGTGACGGGGGGTCTATTGTTGCTGGGCTCTGCACAATGGAATGCTATTACCCACTCGTCTATAGTCTATGGGAATCGCTAGTAATATCCCTGTGACTTAACTTAATACATTTATTTGTTTAGCTCGGTCTGTGTTTAGGCTGGGGGTACAGAGATAGAAAGAAAAATGGTAAAAGATCACTGTCACACTAACTTTCACATGGCTATGAAACATATGTAGTCCAGCCACTTGATAAATAGTCTGTACCTTTACTGTTCCGTCTTTGGTGTATTGTAGCAAAAGTGATGTTTTATCGAGTGCATGTATTTATATGTAATGACTATGTAAAGCGTGGTGAGTCTGGTCATAGGCTGGAGTACCCGCTATATAAAAAATCCGTTATTATTATTATTATTATTATTATTATTATTATTATTATTATTATTATTATTATTATTATTATTATTATATTATTATAACAGTAAATATCACACATTTATTTCTTTTACTCTATACACGATCTTCGAAGTACGAAACTAACTTAAAAGTTCAAATGTCACTGCGAATGGTTCGCTCTTGATAGGTCTAGGCAACTACTTTATCTTCATCGGGCACTGGATACTTTCAGCCCTAATGGTCAGAGTTCTTGAAGAGTGGACTATTGTGGTCCGTTTATACAGATTTGGTGCACGGCTTAGATCTGCACTTATCTGTTACTTCGATGAGCTGGGTTGTGGGTGCTTCCTTGGTAAGCTGTGTTGGGGTGGATTCTGCTCCCTGTGGCTAGACTGGTGGGCACTCTTTGCTCATTGCTAGAGAGGCCTCTGCAGACCAACTTTCAGCGACGACTTGGTCTTGTCTTTCGCCGAGTTGGGCTCACGATACAATGCCTGCTCGTCTGTAACATATGAGACGAAATTCTGCACAACCCTGTATAATAGGTGTGTGCAGAGCGTCTCACTGAAGGCCGAAGTAGCCCTCAGTGATTAGCTCCACATCTCTATTTATAAGCGACGAACATTCTGCTAAGTCCGTAGTCCACTGGAATCAGAATCTCCACTCTAATTTCCTATACATATATAAATATAAATCATGGCTAACTATACAAATAGAGAAAGAATTAATAGGATATACATTCTCGGGTACAGCCATTGGTCTGCAAGCATACATATAGGTTAAACAACAGTCATAATACAACAGTACGTACCAGTACGTAATACAACATGGCGTCGGCCCATCGTGTTCGCCACGTGGTCGGGCACGTTGGACTAACAATTCAATTCTAAGCATAGCAAATTTCACAAACATAATTCAACAATAATATAATTACATCACGATGAAACAAAAGTATGTTCATTTACCTTTTTGACAATGTCAGGCCGTGGCTAACTTGATTGAATTCGAATTTTCAACAAGTCCTGCTTTAGTCTATCAGTGGAGAGAGTTTCTAGCAGAGCGTAACTGTGTACTGCTCGGCGTTTGAACGTAGACTGACTTTCTACCTCTCTCCATCGGACCAGGCAGAACTGGTTCTACCTAACGGTTCTGTGTTCTGATTGGCGGAAAAATCGGATTGGCTGTAAAATCGATGCGCTCTGACGTACGCTACGATGATGTCACTACACGGCGCTCGCGTCAAGCTACAACTGTGTTACATTGAGTAAACAAGCCAAAGCTATAGGGCTGTGTTTAATACTGCCTCTTGTTACAATCGTGCCTGTCATCTCTCCCGTTGAAATAAAGCTTGTGGCCTTTGTTGGCGTTGTTTCACCTAGGCCTCTTCAGCGCAATTCGCTGATATCTAAAATGTTCCATCGATATTGGTCCAGCTCGTGGGCCAGTTCTTCTAATTTTCCCCCGCAGTTAGGGTCCTAACGTTTTAGGCTCCCATGACGATGTTGTCTCTCATGCGGATCTTGCTAAGTTGTCCATCAGTAACACACGTATCACCTTCGTCCTGGTGGCCAACGGAAGGCGCGGTCCTTGGTGACCCGGGCGAAGACCGATCCGGTATGGAGTGAGTGGTTCTTTTCATCATACGGTGTGTCTTGGGCAAGAAAGACCTGGCGGGGCCCAATCCTCTCTAGGTTGGCCACAGCCGAAATTCACGAATACAGTGTGGCTCGCCTTGGCCCCGAGCACGTTGTCGTTGAACCTGTAGTAACATGAGGTTCCTCCGTCCTGGCCGGTGACTTCTGCTAAGTGATGCCGTGCTGACATTACCCCTGTTAGTCGCCTCTTACGACACTCCGGGAAAGTTTGGGTCTTTTCTAAGTAGTGCCCGAACCCACTGGCATAATAATGCTCAATGCAGATTATCATGGCCGGAAACGGTGCGTTCAACCATAGACGGTATTGTACTGTCTCATATTCGGCTAGATATTAGAGTTTCATGTCAGTATATCAATTTAAAAGTTTAAATAAACGGAAATTGGAGGATCAGTTCGTTCAGTGTTGTCAGCATGATGTGTTTACTAATAAGTTATGTGTAACAAATAAGATATTCAAACATGATTTTTGTTTTCAAAAATACCTTGCATGTTTATGGAACAATATGCGGAGAAGCTTTATAAAATTCATATTAAATTGTAAGCGTTTGCATGTGCAGCAGCTTACATTACATGATTATTGCTTTAGGTCCAGCGGACTCTTCCGAGCCAAATCAGGACCGGACAACCCCCAATCCGTATAAAAGATCTGCTGAAACAACCCTAGTGGTAGAACTGAAAGCTCTCCACCAGCCAGTCACTTTAAAATAAAGACATCCCACGCAGGGAACGCTGAGGCTGTACTCTAATTTATCGAACCCCCGTTTACAAAAACAAAATAGAATACAAACATCAGAAGACTACAGGGGGAAAAAGGCACATGTCACACATTTCCACTTTTGAGATAAATGAAATTTTGTCTTTGAAAGTCGCTATGTTTGTTCTTACTGTATTTCTTGGGACACTAAGTGTTTTGTCTTAAAGACATATCACTTCTTTTGTATTCATGAGATTTTCTCTGTCCAGATTGTATAATTTAATTAAATATGGAGGATTTAAACCACCAGGGTGGTCATGGACATGTGCCTTTTTTTCCCTTTTACAGACCACTCACTTGAGACTTTCTTCTACAAGCTGAATTGCAATGTACTCAGTCAATGTAAAATGGATTATAATGCCTATTTTGCTGTGGTAAATGACTAGGTATGATGGAACTGAAGTTGATTTTGTTATTTTTTATGCCTGTACGAAGACCACAAGGGAAAAAGGGCACATGTCACATTTTTTAATTATTTGAGTAATGTCCCCTACTATATAAACATAGAAGCCTAAAGGTTAGCAAAATAGTCAAATCCAACCCAAAAAAAGGCCTATGTACTGCTACAGAAACACCCAAAGAAAAGGCATACAGGGGAAAAAGGGCACAAGTCCAGACTGTAAAATGGGAAAAAGGCCTATGTCACAAACAACAATTCCTTTTTTGGGTTGGATTTTACTATTTTGCTAACCTTCAGGCTTATGTTTATATAGTAGGGGACATAACTCAAATAATTGGAAAATGTGGCATGTGCCCTTTTTCCCCTGTGGTCTTCAATTATAAATTATCAACAAAACACATACATATAAAATGCCTACATTGCTAAATAATAACATCATAGGAAGCCCTAGTGACCACCTGGCAGAAAGCGTCCAATATTCCCAAGCTGATCCAACAGACCTCACACACAAACAAGGAGTCTTGTCCTGGAAGAGTTTTCCAAAAAAAAAGGTAGGTGATTGGTATAGCGAAGAAGAAGAAGATAGTATAGCAGATTGATAGAACAGAGCAGGAATGAGAAAGAGCAAATGAGAAAGACAGCAACATTGGGAATTTAAAGCACTAAATTTCCAGAAAGTGGGGATACTATTTATACTGAAACCCCGGGCACCCCAACGGGGGTAGTGCAGCAGCTGAGATACTCGAATGTCTTGAGATATAAGAAAGAGCCTGCAGGTTGTGTAACATGAAAGAAATTGGCGATGGGTTCCATGATCATTTTTTTTAATAATATTCCATTATTACACAAAACAAAATTTATTTACCAAATTATTATAACCACCGCCCAAATATACATAAACGTAATGATCTTCAAAGAAGATGAAAAATGTGTGTCTATTTATTATCATTTTTTCATTGTTCAGATACTATGATTAGATTAAATACACTATTTTTGTATTTTAATTTTTTCCCTCACTTTCATAATTATAAGGTGTGGTTTTTTTCCTGTCAAAATTGGTATATTATTCAAATTGTGTACATATTGTATTCAATACATGGAATAATGTGATCACAGCTCTTTGATCTCCCTTTGTCTATGACGTTGTGTTTGTCCGACGTGGATAAAAGCCTCTCAGAGGCTTAGAGCCAGCTTGAAAATTCGAGTCCGTTTTCTTTTATTTCTTTTATATACAGTTTAACAAAGCATCTGAACATGTTGATGAAATACACACCTTTAGATGATAGGTAGAAGTTGTAGAGGCCATAGGCAGCAGAACAGATGAAAATCACATAACAGGTCAGTTGCTCCCACTTGGGTAATGGGGCTGGTACCTTTCTTCCCATCATTGTTGACACTGTACTGATTATTACAATATTGTATGATATTAAATATCATAAGTACGTAGCAGACAAGAAATCAGATAATATAATGTTCATGACAACGACGACGACGAGGACGATGATGTCTATTGTTTCTTTCAATGTTACACAGCAATACGTACTTATAATTCAGCTGGCGAATCCAACGGCAGCGAGTTCATAAATAATATTTCAACGTATACATGTAAGTATATAATCATCTTAAGGCAACGATACTGATTGGCTGAATCAATTGGTTTAAAGTCGAAATGTCTTTAAACTTTAGGTAAGTGATACCGTAATTACAAGGTTTAAAATGAATGCAATCTTCATTGACACATTATATAGTGAGGTCAGTTAAGTGATACCAGCTGTTGCCCTTAAAGGGTTTTTTTAAAATCGAGATCAAAGTTGTACACACATTATAAAATGTCTTTATCACGCTAAGAAATGACTAATTTGCTGAAATATTCATCATTTTTCGAGTCTAATATTTCCGAAAATTGAATCGAAATTTAGGCCCCGATCGAGGTAAATGTCGTATGCCATAGAAGTAATTAAATTGCTTGCTTCCTTGGTTTAAAGAAAGAAAAGAGATTTATCTTTTATAGCACACTTACAAGCTCAGAGAGCTACTCAAAGCGCTGGCCCGTAATATCCAGCAATCACACAATAGTTTGCTGAAGTCAGGATTTGAACCCACGTCGTCCAAAACGCACTCACACAAGTCGTGCGCTCTGACCACTGAGCTATCCCTGCCAACAAACCAAATAATATTACAACGGAAAACATCAGGGCGCACTAAAGCACAAGGCTTAAATGAGTGCTACTCAAAAAATAAATACTGTATCAAAAATATCACTGGCGGACGACAGGATACAAAACAAAACATTGATATAAATACTAGGAAAAACCAGAAGAAATAAATAAAACTTAAAATTAAAAAAAACAAAACAGAAGATGAACTGAATAAAACAATACTGGCAAATACAAACGTCTGAGATGTTAACATGCATAGTTTAAGTATATCAAACTAAAAATGTCTCCAAGCGAGGGGGAAAAAGGGTGGGTGTGGTGGTGAGGTGGATGCGGGGATGGGGTGGGTGCTAGGTAGTCGTACTGGTGAAAAGAAATTAAAAGATGTGTGTTGAGGATCAAAGTTAGAAAGCGAAGTATGTGGAACTGATTTTGACCAAACTTCATAGGAACGTCACCTGGGTTAGTGGCCCGCCTCCCGTGTCTTCATATTTGCTCTATCGCTAAGGTCAAGGTCACTGGCGTCTATTTGTAGCTAAACACTTCTTGGTGAATATCTCCCAAAAATGGCTAAAGCGATTTGGTTGCACTTTGGAATACATGTACTTCAAATCATGGGCCAGCTTTCATTAGCAGTCTGGTTGTCAGCCAGTCGTTCCGAATGTCACTTTAAAAATATATATATCAAAAATACACACACGTTTTGCCATTATTTCAAGAATAACTGAACCGATATTCATCATTTTTACTTTGCAGATGTGTACACTACTGCTAAGCATGTTAGATCATTCATATTTGTACCTTTGCAGATACCGGTCCTGATTTGGCTCGGAGGAGTCCGCTGGACCTAAAGCAACAATAAATCAAATCAACCTTTGCAGATACTTTGCGGAAACTCCGATGGTATGGCCACGTCACCAGATCATCAGGCCTTGCAAAGACTATTCTGCAAGGCACAGTGCAAGGAGGTAGAAGAAGAGGGAGACCGAAAAAGAGGTGGGAGGACAACATTTGAGAATGGACTGGTTTGACACTGAGCGAAGCCATCAGGGCTGCTGAGGACAGAGAAAGATGGAGTATGCTGGTCAAACGATCATCTGTGGTGCCCCTACGGGTTACGGGACAGGATAGGATAGGATAGGATAGGATAGATACTTACACTACTGCTGATCATGTAAGATCATTCATTGTGTACCTTTGCAGAAACTTACATAACTGCTAAGCATGTTAAATCATTACATTTGTACCTTTGTCAAACGTCACGGTAACTGTGCTTCACCATTTGTGCGGCGTATCTAAACACTGCTTCAGCCGATTGGATTTTTTTTTTCAAAAGCTGTTTTAATCACTAGATAATTATAAACGTATAGTATCAACAGCAAATACAGTTTATATTTTACAATATAACAGACAGACAATCACATGTACACAAACCGGCACACATCCAAGCAAAACACTTACGATGATAAACAAATACCAGACGCAAACACAGGCCAACATATACAAATATTATAATTGCATGGATAGAGCAACAAACCGTATCGCCTCTTAAATACTTCGAAACATAATATCTTAGGTCGCGGGGGTAAAATAAAAGTACCAACAAGCAAATAAAATCTCACTGCATTTTTTTTATTCAAAAGCTTTTCTATTTTTTATACAACAGATGGAAGAAAAACAAGATCAGGGGTTAATAAAAGCTTTTGCTCTCTCAGCATCAAAATACTGTTTGAGTCTTCTTTTAAAAAAAAAAAAAAAAAAGAGAGATTAGCGACGGAGGTACTGCTTTGTTTGGAGCAAATTGTATTGTATACTGTCAACAAGAAAAGATCAATAACACTGTCAGTCTTTGTATCATTGTGAAAATACTAACACAATTAGTTCCTTTGAAAGTAAAGGTCTTGAGCTATGCGGACAAGTAACGGTGATCCAGTTTTGAATTTCTGATTTAATATTTTTGGCATTGAGGGCCATCCCATAAAAGGTGCAGTAATGGTTTCCCCATGTAGATACTTCTTTTTGCATGCAAACAGTTCCAATAGTGGCCTATATTCCATGTTTACTGTTTGCTTCTTTAGGATTAGACCGAGTCACAACACCGTCAAGAAATTTAAAAGTCTTGAAATACATATTTCTCGGCTATGTGTGTGAGAGTCTGGAAATAAGTTTGAATGGCTTGCCATCTTGTTATTAAATTGATTAAGGTCAATTTAACGACCTCACATGAATTTCCTTTTGAAAGATGGTAGTATTCATTCACAGGCGAACATTATAAAAAGCAAATTTTTTCCCCCTGTTAAAGTCCTCCAAGCCAACAAAATATTTCGCAAAATACCACCAATTACAATAAAATGAAGTACGATAGAAGATGCAATGTGAATGTTAATAGTCAATGCAATTTTAAAAAAAAAAAACATGACGTATGTTTACAAAAGTTCTAAGTGGAACATATAAAGCAAATTACTGTTATACTTTTTGCTACTAGTTGCTAAAAATCAGGAATGAATATTTACTCAATTTCTCATTTGAATTGTTCAGGAACATAAAAAGCAATTAATGCTATAATCTGCTACTAGTTGCTCAAAATCAGAAATGAAGTTTAACTCAAAATCTATTATTATTGAATTGATTATTATAACATATCGCTTTACCAGCTCAAGAGCTGCTCACGGCACTGGCTGAAAACAGGATCTAATCCAAGACGCCTACATACTTTTTAACGCCACAGACACCGACAGCTGATCAATCCTTGACGACCCCGAGATGGAATGAGAGCAGCTGGAAGTGCTTCCTGGGTATGTTTAATGATTATAGATCTGACACTCACTCGTACTTAAAGCCTGAGCGATGGAATGCATGCGAGCACAAAGGAGACCTTGGTGTATACTCTCGTTTTAAAGGAGTAAGAGCATTAGCTGTGCTGGTCTGACCGTCAGGGTCATGTCTTCAGCCACGCTAGGCCATCAAAAAGAAAGATTTCGACTCTCTCTCTCTCTCTCTCTCTCTCTCTCTCTCTCTCTCTCTCTCTCTCTCTCTCTCTCTCACGCTTAGACATATTTAAAACATCTCTGTCATATTCTGGTCCAAGTATATGGAATTCTCTCCCACAAGAGATCAAGGAAAGTAAATCATTATCATTGTTTAAAATTAGACTCCACAAATTTCTATTTTCCCTTGCTCCTAATATTTAAGATGATTGTATACATTTTGTTCTTTCCCATCTTGCGACAGTTTAATTTGTTCATGTGTGAATTAGCTTGTGTATGTGTGTGGTTGTGGTGGAGGGGGTGGGGAGAGTTGGAGTAGGAAAGGGGTATTGGAGGGAGGTGAGGGGAGGGAGTATGTGTATTTCGGTACATTAATTTTCTTAGTATTTTTTTTTATTCTTACCATTGTTAAGGTTTGTGTTAGTTTAAAATCAATTTTATGTTAATTATTTGTTTGTTCTGAATTTTTATTTATTTTTTTTTTGTTTTATTTTACAATTTTATTAAGGACTAGCTGTAAGGCAGACCCCATAGGACCTAATGCTATTATCCTATTAAAGTTTTCGACTTCGACTTCTCTCTCTGTTCACCTAGCCGTCAAGTGCTTAACCCTCACTTCCTCACTAAGTTAACGCAGTCCGCAGTCCTCTCCCCCCCCCCCCCCCCCACGCACTACTCTTCCCCTCTCTTCCAGTCTAACAAGAATATCAAAAAATAACAAGCTCTAGAGTTCAAAATGTAATTATCCAACACCCTCACTAAAAAACAATATTTTAAAGTTAGCTAAAATGTTGAAGTGCATGAAACTTTTATGGGACTATAATATTAAACGCAGATCACCACCATACAAAAAACATGTAGTGACTATACATGAATGCAGTTTTGATTGTATTCTGTAGAATAGATTAATTATCGGCTTAATCCAGCTTGGTGTGCCCCAGCATTTCCAGATGTTTGCTGATTTGAATTGCACTGAAGGTTATCACTCCCAACGTCACAAAAGAGTCCCCTGAAACAGTAATTATTGTGGAATGAGCGTAGGATACAAGATACAAGATACAAGAAAGCTTTATTATCTCACTCTGAGAAATTAAGATACAACATATTAATTCATAATATTTTAAGGACGACACACATCTCCTTCAATGTTGTCGAAATGTGTGAAGATGACAGCAGTCAGTTCTATCAATGAGGTTTTAATTGCATCAAGGTCTGAGCAC
>CM072513.1:30441625-30456625 GCA_036898135.1 Oncomelania hupensis
CACTTAAAGATGTGATGCCTTCATGGTGTAAAGGCAGGCATATCGCCATTTGAAGACGGAAAGGAAATCGAAGTACGTACGAATACAACTAAGGAAGAGAGGGAAGAAAACGGAGCACTCGCAGAAACCCCTTGCTGACACAGAAAGCCTCGTATCAACGTCAGATAAGTTCACCCTCTGCGGGGTTCAAAGCCTCAAGCTTGGATAAAGGAAACTATCGTCTTACCAACTGTAACAGAGTCACACTAAAGAGCTTATTAATCTCTTTGGTCACACTCAGTAGGGGTTCTACGCAAAGTTTTGCATTAGGCCGACGGTTATTTCCAGAAGACTACTCTTAATGAACTGTAATAGTGTAGTATTGTAATAGGTTCATATTGAGCGCATAACTGTAAAAGTGTATGAATGAGTATTTAAAAGTGCACCTCTGAAGAATAACTGTATTATTATTATTATTATTATTATTATTATTATTATTATTATTATTATTATTATTACTAGTAGTAGTAGTAGTAGTAGTAGAAGTAGTAGTAGTAGTAGTAGTAGTAGTAGTAGTAGTAGTAGTAGTAGTAGCAGTAGTAGTACCACATATTTGAGGGATATATATGTGTTTGCTGTGTGTGTGAGAGAGAGAGTTGGTGAAACATGTGAGCCTGTATGTTCGTACAGATCGACGCTTATTATTATTATTATTATTATTATTATTATTATTATTATTATTATTATTATTATTATTATTATTATTATTATTATTATTATTATTATTACTAGTAGTAGTAGTAGTAGTAGTAGAAGTAGTAGTAGTAGTAGTAGTAGTAGTAGTAGTAGTAGTAGTAGTAGCAGTAGTAGTACCACATATTTGAGGGATATATATGTGTTTGCTGTGTGTGTGAGAGAGAGAGTTGGTGAAACATGTGAGCCTGTATGTTCGTACAGATCGACGCTTATTATTATTATTATTATTATTATTATTATTATTATTATTATTATTATTATTATTATTATTATTATTATTATTCTAACTACTTTTATATCTAACCATACTGAATTACCTTTTCAAACAGGCATGCAATCCACGATCAAACGACCTGTGGAAATGAAAAAAAAGGAACCCAGATCATAGATTTGTTTACACATCAAATGAATGAAAAGACGAACCAATACCAGATGGCAAGTCAATCGAATGTATATTTCTACATACACAAACGTAACTGGAAAATATCATCATTTTCAACAGTGTTAATTATCTTGGCGGAGTCGCGACTCTGCCTTATTCTAAATAAACAAAAGGAAAACGTGGAATGATAGCCCACTGTTACACGGTTGTTGTTTTTAGCAATGGTTGATTCAGCCCCCATGCTTGAATCTTGATAAGTGTAACACAGATTCGTTTATTCACGCAACCTGTTCACTTAGCAACAAGGCAGGAGTCGTTGTATGAAGTTTTCCAACTTTATTCAGCATACATCGACAACTGAAAGCAAGATCGCTTTCCGAAAATCACTTTGGGTGGGGGGGTGGGGGGGTGGGTGGATGAGACAGGTGAGCGTGTATATTGGTACAGATCGCCGCGCTTTGACCCTGATTGATTTGGGGAAAGGCGCGTATATAGCATCCGGTATTATTATTATTATTATTATTATTACTGACCGACCGACAGACCGACCGATCGATCAATCGCACATTAATGGCTCGTTCTGATTCTCTCCTTCTTCTTTCACTTCCCACATCCTGCGCCCACCCCGACTATTTCAAAGTATTTCCAGATAATTCTGAAAATACAAAAATAAAGTCTTTCTACAAAATTATCAAGAAACGGTATTAATTTCCCACTCAAATGTCGTATTTTTCCCCTCTGGCAAGCTTGCTGGATAAAAATTGTCACCTGGAGCAAAATTACAGTCAGCGTCGATTCCTACTTATTACTTTTTAAGAAAACACTCTCGTTCATCAATCAGTACGTTGCCCAATATAATAAAGACTTGCCTCCACATGTCTGAGTACAGGTAGATAGTACTCATACACGCTGGGTGTTGGGCAAAGTTAAGGCCATCAAATTTGGCCAATTCGATCATGGTACCATACATGACGACAAACTGATTGGTCCAAAACTGACCAAGTAGCCAGGCTGTCGTAGTTAATGTCCATTTGTTGATGTTTTGTATCAACTCTTTCTCCTCACTGAAGGCCTATCAAAGTAAAAGCAAACGACAAAAACGGTGAAAGTGTAAACAAAATACAAACAAACAAATAAATTAATTAATTAAATATGAAAGTAATTTATGTGTTGTTTGTTTTTTTCCCCACCAAAAATTACCTTTCATCTAGAACTCACAACCATTTGTTACACAAATACTGTAAAACGAAGTCAGTACAACTCTGTAATCATTGTGGTTTATAATTATAATTCTCCTTTACATTTTCACTATCAATAATAATAATAATAATAATAATAATAATAATAATAATAATAATAATAATAATAATAATAATAATAATAATAATAATAATAATAATAATAATATTATTATTATTATTATTATTATTATTATTATTATTATTATTATTATTATTATTATTATTATTATTATTATTATATTATTATTATTATTATTATTATTATTATTATTATTATTATTATTATTATTATTATTATTATTATTATTATTATTATTATTATTATGGTGTTTCTCGTTTCTTCTAAATTTGGTAGTAGTAGTAGTAGTAGTAGTAGTAGTAGTAGTAGTAGTAGTATGTTTCTCATTTCTTCTTCTAAATTTGGTAGTTGTAGTGGTAGTAGTAGTAGTAGCAGTAGTAGTAGTAGCAGTATCATCATCATCATCATCATCATCATCATCAACATTAATTAGCACATAGGAAACTCACCGCAAAATATAGAAAATGCTTCATGACATTGTTAAAGAACAGCCAGAAACAGATCCTAATCATTTTCCATAAAATGCCGTAAAATCTCTCCTTCGACATTGTCACAGGATTTTCAAACTGAAAACAAAGCGTACGATGAAGAAGAAGAAAAAGAAGAAGAAGAAGAAGAAGAAGAAGAAGAAGAAGAAGAAGAAGAAGAAGAAGAAGATGATGATGATGATGATGATGATGATGATGATGATGATGATGATGATGATGATGATGATGATGATGACGACGATGCTGATGATGATGTTTAGTGGATCCTCCGAATTCTAGAGGTAGCAGTAGTATGTACCATATGTAGAATACATACTACTATTCCTGTGCTATGGAGGATGCATTCTACTTGGTTAATACGTCGGTGGTATGGCTAAGGTTGATATTTATTTCAAACCATGTGGGTCAGTTTACTTGTGGCTAACAAGGGAAGCATTTCTCTTGTTTGGAATCAAAAGTATGGGTCAATTTTGACCCTGCACCTATGACAAATGAAGTAGGGCGAAGATTAAAACGCTTTAAGATCATACCTTTTAGTGTCACCTAGGATCCCTTTTAAAATTCACAGTGAGCGATGCCCACATCAGTAAAAATAAAAGTAAGCCAACAATTATGTCGCACATCTTTCAGAAGTACGTTTTTGATATAATTCGACGCCTTTATTTGTTTATTTGCTTATTAATTGCATCACAGTTGTTGTTGTTTTTAAAAAAACGAACACAAAAGAAATACACAGCTGTAGTGATATTTGTTTGTTTGCATAATAAAATAGACGTCTAAAATTCAAAGCGATCAATTTGAGCAACGATTGACCGTTATAATTATCATCTTTTGGTGTAACAAATATGCACTTTTCCAAGTAAAGTCATTGTCACATACACACACAATATAAGCAAACATCCTTAATACCTTGTTCCCTTTAAATATCCCATAATTATACATTAAATTGACAACTTGTTCTCACCTGCTCAATGAAAGCTCTAAAGTTGAGGATAGGACCAACAGCCAGCATAGGCAGGTACATCGCATATAAATACAAATCAAGCAATTCAGGCACTTTGGTCAGTACAGGCCAATGAAAGACGCATGTTCTTGTTACAGAGGGTGCCGAAGCTTCGCTGGTTACCGGGCGATGTGTGGCAGTGGTGTGGACCGTTTCTGTCGTGTCAGCTGTTTTCGCCTTTTGGGGCGTTTTACGCCGTTGAATCAATGTTGATCGGGTAACTTCTCCATCCTTAGAATACGTACTGTGCTTTTGATGAAAAGTCTGGTTCTTGGATTCGGCGAATTCTCGTTGTTTTAGTGACCAGACCCTTTCTAACGCAAAGAAAGTGCAGCGCAGAGGTACAAATTCATACATGCTCTTAGCTAGTGGAAAATCATCGAATCCTATCATTTGGAGCTGAAACAAAGTGCCGTAAAATTAATCATACAGAAACGTTGAAACCTTGCGTAGCCAAATGGGTTAGGCTTTTTGCCTCCCTGACTCTCTGCTACGTTCCTCGTGGAGAACACAGTCCAACCTGAACTGTTATTTTCCTTTTTTTGAATTGTTTACGTAAATCTATTCATGGTATAGTGCACATTATTCATTTGTTCACACACGCGCAGACACATGCACACTCAGAAAGGCATCCTCAAACACTCTCATGGAACAATATCAATAAGCATTATTGTGCCTTATATGTTGGTGACAGATCGCCGCTCTTTGAGTCTGATTTATGAATAAGGCGCGTATAGCATCCATCAATATTATTATTATTATTATTATTATTATTATTATTATTATTATTATTATTATTATTATTATTATTATTATTATTATTATTATTATTGTTGTTGTTGTTGTTGTTGTTGTTATTGTTATTATTAGTTAGTCATTGTTTATAGGGTCCAGCGGACTGCAAAGAGCCGAATCAGTACCACTATGCGTTATGTCACGCTGGGTAAATAATAAGCTAATGGAAGCATACCCCTACCCACCCACCAGCATATTTCAAGTGGTTATTTTAGTGGAGCAATACATAAGCAAAATATCAAATTGATTGATGGGCAACTCTTGGACTAATCTGCAAGCTAAAATTACATTTTTTCAAACAAATTTTAAGTTAAAGCAAAAGTTTAAAAAAAACTTTTGAAAACAAGATGGATATCAGCAACAAATTTGAATGACTGAGTGTTAGTTAAAAATGTGTTTTATAATCATTTTTAAAAAAACGGTCCGGTCATATTTTTAGATAAGGCAAAAAAAATTTAAACACAGAATTGAAATACCGACCGACCGACTAACTGAAAGACCAATCAATTGATTGCAACAGCATTATTGACCATGGGGTGTAGTATCTAAACCAAAATACATCAAAAAAAGGTTCAGCCGTTTTGGATATGGACGGTAAAACTTGTTTTGCAAATAATTGAACTCAGTAGCCTTAACCTTTAGGAAAGAGCAAATTCAATGGCACGTGAAGCAGGTCACTAATACTGCGAATGATTCAGTAGTTCTTGAAAGAGTGTGGCGCGCGACTATTCGAACCGATTGATCGATGGAAGGACAGACCGACGGACCGCTCTTTGTCTCGTTCTGAGTCATGACTATATCCAAGTATAAATCTAAAACAACAAAAAAAAAGAAAAATATGGAAACAAAAAATACTATATAAAATCTTTTAAATGTTTTCCACAAGTATCTTTCTATAGGCACGTCAACTGCCTGAATTTGTTCAAAACAAGAGATCATAAAAAATAACTCGCGCTGCGTTGCAGCGTTAACGTTGTGTTTATCGTATCTGAAGGTTTGGTACTTACCATGTACTCACTGGTTTGCAAATAGCTCGCGGCAATAAATATGTAACAAACAGCAGGCACGCTGGCCAGTGTAGATGCAAGGTAAAAGGGTATAGGGATCACAAGATACAACAGCACAATTCTCCAAGACTGCACGTACATGATGGCCGAAATACCAACCAAGATGCAGCAACATTTCCTCACCTGTAACAATTTGCAAGCATTTAATTCACGGAATATTGAACAGTTTGGGGAAAATAATTATGATTATTGCCGAGACTACGTATAGAATCCGCAACTGCAGTAGCATCGTTGAGAACAGCACCTCCAACCTTCAAAAGGACCTTTAACATAACTGTATTGACTTCAAAAAGAGCTTAGATCGAGTCTGATACCAAGGCCTGTGGCATGAGACATATCCAAACAAGATGGCAAGCCATTCAAATCTATCTGTACAAACACGCTTAGCGGAAAACCGGCATTGTCAAAAGTGTTAATTTTCATGGGCCTCGGAGTTCTGTTTTAAATTAATCCTTAAAACCAGAAGGGCAAAGCCCCCCCAAATAACTTTGATTTCTCTTAGGGAACGTATTCACAAATAACTTACATGCCCCTTATGGAACGTATTCAGAAATTATCTACGTGGTAGTAATTGCCCAGTATGGATTAAGTTTTATAAAAACCGAAACGGAATGTAATTTGCATTAAAACAGCAAGAAAATATTGACTGATCTTGCGATAACCGTAATCTCCGGTTTCACATGAGCACTCATGCGTGATCAACTACAGCAAAGGTTCTATTATGTAAAACAAATAACTGTGACCTTGGAGTGACCTTGACCTTGGAGTGACCTTGACCTTGGAGTGACATTGACCTTGGAGTGACATTGACCTTCACATAACCTCTAATGCTCATGTATAATAAAAAAAAAACTTCATGTTGATGCATAATGTGGGGCAAATGTAGAACCAGTCCACTGTAAATAATGACAAATTTTTGAAGATTTTCTTAAGGCCTAAAATGACCTTGACCTTAAAGATGAACATAAAAACGGAACATATATAAAAGATCAATCTACGATCACTACATAAGGCAAGTTGGGATTTGTGTATCTCTGATAGTTTAGGTTTAAGGCCGCCTCAAAGCGCCAATATGAATCGATGTTGGACATTTCCCGTGACCTTGACATTCGAGTGGGGTTGACCATGTCAAACTCCAGTCAACTAGCAATAACTTGGGAAAATTGTACAATTGTGTGATAAAAAAAAAAACATTTGTTAACCATGTAACCCGTCTAGGACTCCAACGTCAGGGTCATTAAAGTCCGTGCGATTGAATGCGTGCGTGCACGGAAAAGACCTCAGTTTAAACTCTCATCCGAAGAAGTAGGGACGCAATGTCTCAAAGTAATCCTTCTCTCTCTCTCTCGCTCTCTCTTTCTCACTCTCTCTCTCTCTCGGTTTTTTCCTCTTTTTTTTTTACTGCAGGCCGTCAACGGACTTTGAACCCTTGCCTGTACAGGCTGCAATGTTATCGTCTGACAATCGAGTACACTGCGTACACCACTGAGCCAACGGCGCTACCAGATCCAAGTGAGCAATCTCTTTTTCAACAACAACAACAACAAAAACATAAATAAATTTTTTTAAAAATGCAAAGTTTATTTTAAATATTCTAGAGAGCATCTATATCATGTGTTTGTAAACTTCAAAAAAGCGTTTGACCGAGTCTGGCATGCAGCTCTGTGGGCAACCATGAGAGTGTACTACATCAGCCCTAAAATTATTGAAGTCACAAAAGCCTGTATGACAAGGCTACCAGCGCAGTCCTCCACAACAGCGCCATCGGAAACTGGTTCAGAACAACAAACAATATGCGTCAAGAATGCCTACTCTCTCCAACACTCATTTTTAACATCTTCTTAGAGCGCATCATGTCGGATGACCTTGCAGATCACGAAAGCACAGTCAGCTTAGGGGTTAGAGCAATCTCCAACCTCCGATTTGCGGATGACATTGATGGATTGGCTGGAGAGGAACAAGAACTTGAACAGCTGGTACAGAGGCTTGACACCACCCCCAGAGCCTATGGAATGGAAATTAGTGCAGAGAAGACCAAAATGATGACCATTAAACACCAATGGCATCAACACGGACATCAAAGTCCAAGGCCAATCCCTCAACACAGTGCATAGCTTCAAATATTTAGGAGCCATTGTATCAGACAATGGATCCAGACTGGAAGTCCTCTCCAGGATCGCACAAACAACTGCTGCCCTGGTAAGGTTGAAGTCCATTTTGAAAGACAGGACCATCAGTCTACATTCCAAGGTAAGGCTGCTGCGCTCCCTTGTCATCTCCACCTTCCTATACGCTTGCGAAACATGGACCCTCACAGCACATCTACAACGAAGAATATAAAGCATGGAGATGAGGTGCTACAGAAGACTTCTGGGTATTTTTTATACACAGCATATCACCAACAACGAAATCCGACAGACCATCACACAAGCCATTGGACAACACGGTGACCTGCTCACAGTGGTGAAAAAACGGAAACTCCGAGGGTATGGCCACATCACCAGAGCATCAGGTCTTGCAAAGACCATCCTGCAAGGCACAGTGCAAGGAGGCAGAAGAAGATGCGACAGAAAAAGAGATGGAGGACAACATTTGAGAATGGGCTGGTTTGACACTGAGCGAAGCCAAGAGGGTTGCTGAGGACGGAGAAAGATAGAGTACGCTGGTTAAACGATCATCTGTGTTGCCCCTACGATCTTCGAGTTACGGCATAGGATAGGAAGGATAGCATAGGATAGGATAGGATTCTAGTGAGCAATAATGGAATACTAATTAACAGCACTTGTAACATATTTCAAGAGAAGATATTATGGAATTTAAGAATACCTTGAAAGATGCTTTTTTTTTCCTACCATGCCCAGTATAACCCAATGATAATTAGGAAATGTCCCAAACAATTAAAAACATTATACATGAAATTTTTGGTGGAGTCTAAAACTGCAATGAATCCAGACTCGGGAATAAATAAATAAAAACACTCAAGTTCTTTGCAACTTCGTACTTGCCATTTGTAACGGAAAGTATTATAGAATGACATTACCTTTGGAGCCATGTTGAAGTGTTGTAGGCCAATGGACATCAATATGTGTAAAAGCAGCAGAGGATAAATTTTCCATATTAAACCCTTGTACATATACCAAAGCTCGTCGGCAACATCCTGTGCAAATATTGAACACACGTCCATAATTATAATAATGATTCACGCACAGTGACAAACTCTCTCTCTCTTTCTCTCTCTCTCCGTCACACACACACACACACACACACACACACACACACACACAAACACATGCAAACACGCTCTCGCTCTCTCTCTCTCTCTCTCTCTCTCTCTCTCTCTCTCTCTCTCTCTCTCTCTCTCTCTCTCTCTCTCTCTCTCTCTCTCTCTCTCTCTCTCTCTCTCTCTCTCTCTCTCTCTCTCTGAAGCAGTGACGAAAATACATAAGTAACGTAAGCCTCTATCTCTCCCTTCTCACTCACCCCCACTCTCTGTTTGTCTGTCTGTCTGTCTGTCTTTCATGGTGTTTATTGCTGTGAAATGCTGATACCATTTTGCATGACAACTACTTTGGATGAGCTGTGACTGTAATTAGGTACGTCTTCAATAATCTGTAGCACCTGCAGCAGGCAAAGACTTGGAACTAAGCTTACTTTGGAACTTGGAACAAGGTCCAACTATTTGTGTCACCAGTACCCACATGCACATACCTCAAAATTATGCACTCAAAACGAAGAAGAAATAAAAGAAAACACGCATAAAAATAGGAGGAAAAAACACCTACATAGGACTAAGAACAACCAACAGTCAACAGAAAAGCGAAAGAACAATCCAAATAATACAAAAAAACAACAGCGCACACAAACGAATGCTTTAAAAAAAATATAATTTTTAAAAAAAATCATAAAGCACAGGGCATAATTATGTAGACTACTGTGGTTGCATGAACAGATATAGAGGTATTGAAGTCAGCAAGTCAACCAATCATTACTTAATTCAGTCATTCAATCCATCAGTCAATCATTACTTTACTTCCGCCTTCCTTGAGTCATTAGTAAATTTGAAGGCGTTGAATAGAGAAGGGTGGGCTGGCGTGAGCGGGATAGGAAGGGGGGGGGGGAGTAAACCTGCAGAGATTCTGTGTTAGGCTACTTACTTCACCGCCAGGTGAAAATTTGCTCAACCAGCTATCCGACTCCAATGCCCAGCGTATTTGGGGAAGTAAGTCTGGAGAGAAAACAACAACAACAACAACAACGTGTTCCTAAAACTAACTACACACAAAATTAATCATACTATGCTAAAGGACAAAGAGTAGACTGAAGTAGTAGTTTTTTTTTTCTTTTTTCCAAAAGTCATCAACGATTTAGGCAAAGAGAGAAGTGTTACCGAAGCACGTAGGGTCATTAAACGAAGATGGAGGGTTGCAGGCGCTCCGTCTGCTGTTCGTGGAAATGGTATAAAACTTGTTTTCTTCCACTTTAAGTCGATAATAATATGGAGGATCGCGCGTGAAGTTATTCTCGATAAATAGAATTAAATAAGAACAATTACTTGGCAGAAGTTTATGCATACATGTAGGCGTTCATTTTCTTGCCTGCGCTGCTTTGGCGCGCGCAATTTCGCTTGCTCCGGCAAAACTTGTCAACAACGACCGAGGCTATATTGTATCTCCTCCTACTCTACCTACTCTACCTACCTTCCTTTCCCCCTCCCTCATAGGTTATCCTCCACATCTATCTTCGGCTATGTTCAAAAACAGTCTATTCAATAATATATATTAAAATTGACCGAAGCTCTTCAGCTGCTTCAGCGAAACCGAATTTAAATGTATGTAGGTATGAATGCATACATGTATGGATTGATGGACGGATGAATGGAATGTAACTATGA
Source organism: Oncomelania hupensis (assembly GCA_036898135.1). NCBI lineage: Eukaryota > Metazoa > Mollusca > Gastropoda > Littorinimorpha > Pomatiopsidae > Oncomelania > Oncomelania hupensis. Next base: position 30,452,307 of record CM072513.1, read on the forward strand.
CTGTGTATATGTATGCATGCATGTATCTATAAATGTTTGCATGTATATGTGTATGTACGTATGTATGTACTATGTATGTATGAATGCATGTAGTCTATGTAAGTATGTAAGTTCAATCAACTAAATCCCCTCCGTTCACTTTTGGGATAGAGATAGTTTTAGATAACGTTTTTTGTTTTGTTTTGTTTCTAGCAACGTGAAATCATCACTGGATTTGAACATGCTAATGAAATACTAACCCCTACTACTAGACGATAGGTAGAGATTGTAGATGCCATAGGCAGCACCACAGGTGAAGACCACGTAATAGGTCAGTTGCTCCCACTTGGGTAGTGGCGCAGGTACCTTTCTTCCCATCTTGCTGTACTGGGTGAAATACTGGTTTTCTTTGTTTTACCTTGTTTGAAGTAAAATAAATAAATAAATAAATAAATAAATAAATGATGATGATGATGATGATGATGATGATGATGATGATGATGATGATGATGATGATGATGATGATGATGATGATGATGATGATGATGATGATGATGATGATGACAAAGACGACGACTACGACAAACTTGATAGTGATGATGACAAACCACAACGACGACCACAAAGAAGAAGAAGAAGAAGAAGAAGAAGAAGAAGAAGAAGAAGAAGAAGAAGAAGAAGAAGAAGAAGAAGAAGAAGATGATGATGATGATGATGATGATGATGATGATGATGATGATGATGATGATGATGATGATGATGATGATGATGATGATGTTGATGATGATGATGATGATGATGATGATGAAAATGATGATGATGATGATGACGACGATGACAGCGAAATTGCTGTCGATTTCAAATATGTAATAAGCTTACTACTTACCCAACTGGCTGGAGAAATAAATTGCAGAACGAGTGTAGGAAAAAAAAAGTAATGTTTACGTGGACACTAGTCCTTTAAGATCGATATGTTGGAACGGACGTCTTTTGCAATGCAAGTCATAAGGTAGTGACAACATAATTATACTGCAATGTCTTCATTTTCACACAGCATAGTAAGGTCAGTTAGGGGTCAGTTATATGCACACCAGCTGTTGGCAGATTAATTTAGTTCACCGGGGTCTGCGATGGCTCCGGGATTAAGGGGTGTAGTACCTTGGTTCGATTCTCAAAATCCAGTGTTAATGGGATATGTTTCTCAACAGACGACTTTCAAATCAAGTCAAGTCAATGCATTCTTTATTTCTCAGAAAGAAAAATGTGGATTGTCGCTTTGCAAGACAAGACAGGATTTCATAGTGGCAATAAACACAGTGACAGCAATGGAATATTAACATAACATTGAGGAAAAATAAACCCACCCACACCCACACCCACACACACACTCACACTCACACTCACACACACACCCAATTACGTTATTACAATATAATATTCAGCTCCTCGTTTTAACAAACAAACATACCAGATACACAACATTTGTACCCTCGCGTACATTATGCATGTAATCACACACACACACACACACACACACACACACACACACACTATTACATAGGTTACATTACATGAAGGTTGCATTATAACAAATAAGTTCATAGCAGGTGGAAGAGGTTACGCGAATGAGCACTCTCGGAAGGGGTAAGTGGTGGAAATGGGTAGGTGGTAGCAAAACAGTTACTTTAAGGACGGAGTTCCAAAAGTACCGACGACCGGCTCAAATCAACGGGCCTTTACCTACATTAATTATGTTAAGCGTAGATTTTCTCTGCAGTTCACGGCGTTTGATCGTGTGCAGCTTGTGGCAGGTTGACGTCGTGGGCGGCGTGTGTTCTATAGTGACTTCGGCCAACGCTTTGAACACCTCTTTGGTCCGTGATGTACGGTGTTGAAGAAAATTTTACTTTATACGAAGACAAAAATCGATTGAACTCTTTTAGTTTAGTTCCTGTTAAAATATTATAGATACGTGCGTATGTTATTGTTGTTTTTCTTCTTCATTTTAAATTACTTCTTTATTTGTTTGACTGGCTACCATGTAGGCTATGCTAAACTTCACACATTTCCAAATTCAAATTCAAAGATGCTGTTTGGAAAATGTTGCGTTTGCCTCTCTAATCAACGTTTTGTGGGTATTTGAGTATGCCGACTCCAAACGTCAGAAATGCCATTGTCCTGTGTTGTTCGTTTCATCATACGGGACAAATTCTTCTGTTATTTGTCAAACGTCGAAGAAAATACACGTTCTGCACGATTTGGAATGACTTGTTATCCTTAATCACTTAACCCACCCAGACCATGCCTGGAGAATATACCGACAAATTATGAAGCAAGTTATGGTTATGATTACAACGAACAGAAAATTATAATTTCACAAAGAATTAGACCAACAAGCATCAGATCCTACACAATTTCGAACCAAAGAATGGTGGAAACTGGTTAAGATATTCATGAATAAAAAAAAGGGAATCTCCAACGATATTCCACCGATATTTCTCATTGGAAAAAATACTTGATACAAACGAAGAAAATGCTAACGCATTTAACGACCACTTAATTCAACAATCATTACTAGAAACACCCCATAATGACCTCCCCGAACTTCCTGAATTAGATGCTGAATTGATTGAAATTTAAATAAACCAACAGATGTAACCAAAGTGATAAACAAATCTGGACAAAAGCAAAGCTTTCGGCCTTGATAAAATACACAGCAAGCTCCTAATAATATCCGCCGATATAATTTCACATACTTTAATTCAATTCTTTAACCACTGCTTATCGGAGGGACTGTTCCCAGATATTTTGGAAAACTGCCCATTTTACCACTAGTCACAGAAAAGGCCCTGCCGACAGTTGCACTAACACCCAATATATCTCTTTTAAGATGTGTTGGTAAAGTTTGTGAGCGCTGTATTCAAGTCCACGTTTTTTTCCTTTCTAAAAGCTAATAATAGCACAACACCCTCTCAGTGAGGATTTACTCCCGGGGACTCTACGGGTAACCAGCTCATCTGCATCTAAAACGACTTAACATTAGCTTACAATAATGGAATCATTAATCAGTCAATGGTTTTTGACCTATCTAAGGATTGTGATAAAGTATAGCAAAATAGGGCTAATAACTAAGTTAGAGGCAATACGTATAAGAAAAAAGCTTCTCCAGAGGTTTGCTAACTATTTAGAGCAACGCAAAAAAGTCGTCGCCATCAAGGGAAGCAAAATCGGATTATAAAACCGGTCCGTCAATTTTAGAACCCAAATGTGTCTAATCTATATAAACGATATTGTTGAAAATATTGAATCTGTTATCAAACTTTTTTGCGGACGATACAAGTATGTCATTAACTCTAAACAACCCAGACATCCTATCTTTAAAAAATAAATGACTGGGCTAACACAGGAAAAGTAATAAAGACAAAACTTATTAAGCTTTGGCAATTTAACCTCACCACAAACACCTAGGACTGACATTGCAAATTAAGTGTAAATGGGATATACATATAAATAATAGTACTAAGAAAACAACCCTTCTCTTGACCTTAAGTCGTATAAATATACACTATGCAGAAAAGCCCTAGGGCATATGTACAAATCCTTTATTTTACCTCACTTTGATTATGGCGATGTAATCTGGGATAACTGTACAGATTCGCAGAATGCCTCATTGCAAAAACCTACACCTAGAAGGTTTAATAATTATTGTTGGAGCTGTAAAGGGCGCTAGCTATGAGTTGTTCTACAGGGAGTCGGGACAGCACACGTTGAAAGAGAGACGGAAAAGACAAATTTCTTAACTTTCATATGATGATTAACGTGTGCTATCCTGAGTACATATCTATCCTGGTCCCGCAATTTGTACCAGCAGTTAACCCATATCACCGCAGAAGACCCTTAGAACGTAGAACACCTCCACATAAAACTAAACTTTATAAAAACTTCTTTCTTCCTTCAGCTACAATTTTATGGCATTTTTTTGGGTTGTTGTTGCAGTTTATTATCCATTTCTATCGGGAAACTCTGGGCCGCCTCCCCTGGGGAAGGCGCAGTCGCAGCCTGTGGCGCGCCCAAACTCAAACTACCTAACATTATTTTGTGATTTTAGAAATTTTGCTTGGGGAGCAAACCGGAGTACCCGGAGAAAACCCCCGAGACGTTGCCCGAGTCGAAAGTAAATAATATTCGGAGAAACATAACGCCCAGATGCTGGATCGAACCCACACCTGTCAGGCGCCATTGGTTTCTGGCTTGCGGACAAGGCAAGTTAGTTCCGCCTTAGCCCACTTGGCCACAACGCTAGCCTTTGTTTTTTTCTCTGTCCCCAGCAACCCTCATGG
>CM072513.1:30459125-30486945 GCA_036898135.1 Oncomelania hupensis
CTGCGCCCAAATTGCACTTGTTGTCGTGATTCACTTGGTCATCAAGGCAAACTATAGAATAGAAGACAAATTGGTGCGCTACAATCTGAAGTATGCAACCTACGATTGATCAATAAATCAGTGAACTCAGCCCATTCTTTTCGTGTGCCCTACAATGCCATTACAGTACGAGAGAACGAGAGAGAGAGAGAGAGAGAGAGAGAGAGAGAGAGAGAGAGAGAGAGAGAGAGAGAGAGACCCACAGTAATGAATACCTTGAATACCGGAGGATACATTTTTCTCTGTCACTGCATTAAGTGCTTTGCTTTGGGCCCCGCGTGTTTGAAGTACATGCATTTGTAATTAAATTGGAAAGCTCTCGCGTTCTTGCGTAAGTAAGGGTCATAATGAGCTTACTGTGTGATCGACCTCTCCAAATGTTTGAAATTCTCCCGTTCAGCGCAGTCTTGAGTGCAAATTAAATCCACAGTTGGCGTCGCCGGGCAGATTTCTTTGTTGACGAAATTGGTATTAATGTCTGCAAAACTCGAAGCAGGCAACAATGTCTGCATGCACATGCACCTTGTATGCCCGCCTTAGAGAAGGATATAAATATTTTACTGTGGCCTTTTAACGGTATATTTAACTTCGATTTAATAGAAGCATGTCCTCAGTAAATGCACACAGACTTGGTTATGGTTTAAGTGGCGTCTATTCTCAACGGTCCGTATGTTCGTTCGAGTGCTGAAAATCTCTTTTATATAACTTTGAACATCAGCTGCCGTTGGATTAAAACTTGCAGACATTCTATCACTATCCTATCCTATCCTATCCTATCCTATCCTATCCTATCCTATCCTATCCTATCCTATCCTATCCTATCCCATAACTCTGAGGTCGTAGGGGCACCACAGATGATCGTTTAACCAGCATACTCCATCTTTCTCTGTCCTGAGCAACCCTGATGGCTTCGCTCAATGTCAAGCCAGTCCATTCTCGAATGTTGTCCTCCCACCTCTTTTCCGGTCTCGCTCTTCTTCTACCTCCTTGCATTGTGCCTCTTCTATCACACATTTTGTTAAAATGTGCAGGCATTCCGTTATTTCCACCGTTTATGAATTGTTCTTATGTGACCCTTTGAGTTGCTCAGCTCAAGCTAACTCGATGATTACCGTTTCACTACTATGACCAAAGCAATGTTCTCACTTAGCTGTAATTATTGTGTACCACGGTGTACCCATGTTGTGTGACTCAAGTGAATGACATGCGTACGTAGGAAACTGCATAGGAAATGTTTCATATAACTGAGATGAATCAGGCGTATTTTCCTGATCCTGAAGAAGATGACGAAGAGGATGATAAGGGAATGCAATGATGAGGATCAATATGAAGATGCAATGTGTTGCTGCTGCTGCTGCTGATGATGATGATGATGATGATGATGATGATGATGATGATGATGATGATGATGATGATGATGATGATGATGATGATGATGATGATGATGATGAGGGTGATGCACAGATAACAAAAATAGTGAGAGGATTGAGAATTTGGAGAAGCAGAGATCTAAGTCTAATTAAGTTACAGAGGAAGCTTGGTAGATCTAACTCAATTTTGAATTCTCTGTGAGAGCAATAGTTCTTAAGGGAACAATCGAGGAACGAACTGAAGTCGACATCGTGTCAGGCAGGCAAACCACGGACTGTTCCAGCTTTGGGAAGAGGTTAGTTTTCGGTTGGGACAACACGCAGGTAACTGTGAAATTAAAGGGAATCTGTTACGCTGTAATGTGTGGTCTACGGTCGTGTTGAGTCGAGAGCCGGACGATGGAATGAGAAATACGAGCCCACGCATTCCTATTTTGATGCCATGGCTGCCTATCCTGCTACTGAAATGCCATCGCTGTGCAAGAACGCGCTTACTTTCATAACACAATGGCTGGTGTAGTGTCACAAGGTAGTGCTACTTCTGAGTTCCAGATGCTCTTGTGCAGACGAATGAAAAGGACGAACCGATGACACATTCCAGCACATGTGCCAGCGGTTCGTTATCTGTCACACTCTGTGGAAAGAGATAGAGCGGACAGATCACAGACGTAGACGGGAGGTAGTGCATTCATGCATTGCATACAGAGAGAGAGAGAGAAAAAAAAAAGAGAGAGAGAGAGAGAGAGAGAGAGACAGACAGACAGACAGACAGACAGACAGACAGACAGACAGACAGACAGAGACAGAGAGAGACAGACAGACAGACAGACGGAGGGATGGATGAACCGGTACACAGAGACACAGAGACAGAGACTGAGAACATTTGAAATCCTAACTGAATAAATCTGACAAGTCGAAGATCAATTATTTGCCTGTTTTTGGTGAAAATATGCCAAAGGAAAATGGCGGGTGTAGGCTGTAGCCTATATACTTTGAGCGTTGTAGGCCTATATTATGGTCAGATTCACGGTATTTCTTTCCTGAAAAAAAGGTTTGCTATCGATATATTAAAATCGATACTACATCCCAAGCTTCTTTTGGACTGATCATTATCTCCACTGTAGATTTTTAAAGCCCCAAACTATTCTTGCATTATCTGGTTAAGCGCTATTGAATATACTAGAGTAGGTCTAAGTATAATGGGCGACACGAGGACACATTCCAGAACGGGAGCCAAGAACGCTAGCTATGCCACTAGCCAACAACATTCTTCATTCCTAGCGACCCTCCCTTCTCATTCCATCGCGTTACACTAAACACCAACAGACAATTGGCACTTCACGGAACCACTGAACTTGGAAAAGCTTTGTGTGTTGTTTTTTTCCCGGACCTTGCAGTGCGGGTTGGGGTGGGAGAGTGTACCACGAAGAGGTCTGTGCGTGTGTGTGCGCGCGCGTGTGTGTGTGTGTGTGTGTGCGCGCGCGCGCGATTTGTAATGAACTTTCTGCTGCTAATCAAATTCCTCTTATTTTTCCAATAAAGTTTAATTTCCGATAAACAATGTATTACAACCATGTAAGTATAAAGCGTAGTGCGATATGATATGTACAGCATTTCAATGCAGAATTACCAAAGAATTAAGCTCTTTGGAATTACATAGACATAGGGAGAGTCCACAAATATGGACGAGCGACAAATGTAGACCACCTACTGTTGTTTTTTTTAACAAAGGGAGAGCACCTTTGGCCGATTTGAGGTTTTTAAATATTTTGATTATTCCCCCTGGATAATTCGACGAGAATATAGCTGTTTGAAAAACGTTGAATGGATTTTTTTTTCTGACTATTTCGACTAAAAATATGAAGACATAAAAGGTTGTATAGCTAATTTTTTTCACAAATTAAAACGAATTATGGCATGTAATATACACTGTTAAACTACGTAAGCATGTTTAATCGTCCGCACTAAATAACTGTTGGCTGTAGACTGGAGAATTTATAGAGTCATGTTCAAGGTATATGGACCACCTCATTCCACATAAATGGACCAGTGGTCCAAGTTAGTGGACTGTGACCAATATATCAAGACACTTTTATTGTAATATCTACAAAAAAAAAAAATATGTGTGTTTATTGTCGGCCTGGAGTAATATAATAATAATAATAATAATAATAATAATAATAATAATAATAATAATAATAATAATAATAATAATAATAATAATAATAATAATAATAATAATAATAATAATAATAATAATAATAATAATAATATAATTATTTTCATTCTATATGTATGACGTAGTGTTACAAGTCATCAACTTGGGCACTTGGTACGTCAAACATACCTAGTCTAGACATTAAAACAGTGTCAGGAAATATTACAGAAGCTAAGGTCAAATATTAAATTAGAAGGGGCAGTTCTGGGCTTATGTCAAATATTAAAGCTCATGGTTGTTTTGATAAAACTGCATTGTGAGCAACCAAGTTTAGAAGTGCAAAAACAAAGACTGGCTAAAATCAAAAGTACGGAGCTTACGATTGTTTAGCATTTTTTGGAAGAAACGTGGAGAGAGAGAGAGAGAGAGAGAGAGAGAGAGAGAGAGAGAGAGAGAGAGAGAGAGAGAGAGAGAGAGTCAACATATATAATATGAACTACAGTCCACCAAAGTGTGGTCCAATATTGAGGACGTGGTGGTTCATATATTACTGAACGTCTCCTAAATTTGACCACATTGAACAAAAAAAAGAAAAAAAAACAGAAACAACAAAACAAAACAAACTCGTTCTATTTCATTTTAACCCATTTTATATTAAAATTAGTTTATTGGTTGTTTTTATGTAATACGTTTAAAAGAAATAAAGGTATTCGCCAATTATGATCATGTTTTGTGTTTCCACTTTGTTTTACAGGGAAATGAATGAAAAAAAAAAAAGGTCCATATTTGTGGACTCTCTTAAAACCGACTCGTGAACATTCTATACAGCTTTACGGTAATATCAGTAGCAAGCTTACGCTATCGTTGGCAAATTCCTTTTTAATGTCAGGTTGTTTTTTTTTCACAGAAATAATGTGAGCGTCAGGCTGTCACGTTGTAGCCTTCAATATCGCATGAGAGATCGAAGGTGAAAAAGAAACCACATTAACCCCTAGGGTTTATACACGCTTTATAGGCAAGACTAGAATTAGAAGGTGTAGCCTATGGCTTACCAATAGCCAAATACACTGCACGGACCTGTCGCGTTTACCGAGTGCTTGTAAGAACTAGTATTACATTATAGTATTAAAAACAGAGTTTAAGGAAAACAACTGGCGTTGGATTGTCACTCAATAGATTCCAACTTAGACTTATATAATAAGATTTGGGGCATATCGAGCTACTGTAGTAATGTAAGATATGCATTGTAATGTAATATTCGTTTCAGAACAGAACAACGAAAATAATCTGTATTGCCATTGATTTTTACCGGTTAAGAAACAGTAATCTGTCTCTCTCTGTCTCTCTCTGTCTCTCTCTGTCTCTCTCTCTCTCTGTCTGTCTCTCTCTCTCTCTCTCTCTCTCTCTCTCCACTTTCGTTATTAACTGAATGCACCTTCAGTTTCACTTTACAAGCACACAACCACGTGTTTGCAGCGAGGAAACCACAACGGTGCCCATCAAAATGTGTTCCCTTTTCCACAGTACGAGGAAAATGTCCACCTGTTACACTTTTTGTTCGTTTTTATCAGTAGTTGATTCAGCATCAATGCTTAAATCCTCCTAAGTGTAACTCGGATTCGTTTATGCACGCAACCTGTTCACTCAGCAACAAGGCAGGAGTCGTCGTATGAAGTTTTCCAACTTTATTCAGCGTACATCAACAACTGCATACAATTAATCGCTCAGCCGCTTTTCACTTTCTCTCCTCTCAACTCAAACAGTGCGGTACATAATATAGTCTCTCTAAACTCGAGAGAACGTTCGAATGTTCGAGCGTGGCGCAATTATAGCGAATCAGAATGAATTTCGTCATCACTGTCTTACGACACATAACCTTATTTAGGTTGGAAGCGTATCGTAGTTACCATTAGATCTATCCACACGCTTTGATCGATAGTAAACAAGCAACCCTAGAAAATTCTCCAACAATATCGACCAACGCAAACCACCAACATTATTATACCAAGCTTCCCCAAACAACAATGCAAAATCAAATCAAAGGTAAATACACTCTGTTATTGAATGCTTTGCAAAACAAAACGATCAGATTTATCGTGCGCCTCTCACACGTAGACTACTATCGTGCGCGTCACAATTAAACGTATTACTTTAGGGCATGTGTATTACTTTGTATAATGGGTGGCGCAGAAGTGTAGTGCTTAGGGCACACGCTAGCAATGTTTCATGTTAAGCAACATCCGGAGGGGTTAGTATTTGGATGGGTGACTGCACTTTGAAAACAAACTCCCAAATGACGCACGCACGCATGCACACACACACACACACACACACACACACACACACTCTCTCACACACAAGACTGAAACGAGTGCTCGACACACCCCAGCCCTCCTAGCTGTAAATGAGTAGCTGGATCTGTTTAGAACCAGCGAATGTAAAGCATCTAGAGAAAGGAGATAAGCACCACCCTCATAAAGCTGGCCTAGAATAAAGAGAGGTCTTAAATGCCTCTCCTCCCAATGACAGACAGGTTACGGGAACACCCTTACCTTTTTATCTTTATTATTTTGTATTAGGACCCTCAAAACTACTACTACTACTACTACTACTACTACTACTACTACTACTACTACTACTACTACTACTACTACTACTACTACTACTATGTTGTCAGCTTGTTTTCTCTAGTAGAATTCAAAGTCGTGACCACTGTTAACAAACGGTATTCCATTAAATGCAGTCAAATGTGTTTGATGATGAATGCGTTTCAGGATATATTTATTATATAATTGCATGTGGGTGGTGCTGTAGCATTGTGCCTTAAGGTACAAGCTATTGCTTGGCCGGTCATGACTTATCCTTTTTTTTTTCTTTTAAACTGCAACGAAGATTTATAGCTATTTTCCTGTATTTAGAGTTCGCCCATCTGCTTTGTCACAGGAATGTTGTTTCCAGTGCAGTGTGATTGGTAAGATGAGCGCCGGTTCTTTACAGTTATGTATTTGATGTTAGGCTCGAATCACACAAACATTCACCGGTGGCGAACTATACTTATAACCGTAACAGATGTCGCGAACGATTTTTTTGTACTCTCAACAGTTCGATGATAGAAGTTGACGCTTTGTGCGAGTTATGAATGGGCCTTATTCGAAAGTGGGAAGTAACTTGTCTTTTTGTGTTTTGTTTTTAGTTATCTAGAGTTATTCGGGCGGACACCTCCTCTCAGAACACTATGAAAGCTACCCTGAGCTGCAAGCTTTTCTTCGAGAAAGGAGGGAGGTGGTTGCCTGGCAGTGCAAGGCCGAACTCGCGGAGCTAGCGAGGATTGCAACTGAAATCAACCTTTGGGTTGATCAGAGGTCTTGATGGAGGACAGAGCAGAAATTGTAGGCAAGAGACTGAGTTCATTTGCAACGAATATCCGCCCCAACGTTAGGCAACTTTGGCGCAACAAGCGGGCAAGCCGGCCAAAGATGTTTTCCCTGTAATATGTCATGTATTCTACCAGCGCCCTGAGCTGCTTCTTTACCTGCTAAGCTCGCTATAAGAGATTAATTTATTTGAACCAACAATGGTCATAGTATATACCCCAGTGGAGGAAAGTATTTCTCGAGACAATCTCATAACCATTGAAGTATAAAAGGAATGTGAAATTGGCAATTTTGATGGGAACATAAGGGAGCTTTCATTTTAATGACGTCAACATTTCCATTGTTCAGAAACAATCTTTTGTCCCCTGAATTATTTTAATTTCTCATTTTGAAGATGAAAACACCGTCATTATAGTATTGGCGCCTCTTAGGGTTTCTGCTTAGATATCTAGCAGGCCGTAACCATTTACACTGGAGGTGAAAATGGCAAGTTCTTGTTGAAGATGACCCAATTAGCGATGAAAGAACTTCCAAGTTTACCGGGAAATAGTAATACTCTGTTGTATGAGTCTGTTAAGAATGGATGTTCCATTAAACTTCTTTAAATTCAAATAATAAGAATATGAATGTGTATTTGTGTTGGAGTTTTCCTTCCGTGTAATAATAATAATAATAATAATAATAATAATAATAATAATAATAATAATAATAATAATAATAATAATAATAATAATAATAATAATAATAATAGCTATGAAGGCCAGGAGCAGCAGACCGAAATTCGCATTATCGAAGGGGTTGGAGTCGGAAGGGATCATGTATTTTCTTTATTTTTTTTTTCGCTTGCATATTTTTTAAACTTTTCAAACGTAGTTGAAGTACGCACGTCCAAGGTGTAGGAAACGTGTACCCAGTGGGAGAAATAGCGGAGGAACATTGACAAACCGTGCACCGTCTAGCTTACTATCGCCTCAATCAGATGAAGAATTCCTTCCTGTGTCACACATCTCAGCCAATGGCAGCCCACCGTCGGTCACGTGACCTTGTCCTGCCGTGGGAATCTACTCACGTCGACCAATTAGAAGGGCGGGTTCTCGTGATGTCATGGGCGCTCTGCCAAAAAAGGGCAACAGCAGAGGAATGAATGGACATGGAGGGAGCTCGTAAACAACCTCGTCACGCATATGTGTGAGAAGTCGGCGCTCATTCCTGACATTCCTCCACGACCTTCTTCTCCCTCTCCCCAACTTCTGGCCTCCTCCTCTCTCTCTCTCTCTCTCTCTCTCTCTCTCTCTCTCTCTCTCTCTGTTCTCTCTTCATCTATCTAGCGTGCGTGCCAGCGGTAGTGGCAGGACAGGGAAAGAAAACAAACAGGCAATGGGCAGAAGCTATAAATTTTCTGCAGTAGCGCGTGTTGCCTTCAGTCTGTCGGCCACAGAGCTCGGGACAACGTGTGTGTCTCCTTGCTACTACCATACTACATTATATACTACGAGACGTCAAGTCAAGAGGAATACCACTCACTACCGAAAACGTCTCAACATTGTGCATTCATCGAAGAGATATACTCCTGTGATACTAAATGTGCATGTAAGTGTTGCTTACTGTTGTGTCTATAATCATCGCTAGTCAAGTGTCGCTGGGTTGTACCGTACTTTAGAGCTGCTTCAGGAGAGAACCCTTACTAGAACGCAATCATAGTCTGCGTGATCTAAATGTACTTTTTAAGAAGTGCTAGAAAAAAGTCCTTTGGGATAGGCTTACATGTAGGCCATGGTCTACCACACGTAAGTGTAGTGTGAGAGAGTATATATAAGTTAAACTAAGTCGTGTAATCTAAAGTGAAGTCACAGTATCAGCGATAGGACAGCGACATCTAAGTGCCAGTAGGCTACAGCGGTAATTAAGGCCTTACATGTGGGCACTTTCGTTCAAGCCGGGCAAAGTCCCAACGTTACATAGGTCCGGTTTTTGTTTCTCTTCATTACGTAACTAGGCTTTTTTTTTTGCAGCAATTTTGTTCATTGTTGTTGTTGTTGAATTAAAGGTGACTTATAACCCACTTTTAAAAACCAATTTTGATATATTATCCATTGTAGATCATGATTTTGCTGCAGTTTTGTTTATTTGTTGTCTGTTGTTGTTGTTGTTGAATTAAAGGAAGAAATAAACAAACACCAACACATCCCAACAAAAAACAAACAAAACCACAATATTTTGGTATAATTCTCGATTGTAGATAATTTTACAATATCATTGGTAAATACATATTTCTCGTGGACAGCTTCGTAGTGATTAGTTTAGCCCCAATGGGTAGCAAACAGCGACATATAGTGTCGGCAGTATTTGTTGGCGTTCAGTTCCTGTTTTCATGCACAAATACAGTAGGCCTTAATTGTTTTAAGGTCGATGAAGCAGTAAACATATCACAATAAGTCATTTCAGTTAGCGTTAGAGCTTATTACGTTAAACAAAGTTATTTTCCTTATAATACTAACATAATAGTTACTCTTCATGTATTGTTACTTTTATTTACAAAATATAATCGTTTCCAGCTATCTAATACTACATCTGGGACGGGATGACTGCATTTTTTTAAAAATCAATCAGAAAGTTATTACAAGTGTGTTTTGATACTTAACTGTTTCAACTTCAATTCCATATTTCGTAGCGCGAAGCTAACATGTTTCAAACATGTATTTTGCAATAATTCCATGCCTCCATTTCTGGTTTGAAAAGACCATTATAAAATTGGGCCTAATGCTGTGCCTACTATTTTCTACCAGAAGAGCTCGAATACAACTTTATTTAGCAAATAATTAGGTTACTTCCGTGTCTCCATTTTTAATGGAAATTAAATGACTGGGAAAAGCTTTTTATAAAATTGGGCCTAATAAGTATGTTGTCTACTAAAGACGATCTTCAATCTTCTTTGTTACTCTGCATATTAGCCAATAGATGGTCTTCTATAGGACTGTTTCCTATACTCTCTAGCCTGTTGACAATCTTCTAGGTCTGTGTAACTCAGTGTATACTGTTTTTTTCGCTCTCAGTGCAGAACAGCTTTCCTACACCGCTGGTGCACTACTCGTAGTTCCCCTATTTTTAGCTCCCCCCCCCCACCTTCCTTCCCACCCTCCCACCCACCCATCCACCCCTCACCTCCTTCCTGTGCCACAGCGTACGGCTCTGTGTACAGTTGCTGTCTGTGATAGTAAGCCAGAAGAAAAGAAAGAGTACGCAGGCTTTCTCCGTGTCACTTTTTGTTTCTTTCTCGTACTTTGCTCTCTCTCTCTTTTTCTTCTTTTCTTCTCTTCATTCGCCAACTCATTTCAATCGCGTTTTCTTACGCTCCTGTATTCGCGTACCTGCTTGCAGTATTGTTACCTCTTTGACAGAAATAACGTTTGAACCCAAATACTTCTTAATTTTAATTTTTTTAAATCATATTATATAGCAAAACTGATCGATCATCCAAGTTTTAACATTGGCTCATTCGTTCAGGATCCAGATAATTCGCGTTCTCTTAAGGGACAACTTTTAAAAAAATAGTAACTTTGGCATTTTGATTGTCTTATGTTCTCTGCCAAACCTCAACCTAGGAGCAGGTAGATCAATATTATACTCGTACAAATGTTAAAACATCACCAAGGTTTTTTGAGAAGTTAATTTCAATTTCATTTTATTTTTTGACAGTTCAGAAATAAAAACCAACATGCGATAGTTTGGGCACTTTGAATTTTATGAATAGGCCTACAATTTCAGTATTAAGTCTTAGTCAGTGAAACATCAAACTGGTTTTATTTTTAACTTAAACATCTGAACCGTGACTTATAAATCAATCTTGCATCAACAGGACATTTGCATTTGGACACGTTCTATTTTCAATTGAAATCAGCAAGTGAGGAAGACTACCTATTGAGCATCCAGTACTTTTTTCACCGAGTTGTATCACAACTATTTTTGTGTTTTGTGTTGACTTATTGTGGAAAGCGGGGTTAACGTATAACTATTAACATTATCGTCGCTGTGTTTACTCGTGAAGTGCATCTCGGTACGGAAACAGTTGTTGAGAAATCTGAGTGACTGGAGGCCACAGTTGTAACTGCACAGTAAGTACTTTTTTTTGCATCTCTTAACATTTTTTAAAATCGAATTTGTGTAATACACCGACGCACAAGAACACACACACACACACATACGCAGTAACGCACGCACGCATGCATACATGCGCGCGCTCACACACAGACACACACATATATATACACACCCACACATCTCTGAGGCTCTACGGTTCGCTCCAGTACAGGTGGGATTCTCAAGTAAACACGCACCAATTTAAGTCCGGCCGCGGTGACAGTGTTGAGTGGTTCACGTTGCAGCTAACGTCTGCTTTCAGGTCTTGGGTTCAATCCCTGAGTCCGGACTACCCTCTGGGCAGTTCTGTTGAGCTGGGAGAACAATATGCAGTTTAGATATGGCGAGGTTTCCCCAGTTTCAAATCCAGAAATAGTCATTGACTTTATTGTGTGTACCTGAGGAATTTGGATCAAGTACAAGAATGTGAATGAAGCTGTTGTATACTGAGTATTAAACGTAATAATCAATTCTTTTTCTCAAATCCAGACAATCATAACGACCTCGATATGGTGTAATCGTTTGGTCTCCTTTTCTCAAACCAACATGCTCCATTCTAATTAAAGGTTGGTATCTATCAGTTGACATTTAAACACCAGTTGTTCTTTGACACTGTGTTTCCAATGCTTCGTTCGTTAGTCCAACGATTTTGAACCTACAGATGATTGAATTTAAAAAACTTTAGGCGCGTTTTCAGTGTTATTAGGCCCAATCTCCTATAGTGGGTCCCAAATCGTTGACCGATATGTTTCCTATACTAGTTATTAATTAAAATCTGCTGTATATAGCAGTTGACACGCCGATGGTGAACTAATTTAGTTCATTCCGACCTTACATAGAAACTAGCCAGCCACTGGACATCTTGCGTTATGAGATACGTGTCACTGGTATAAGTGGACTGATCTCAGTCGTAAATGTCAATTAGGATCTAACTCAAGAGGGGCCGGGTAGCTCAGTTGGTAAGAGCGTCTTGCTAGTAACCGAAAGGTCGCTGGTTCGAATCCCGGATTGGTCAACGTGTGATCATATTATTTTCCCCTTTACCAACAACTGGCCCGCTGGTGTCAGTATAAATCGGTCCAGTAGTCACCTATATGCGAAAGTGTCGTGTGACTATAATCTACATACAAACAAACGTAAATGTCGCCCAAAAGATCGAACTAATTGTCGCCCAACAAATCGCGTACCTAACTGGTCGCCCAGCAGATCGCAGACCCAACGGTCGCGTAACAGAGTCCATCAGATTACATACACCTTTACACCTGTTGCCCAACAGAGCTTATACTTAATTATTGCCCAACAAATTTCAAATTTATTAGTAGTCTACTGGCACAGCAGCCTAGGGAAAAAGATAGATGGCGACGATTATTTTACTTTCTGGTAGAAGCGTGCATTGGAAGAAATGTCAAGTTGTTTTTTGTAGGGCTAATCTTTAGTGTCCTAGTTAGAACACGAGGAAATGTTCGTTAATCGCGTTTGTTTTGTTATCGTTTTGTGAACTGACCTCGAAGCCTCTTCCAAGTATCAGTTAGTATCAGAGCCATCTTGGATAAAGTCGATAGTGACAGAGATAGGGTGATAGTAGTAAGTGTGACTTGCCAGTGAATGGTTAGTTTCGCAACTAGCGTCTGATGGCTTTCATAATTATTTTGGCCGACGATGCGCATGCATTCCACCGCACGGACTAAAGATCCGGACGCTACTGTCCTAGACGGGTGAGTGCCCCCAAAACACCAATAATTATATACCCAGCATGCACTATAGGTGCTGTTCCCAACCTGTCCTGGGTAGCGCTTCTCTTGCGGCTGTCGTGCTTTCGCTGAGAAAGCAGCCCGAATGTCGCCCGCATTTGTGACCAAAGAATATGACATCCAAACCGGCGTCCCTTTCCTCCTCCTCCTCCTCCTCCTTCTGCTCCTCCTCTTTCCCTCTTCCTTCCTTTTATCTCGCTGTCTTCCTTCCCTCCATTCCCCTTGTTTTACTTTCAGTTGTTCCATATGGTTGATGTTGAGCGTTATTTATTTATCATTTTATCATTCTTATATAGCGCTTTTCAGCTCAAGAGCTGCTCAAAGCGCTGGACAATACAGGATCTAACTCAAGACGCCCGAGTCGCCCACTCGCTGCCTTGGGCGCACAGTCTGATGCTCAGGCGACTGAGCACAATCTTAGGCGACACGGAATAGGGGGAGAAAGGAAAACTATACACCGAAACAAACATTATACATGTACTACTATCGACAGTAAGATAGCGAGTGCTCACGACCAATGTTTATGTACAGGCCTCTGGGAATCGAACCCGCGATCAATGTGACACGAGCTCGCCAGCTCTACCAACTGAGCATTCAAGGTCAGCAGCGTCCGTGTTTTCGCTACTAGAGTCCGTTGTTCTGTGACGTTCTAGCCCGCAAGGTCAGACCGAGGCGTCCAGCGCCATATACCGTAACTGAAGCTTAAGCTTAACGAGGGCTATTCCCCTGGAAAGGAAAAAAGTAGGTCTCGTCGTCTCAGCTACGCTGTACGGTCCGGTCCAGTGCTAAAGACTATAGATGTTTATGAGCTCTGACCTTAGTTGCTTCAATACATGACAGGTTCCCTGGTTTGCCCCCCGTACTCTCTGACACCATGTTTATTCTGTCACCGGATTTTAAAGCACTAACGAAATGTTCGTCAAAGTGGCAAAAAGACTGGAATAAGGAATAGAGGTCTTCCCCCCTCCCCCCCCTCTCTCTCTCTCCCCACGATTCTTACTATCTTTGGATACACTGTACTATTAAATAGATTCGCTTTAAATGCTCAGCATACGCTACGTGTCCGGGGACGTTAATCTACACAAGTCAAGTCAAGTGCTCAGCTCAGTCAGGTCATTTTAGTTAACACTTGCGATTTGTCGCATAAACAGTTTATAACAAGTAAATGACCCGCGCTTAGTCATCATCATCATCATCATCATCATCATCATCATCATCATCATCATCATCATCATCATCATCATCATCATCATCATCGTCATCAAAATCACCACCACCATCATCACCCTCATCATCGTATTCTTTATTGTTCTTGTTCTTAATGTTCTTCTTGTTTCTTCTTGAGACTCTTCTTTTGTTTTTTTCTTCATCGTCCACTTTTATCAAACAAACAAACAGTATTTTGAAAGTATTTCGGTTTTACAGTGAAGTAGAAAACGGGGCTTTATTCAAATCCTATCTATCCTATCCTGTCCCGTAACCCGAAGGTCGTAGGGGCACCACAGATGATCGTTTAACCAGCATACTCCATCTTTCTCTGTCCTCAGCAGCCCTGATGGCTTCGCTCAGTGTCAAACCAGTCCATTCTCGAATGTTGTCCTCCCACCTCTTTTTCGGTCTCCCTCTTCTTCTACCTCCTTGCACTGTGCCTTGCAGAATAGTCTTTGCAAGGCCTGATGATCTGGTGACGTGGCCATACCACCGAAGTTTCCGTTTCTTCACCACTGTTAGCAGGTCATCGTGTTGTCCAATGGCTTGTGTGATGGTCTGTCGGACTTCGTCGTTGGTGATGTGTTGGGTATAGGAAATGCCCAGAAGTCTTCTGTAGCACCTCATCTCCATGCTTTGTATTCTTCGTTGGAGATCTGCTGTGAGGGTCCATGCTTCGCAAGCATATAGGAAGATGGAGATGACAAGGGAGCGCAGCAGTCTTACTTTGGAATGTAAACTGATGGTCCTGTCTTTCCAAATGGGCTTCAACCTTGTCAGGGCAGCAGTTGTTTGTGCGATCCTGGAGAGGACTTCCTGTCGGGACCCATTGTCTGATACAATGGCTCCTAAATATTTGAAGCTATGCACTGTGTCGAGGGATTGGCCTTGGACTTTGATGTCCGTATTGATGCCATTGGTGTTGTTGGTCATCATTTTGGTCTTCTCTGCACTTATTTCCATTCCATAGGCTTTGGAGGTGGTGTCAAGCCTCTGTACCAGCTGTTCAAGTTCTTGTTCCTCTCCAGCCAATCCATCAATGTCATCTGCAAAACGAAGATTGGAGATTGCTCTACCCCCTATGCTGACTGTGCCTTCATGGTCTGCAAGAGCATCCGACATGATGCGCTCTAGGAAGATGTTGAAGAGTGTTGGAGAGAGTAGGCATCCTTGACGCACACCGATTGTTGTTCTGAACCAATTCCCGATGGCTCTGTTGTGGAGGACTGCACTGGTAGCCTTGTCATACAGGCTTTTGATGACTTCAATAATTTTAGGGCTGATGTTGTACACTTTCATTGTTGCCCATAGAGCTGCATGCCAGACTCGGTCAAACGCCTTCTTGAAGTCTATGAACACATGATATAGATGTTGTTGGTGCTGTAGGTATTTCTCACAGATTATTCTGAGGTTGAAAATCTGCTCAGTGGTACTTCGCCCTGCCCTGAATCCTGCTTGTTCTTCAGCTATGATTTGTTCAGCTTGGGGTTTCAACCTGTTGAGTATTATTTTCAGGAGGACCTTGCTGGGATGGCTGATGAGGCTGATGGTCCGGTAATTTTCACACTCCTGAAGGTTACCTTTTTTGGGAAGAGTGATGACAAGCGACTGGGTCCATGGTATAGGCCACTCCCCACTCTGCCAGATCTTGTTACAGATAATGGTGAGGGCATCAATCATCGCTTCTCCTCCTGCTTGTAGCAGTTCCGCGGGTATGTTGTCCACTCCCGCTGACTTCCCTTTCTTTAGCGCTTGCACTGCTGCCTCAACTTCTTCCCGGAGAATTGGGAGGATTTCTTCTTCTTCTCTGTTCTCGGGACATGCTAGAACTGATGGGTCTCCATTTGGTGTATGGTTGTAAAGGTCAGAGCAGTACTCTGTCCATCTGTCCAAGACTTCTTGTTCTTCTGTAAGGCATATGCCAGACTTGCTTTGGATAGTGGAGACTTTGGGATGTTTGACACTTGTCAGCTGCTTCACAGTCTGGTAGGCCTTCTTGCTGTTGTTCTTGTTCAGACTGTTCTCTATTTCCTGGCATTGATCTTCTATCCAGTTCTCCTTTGCTGTGAGCATGCCTTTTCGGATGTCATTGTTGATTTTTCGGTAGACATCAGCTCCCTGTGAGGTGTTCTTTTTCTTTTTCATCTCTCTTCGTTTATCACACAGATCCAAAAGTTCAGGTGTGATCCACAGCTTCTTCTTTGGTCGGTGCTTGCCAAGGATCTCAGTGGCGACATCTGTCACAGCTGAGTTGAAGGTGGTGGTCATGGTGTTGACATCTACTTCACCAGCCCCCAAAATGAGCAGTGACACAATTCAAATAACAGTCCAAATGTTAACCCACTAAGCCTGAATAATTATCCGGAGTTTTGTTTTGTGTGTGTGGTTGTTGCGGGGCGAGATTTCTAAATCAACTGATCACCTTGAGTATCTCTGCTGCTGGGGGTAGTTCGGTTCACATTCCATTAACTTTTGTCCTTGGATCGCTGGACGCTCAGGGCGTCCCTATCGTCTTTATCAGTCAAATCATGTCCAGCTACTGTTCAGCTTGTGTACACATAACGATTGTACTAGTACTTGTTCGCTCTCTGTTGTACTTGAGTTCACAATCCATATGACTGGGTTAGTTGGAGTACTTACGTTTCTTCTATTTTATGCGTTGTACTTTATCGCGTCCGGTTTCTTTAAAGACAACGTAAACTCTTCTTTTTCCTCCCTCTCTTTCTCTAACAAACGTTTACACTAGATAGTGTGATCAGAGGAAGAGTTTTGTAGTCCACTTCATTACAATGAAAGCTTTCCAATAAGCGTATAAAACACTTATTACTTTCGATAAGCGTATAAAACAATTCTGACTTTTTCTATCATGAGTTGTTGTACTTACATGGCACTCTGGTATGATTAAAGGGAGTCTGGGCCCTTTTTTTTCTCTCTCAAGCATTTTTCACTATACTAATATCATAGAAGAGTTGAATAGTCCATGTTAGTACTGTGAACGCTGTCCGATAGCGTAAATAAAAACAAGTTGCAATGTTTGAGCTTGATTCTGGCCGTGGCCTGAACAGTTGTTGAGAATTTGTAGCGGCTGTTACGCTATCGAGAAGTAGTATAGGGTATAGGTATTGTGTTGGTTGATCTACGTAGCCAACAAAAGAGGTTGTAGCTTTAGCAGTCAGTGGTATGTATAATACTCTGTTGGAGTCACGGTAGAGTATTATACGTGGTTCTTCATTTTTAGCGTGTAACAACTTTTTTTTTAAACGACGCACAGCAATTGTGTATAATTATTATGTTTCGGGACTTCTTCCAACACTCCACATACACACTATGTGACTGTCATCTTGAGTAAACACGCATGTAATCTACGTAATGATCATATATCAGCGATGCTAATAATCGCATGCATCTATTAAGATTATATCGTGTAATCAGATAGAAAAAGTGTTATAATTATATTACTCGAAGTTTTTTTTTTTTTTTTAAATATTATGATGCTGGTGTTTCGACATTAAGTTGCATTCTTTAATCTTTAAAAGTTCTTGTATTATGTATGTATTTATTAATTTTTTTAATTTCATTTTTTAATAGTTTAAAATCTCAGCACAAACGTGTTCCTGCTTTGTTCAGCGGTTAAATGTAATTGAAGAAAATGGAACTTATTTTTGGACTTTCTCTTTTCAATGCTACTTAATGTTTTTGTCATTTCGTGTATCTAAACTTAATATATTATGCGCCACGGGTTTCTGTAATTCTCAGCAGCTAAAGTAATAGTTACTTTCTTCAAGACTGTGTCTTTTTCAACACTGGACGTAATACTTAGTATTGCACTTCTTATACACGTACTTGAAAACATGGTGATTATGTTAAAGTAAAAATGGGGTTCTGCATTGCGCAACCTGGAAAGTCCTGGGAGACTAATAAGAAGTTTTTTGCTAGGCTGCTTTTCATCTCTCTCTCTCTCTCCCTCTCACCTTCTCTCTCTCTTTCTCTCACCACCAGCCACTCTCACCTTTCGGCCTGCCCACCCTAAACTCGCCCATCCCATATCCCCGCTAAGGATTGCTGTTTCACCGCCGTAGCTCAAGTGGTAGAGAGTCGTCCTGGCCCACCGATGACCCAGGTTCGAATCCCGTGGTGGGCGCAATAACTAGTGGCCATTTTCACAGTCCACTTTAGCAATGTGATTGCTCTGGTGGTTTAGTGTTGATTTAAGTCCCTAATCCTCTTTCTCTGGGATGGTTATCCCCCTTCTGCCAAATCGCCAATAGTGGGTGTATGCGTTAAACCTCAATAGTCATTCTTCTGCTGTTTCTCTCTCTCCTCTCTCTCTCTCTCTCTCTCTCTCTCTCTCACTCACTCTCTCCACTCCCCTTAGCTTAAAGAAAGTGGTTTAGTTGAAGTGTTATCAGCGGTTTCTAGCCAACTGACGAGGTGATTCTGTAGCAGGGAGAAGTGCCAGAACCAAGGAGTACTAAAGACCAGAACATAAGCTGCGCCATGTGCTTACAGACACGTGCGTATACAGAGAGTCTAAGACCGTTCGGAAATGCGCGCGCGCCAATTAAAGTTTTAAAAAAGGGGGAAAAAAAGAAAGAAAAAACAAAAAAAAGCCAGACT
The DNA here is from genome assembly GCA_036898135.1 of Oncomelania hupensis. NCBI lineage: Eukaryota > Metazoa > Mollusca > Gastropoda > Littorinimorpha > Pomatiopsidae > Oncomelania > Oncomelania hupensis. The sequence goes on from CM072513.1 coordinate 30,477,781, forward strand.
GCATGCAACAGAATCTGAAACCATCTAAACTTGCTTACTAACAAACAGACAGCGTAGGTGAGCCTGAAAATGCATACACCCAATTCAGGGTACAAGGTATGCAGCAGCAGGTTCAGACACTGTGTATGCCAACCGTCGAGTCATTGAAAGCCTCCACTACAGCTAGTCCTCGTAACTATTGTCGTATTATTTTACCATCCACAGAAGTGTGGTCAACCATCTTTGTAACAATTTTGATTACAACGAATTCACCCATAAAGTATAGCACACTAATTACTTGTCCATCATTACCAGTGATTATACATGTAATAACACCAGCCACAATAACAAACAAACAACAATAACAAACAATAAACAACGATAAGGAACAGCAGCAGCAGCAACAACAACAAGCATCAGAAACAGAACTTTGAATCACAAAAAGGGTGAGAGTATAAACCGAGATCTAGTCTGTGAACGCACGCATTTCCATCGGGTACACTTTAAAGATCCTGACGCTCATGCCGGCTACACAAATACACTCAGCTCGCACTAGGTCCCATCTCACCATCCCCGCTAGACATGGTGCCAGAAAGTTGCAGGTGAGCGCCTGGGACGGCTTTAGTGAGGTCTTGTATCGCCCATCACCTTGAGCAGCTCTTGAGCTGGAAAATGCGCTATATAAATTTGATTGAAAATAAATGTAAACAAAATCATTACTGCAATGCAGTTCGGAAAGTCCAGATTTGCACATTTCTGCTGTATTATTATTTGACGAGTAACGACTGAATCTGAATTTTAGAAAGCCCCAATTTAACTAAAGACATGGATGAATATAGTACAGTAGCATATTTTTAAAAAATAAAATTTAATAAATCCGTAAAACATTCAACTCAAAGAGGACTACGGTTAAATGTTATAATCAAATAGTTTACACTGCAACTTTCCGAGTGAAACAGCTTTATTGAGAAAAGAACCTTTTCGTTTCTCTTAAGAGCCAAGGTGAATGTTGTTGTACATCCCGCACCTTGGCTAGAGGAATTAATGAGCCCTTGCCGCCGTCTGTTTTCATTTTTTTTAAAGGCTGATGCTAAACGCTACGCTGCAGGGAGCTGCAGCGGTGATCTTAAAACGCTACTCATCCGTGTCGGTTGTCGGCATGTCGTAAAGACAGCGCACTTAAATCAGAATGCCCTTGTATCCATTGCGTCCTGCATTTCATATTAAGACATTTATTTTCTTAGCTGTATCACTTCCATTGGATGTACATTCAGCAAATCTTTATTGCCTTTTACTACTAAAAATTTGGAAAGGCTTTAAACATTGCTCAAATAAATAAAGACTTGAAAACATAAGGTATAAAATGCATGCACATATAACAAACAAACGCAAATCGCCTTTTCGCATTACACGTGCCTTTAATGTTTCATTATTAAACTGATCTTATATAGCGTAAAAGAGCACTGTCGTTGACAAATGTTATACTGTGTAACTTCACTTGTTCATAGGTTACGTTCTGAGTTCTGAATTGCGGCCTACATGAATAAATGCAAGCTGTTTGCTTTTGTTTGCATGTCAACACAGAATTAACGATTCTTGTTTTTTTAAAAAAACTTTTGAGATGTAATATTTAGTTCTCATTACAGAGACATGCATTATGTAGTTGTAGTCAGTTCCTGTTTTCCTATCCTAGCCTATCCCGTAACTCGAAAATCGTTGGGACATCACAAATGATCGTTTAACCAGCGTACTTTTCTTTCTCTGTATTCAGCAACCCTCAGGGCTACGCTCAATGTCAAGCCAGTCCATTCTCGAATGGTGTCCTCCCACATTTTTTTCTGTTTCCCTCTTATTCTGCCTCCTTGCACCGTGCCTTGCAGGGTGGTGTTTGCAAGGCATGATGCTCTGGTGACAAGGCCATACCATCGGAATTTCTGGGGTTTTTTACCACTGTGAGCATGTCATCGTGTTTTCCAATGGCTGGTGTGATGGTCTGTCGGATTTCGTCTTGGTTATGTGCTGGTTTTAGGAAATGCCCAGAAGTCTTCTATCCTATCCTATCCTATCCTATCCTATCCTATCCTATCCTATCATATCCTATCCCATAACTCTGAGGTCGTGGGGGCACCACAGATGATCGTTTAACCAGCGAACTCCATCTTTCCCTGTCCTCAGCAACCCTGATTGTTTCGCTCAGTGTCAAACCAGTCCATTCTCAAATGTTGTCCTCCCACCTCTTTTTCGGTCTCCCCCTTCTTCTACCTCCTTGCACTGTGCCTTGCAGGATGGTCTTTGCAAGACCTGATGATCTGGTGACGTGGCCATACAATCGGAGTTTCCGTTTTTTTCTCCATTGTGAGCAGGTCATCGTGTTGTCCAATGGCTTGTGTGATGGTCTGTCGGACTTCGTCGTTGGTAATGTGCTGGGTATAGGAAATGCCCAAAAGTCTTCTGTAGCACCTCATCTCCATGCTTTGTATTCTTCGTTGGAGATCTTCTGTGGGGGTCCATGTTTCGCAAGCATATAGGAAGATGGAGATGACAAGGGAGCGCAGCAGCCTTACCTTGGAATGTAGACTGATGGTCCTGTCTTTCCAAATTGGCTTCAACCTTGCCAGGGCAGCAGTTGTTTGTGCGATCTTGGAGAGGACGTCCTGTCGGGACCCATTGTCTGATACAATGGCTCCTAAATATTTGAAGCTGAGCCATGTTTTGCAAAAATATAGGAAGATGGAGATGGCATGGGAGCGCAGCAACCTTAACTTGAAGTGTAGATGTATGGTCCTGTCTTTCCAAATGGGTTTCAACCTTGTCAGAGCAGCAATTGTTTGTGTTATCCTGGAGAGGTCTTCCTGTCTGGACCCATTGTCTGATACAATTGCTCCTAAATATTTGAAGTTACTGTTTTACAGCATATAAATAATTATTTTCGTGTATTATTGTCAGTTCATTTGCATGCACGTGAATAATGCAGTTGCACTGCGGCATCGACGTCATTATCTCTTAGCCTTTTGTTATTTCTTTTTCATTGAGACCAACATGCATAAAACACTTGTAATTTTACTTTTGGCAGCGCAGACATAATTATTCGTGAGCTTGTCAATATCACGGTTTTATTCAAAGCACCAAGCATATGCAAGCATGATGCAGCCGTAATTAGTTTCTACCTTAAAGGTAAAGAATTAATCTTTGTCTTACTTTTCCCTTACTGTTTTCTTTTCGTTGCGACCACATGCATAAACAGTGGTGATTTTCTATCTTACAAAACAGAGGTTATATTCTTTTGTGACCTTGTCAATATTATCGTTGTATTCAATGCGCCGACGTGCATGCATACCAAATCGCAGTTTCTGCTTTGCGGCACGCTGCGTCTTCATTGGGCTTGCTAAAGCTATTAGAACTCTATAGCCTACTAATAAAAAGAAGCTTTTGTAAAGCGCGATTTCCCATGTAACGTACAAGCTATAAGACCGCGTGTCTCATCGCCGTAGCTCGGTGGTAGAGCGTTCGCCGATGAAACCAGGTTCGAATCCTGTGGTGGGCGAGATACAAACTGGCCATTTTCACTGTCCATCTTATCAGTGTGATTGCTCTGATGGTTCAGTGTTGATTTAGGTGACTACCCGCTGCTCTTTAGGATGGTTACCACGTCTGTCATATCGCCAATGGTGGGTGTCGATGTTAAACTTCATGGTTCATTAAAGACCGTGTCAATCAAACAATCAGTATAGTACTCAGTCAGTTAACCAACCAGCCAACCAACCAAAACTCAATGAATCCATAAATCAATCAAGCGACACTCCTATCCTATCCTACCCTATCCTATCCTATCCTATCCTATCATATCCCATAACTCGGAGGTCGTAGGGGCACCACAGATGATCGTTTAACCAGCGTACTCCATCTTTCCCTATCCTCAGCAACACTCAATCAACAAAATAAATCAATGGACCAATCAATCACTGGAGTGTAATTTACTATTTGTTTTGTTTGTTTTCAAGATCCCACGTCATTTATTGTCCCCAGAAATTACGAGGAGATGTAGTTCTCAAGCTGAACCAAGAACAAAGACTTGAATGAATGTTATCATCAAAGTTTGCACTATACAGTTTTAGAGTCAAACAAGTAAGAGCCCTTTCTTTTTTTTCTTCTTCTGTTATTAAACCAACTGTTGTTGTTGTTCGTTTTCAGGTTGCACAACGGAATAGAGAGTGACAAGAGAGGGGGATAGAGTTGTTGAATCAGCAGCAGCGAGGATTGTGAAGTTTGCAGGGAAGAGGAGGGTGAGTCAGACCCCTCAACATGTATCTATACGCTGGAGTTCAGCTTCTCTGCTCCTCTACGTTTATGCTGCTGGTGAGTAATGCTCTTTATATCTTCCCTGTATCGTCACTCTGCTGTTCTTCGTGCTAGTCTTCACTAATTGTCAGGCTTTGTTCTTCAAGTTCTTTTGCTTGAAGTAGTTTTTTTTAGGATGAATGAATATTGTCACTCTGTGTGTTTTTGTGTGTTTGCGTACATGTATGTGTATGTACATATATATAGGTGTACATATGTGTGTGTGCGTACATATATGCGTGTGTGCGTGTGTGTGTGTGTGTATTCGAGTCCTGAGGAGGACAGACATTGGAAGCCAAGGGCCAAGGGCAATGGGTTGATAGTGGCAACCATTAGGTGGGATTAATAAGAATTATTATTAGGTTTAACTTGGGTAAATTTCCGGTAAGGGTGGTTGGGCACAGAGTATTGAACACGTTTGGAGTGTGGGGATTGGTAGCCAGCCAGGGCAGGTGGGGTGGGAAAAGGAGCAGAGGATTATGGGATAGTTCTAGCGCTGAATGGCAGGCGCCTCCCACAGGGCCAAACAAACCGTTGGTTAAACAGCTCCTGTGATTTAATCGGACTGCAAACACTAAAGCGCCACTCGTACAGAAAAACCTGACGGGACGGTAGGAGATGGCTTTATAGAAAGCACGTTGATTGTTTAGAGTAGAAATTACTCTTGTCCCCTCTGTAAGCTTACTTGTGTCTGAATGAGAACGCAATCTTGTCCCTCTCTATGTGTACTATTGATAGTATGCACATATTATTGTCCGCATTGCGTTTACATTACAAATGTTATTGTCAGCTTTCTGTCAAACTATACATCTAATTGTCGTAATCCTGAAGCACATTAATTATTGTTGTCACCTCATAGCTCTGTACTGTTCAAGACCATACCTACCGAGATCCTAAGAAGCACAACAAAGTTTGTTGTTTTTTAAGTCAGAATTGAACCAGCGCCGCCTAATGCATAAGGCGTATAATTTGCTTTTTAGATCAATAAGCAATGCCAGCGCCAGGTTTTTAAAATTTTATTTCAGGGATTTATTTTTTTTTTCCAATTAGTGTTCTTTCTTTCTTTTCTTTTTTCTTTTTTCTTCCCTTCCTTCTTTCTTTTTTTTTTCTTTCATCCTTTTCTTTCTTTCTTTCTTTCTTTCTTTCCTTCTTTTTTTCTTTCTTTCTTTTTTTCTTTCTCTCTTTTTATCAGTCTTTTTTTTTCTTTTCCCTTTGCTTCGCGGACAGCAAAAATTGTGTATTTATTTTAATAATGCTTGATTTTACGGGAGGGGTGGGGGGAGGAGGTTGTATTATTTTTTTTTTCATTTTAAAAGAAGTAAGACAGGTACCACTGTAAAGCCATAGCAAATTGGTTAGGGTTAGCGACAAGGTGTTGATTGGTTCCGATGCGGTCAAATCGCTGCAGGGAGGTCTATTGTTGTTGGCCTGTCCACTTGAGTCCCCAATGAAAGGCTGGCAACGACCTCTCTCGGCGCCGCTAGTATCGAGGGGTAAGGTTCCTGAAGGCGCCCTAGTAAGACTTACACGATTCCCATTAATTATCACGTTTGAGATCATATCCATACTATTATTATTACATGAGCGTGTTCTAATCCTATGCATGCGGGGGGATTACCAGACAATCGCCACCCGGTTCATCGCCAACGAACAATCGCCACCAATTCCATTGCCACCCAGACAATCGTCACTTAGGGCAATGGCCACCCGGATTATAGCCACCTGGGACCATCGCCACCGGAAATTGCAAATGCCATCTTGTCTTAAAATGATAACCCATACATTTGGTACTGAACACAAAGCAAACACACCTTGAGTTTGGGTTTTGAAAGTTTATATTCAGTCAAACTGTAGAAAGGATTGCAGCAGACTTACATGACTGACGGTGCGTTGTCTCTGCATGTTCGGATGTTGATGGCACTCCCTTTCCTACCCCCCAGATAACGTCATTGACGGGTTTGTGGAACTCACAAATGAATGCTCAGATGAACTTAAACTAGTGGTTGAATACTTTGAGTCAACGTACATCGGGAAGCGCCATCGAAACCGGAGTCCGAGGCCTTCTCTCTTTCCATTTCCTAGCTGGAATGTGCACGACCGAGCTTACCAAGACCTAACAATCCATCAGAAGGTTCCCACAACCGTCTTGCTGCAAACCTCGCGTGCCAACACCCAGACTTGTTCAAACTGATCGAGGCTCTGGTGCGAGAAGCATCTTTTTCTCCAATAAACGTCACACATGCTCTCATCGGACATCCACCTCCACCAAAGCTCAAGAAATACAACGACAAGAAGCGTATTGAAACAATGCTTGAGAAATACGACACAATCAACAAACTGACTTTTCTGGGAGTGATGTCATATCGATGGTGGTGTAGTAGTAGTAGTAGTAGTAGTAGTAGTAGTAGTAGTAGTAGTAGTAGTAGTAGTAGTAGCAGTAGTAGCATTTGGGTGTGGGGGAAAAAATAACTGCATTGTCGTGCTCTCAGTGATTGGCTGGACAGAACCTCATTTACTCTTTCATATCAAATTGTTTGCTATTTTAAAAATGGGTGTGAAATGAGAACAACAGGTGCTAAAATGTATCTCGATAGATCACAGCCTTATACCCTCGGATGAGGGTTTTAATCGAGGTGCACGCGAGCATTGTATTGCAGGGATCCTAACGCTCATGTCAAAGACGAGCGAGGGCCAGATACAAAACAACACGGCCCCAGCAAGAACTACGCCTCATTAATTTTATTCTCCATGTTTATTGGTGGATGCAGTTGCCGGGCTTTTGCAGAGAACCCGGATTTCAGCGGCATGGGCGACAGTTATGATCCCAAATCCCGGAATCCTCGTTGACGTTCGCAATTCAATCCTACGGGTTACATAAGAACTGGCATTAATTAAGATGTCGCGGTATTCAAGTAGTATAGTGGTAAAGAAACGGAAGACATGGCTGTGGTTGTTGACCTACCCACTCGTATTTCCAGTGAAAGGCTATGAAGCTTTGTGGCCTATACCTCTTTAAGACCACAACGGTCCCGCTAAGCTGTTTAACTTTGACCAAGACTTCCCTCGGTGTCCCTAGCACCAAGACGAAAGTTTACAGAATGCGCATCTGACCTTGAAAAAAAAAGTTGTGACCATATCAATTGATCATTAAAGGATGGCGAGGGTGGGGATCGGGTCAAGGGTTACCGTTCAGGCACTAAGCTACTGAGTTCCTGCATGACCATAATAGCTTGCAGAAGCCCGAATCGCTTGTTTGTTTCATTTAAATGTTCACGTCTTTTCACTAAATCACAATTTCAGCAATGGACAATTTCGCCCTTCCTGAATCAGCAGCCCGTTTTGTTTTCTTTTCAAAATGATTCCTCTCACTTACCTACCCTCTTTCCACACGCACGCACCCACGCACGCACATCACCCAACCCTCACACCCTCAGTGCGTCCAATGCGTCCTACACAAACACATACAAACATTTATTAATAGGTCATTCAGTCATGGCAATGGCAGTAGAGAACGCGTATTGATTGGAATCTCATGTGATGCACTGTCCATGATATAGGCTACGGGAGGACGTCTGGGCGTTTACTCTGACGTGGAGCATTACCTGATTATTCCGGCACTCCAAAGGTCGGTCTACTGTTACGATATATGGGTGTTGTGAGGCATATTGGTTGATGGTTGATGGATTGTGAATGCCGTCAATCTCTACCTTGCGCTTTATTTACTTATGTATTTAATTATATATTTATTTATTTTATTTTATTCATCATGCAGAGTGTGTCTTGGGCAAGAAAGACCTGGCAGGGCCCAATCCTCTCCAGGCTGTTGGCCACAGCCGCTATCCACGAATACAGTGTGGCTCGCCTTGGCCCCGAGCACGTGGTCGTTGAACCTGTAGTAACATGAGGTTCCTCCGTGGGTGGACAACATTCGAGAATGGTCTGGTTTGACACTGAGCGAAACAGTCAGGGTTGCTGAGAACAGGGAAAGATGGAGTACGCTGGTTAAACGATCATCTGTTGTGACCCTACGACTTCCGAGTTATGGGATAGGATAGGATAGGATAGGATTTTATTTTATTTTATTTAGCGCTTTTCAAGCTCAGGAACTGCTCATGGTGCTGCCCGATACGGGATTTAACTTTGCTGTGGCATGGTTATTGTTGTCCAGTAGGATTGGTGCGCTCGTCCTGGGACGTGACAATCTACGTAAACGCAGCAGGTGCGCGTCCAGGCCCTTAATCCTTGCTTCCAGCACAGTTCGTGCTTTCTGTGAGCGTGCCTGGTATTGTACCTCTAGCTTAGTATTATACATGAAGTTTGCTCACAGGTGACACTGTTTGTGCCCACGGTTGCAACTATCGTGCCTCTCGCGAAGAATCTTCGCTTCCAGGACAGTAAAAAAAAGGTGTTATAAGAATTCTCTTGCCTTGCTCACAAATTTTTACGTATGCTTGTTACATGGTAGTACGCCATTGCCGTATATTAAGCTTATTTGCGCGTACCGGTGAAACCATGCGCGTACTTGCACCAAGTGAGCGACTTGGTTTTATCGTCGCTTCCGGCATAGACTCAGTTTTATCCTCGTTTCAGGCGGTAGTGTTAGTTGTGCATACCTCGTGTCGCACTTCAGGCGGGGTATTAAGTTTTGCATAACGGTATTTAAGGCTAAACATTGCGAGCACCTCTTTGGCATTTAGCGTGATTATGTGCTTTGTATAATCAGGAATATTCCGATTCTAATTGTTTGTCCATGCATGTGAATGATATAAGTATAGTTTTTGTACATCACCCGTGTTGTGGTAGGAGTTGACAAATTAACTTGTTGTTGTTGTTGCTGTTATTGTTTTT